>VZRF01015745.1:291643-322997 GCA_013396875.1 Vireo altiloquus
GGCCGCGCCCTCACGCAGGCTGCGCTTCCGCCCGCCCCGCTCCGCGGGCAGGGTGAGCTGGGGCCGGGGCAGCCGAGAGGCTGGCCGCTGGTGCCACCCGCTCCTGGCACCGTCCTCTACCAAAAAAGCAGTTCCCGCCCCGGCGCCCGCCCCGTCCGGACCTCCGGGCCGCACCAGCAGCACCGATCTCAGAAGGGCAGTGTAGCCTGGCACACGCTCCCACCCCGGGCACACCCGAGTGTTCCCGGCCCGCACGGAGAAGGGAGCCTCTGCCACTGGCAGCGCTCTCGGACACCTCAGAAAGCAAATGCTTACGTGCTATTTGCAGGTATTCTCTTACCAGGCCACAATAACGACCCTTTTTAAAATACAAGATACAGCCTACTCTCTCTACAGAGTGTTGCACCTTGTATTTGATGTCTCATGTCCTTTTAAGTGCTGCTGCTCCGGCTCAGCTTCCCCATCGCTTTATGTTTTCTGTAGTGTGTTGGTCTCATGCCAGGTTGAGTACTGACTACATTCTGGAGACAAGTGTTTTTCCTAGTAGCTCTGTTTTCCTCCCATCCATTTTGTTGAGCCTTGACAGTGTGCATGATGTCAGGTAACTGAGCAACTTTTAAATTCCATCTGAACTTTTGAGGTGTTCAGAGGGAGAATTGCTCATCAAAGGTAAAAGGAAGTTCAATGCACTCATATGATTTCACACCTACTTGATTTAGCACTTGAAAGAGCCTAGCCTTCAGGTACAGGTCAACAAGTACAGAATCTCTTGATATTTTCTGATATCATACGGCATGACCTTGGGCAAGTGTCAAAAATGTTTTTCACCTCCACTGAGGTAATCTGTAAATTGAAGGGACAGTATTTGGATGGCTTACTGGATGTGAAATTACACGAGGCCACCTGCAAATAGGCCAGCATGGTGGCATCTTACCCTGAATTTAGATTAAGAGCTGTGCACCCCTCTTTCATATATAACCAAAGATGCAGGTGTATGGGTTCTCTGCCTTTTCTTCAGCCTATCTTCTACATGTTTAACAGGCTTTCAAAATCATGACTCACGCAGCTTAGGCTGTCACATTTTCAACACGGCTCCACGCTTTTAACAAACACTGGGTACAGGTTCAAAAGTTCATTTTGGTTTTGGAAATTGTTCCTTTGCTGAAGATGAGGATGACCAGTGTAGCCAGCCTGCGAAATTTCCGGCACTCCAACCTTACTTGATCTTCGGAGATTTCTCAATTCTTTAGTTTGATATATTTTATGGGGGCCCTGTGCTCATGCAAGGGTAATGTTTTTTGTACCTTTTATATATTTTGCATTGCAAGCAGTGCTCAAACATCCAATTCAGTGTTATCTTTTATGTCCCAGCTTTGCTTCATCTGAAGCAAATGAAATTTTGCTATTGATTCAAGAAAGCAGGTGCACATTGGAATCAATACATAATAACTGAGATAATTACCAAGATGCAAAGGAACAGCAGAAAAATGAATTGCTTAAACATTTCTCTTTTCCTTTGCATTAAAAAATTGTTTTAGAAGGTGGAAATCTTGCAACTGTCACCAGTCCATTTAGGTCTGGGATGCCTGAATTCTGTTGTCCAGACCCCTCAGTGACCTGAGAGTTGTGTTTGAACACTCTTGTGGCAGCAGCAACAGCACAGGTCGCCATGTTGTACACATGAGGAGGAGTCATGTGCTCCTTGAGTGAAGGATCACCACAATGGCGCATCCATGCCGTGATATACACAGGTACAAAAGGAGAGGTTCCTGAAGAAGCATCGTTCCTGTTTCTTCAGAGGAGTAGTCATCTGGTTTTGTCTGATGCAGTCCACCTTTTAAGGGCTTGCCAGTTCCTGCTGGCACTCATCTTGCAGTCTGGGAACAGTTAGTCTAGGTGAAAACTCAGTCCCATTGCTGTGCCTTCCAAATGCTCACTGACTTTCATGAGAATTGTATTGGAATGTACGTACAGTAAATTGAATAAATAATTTTAAATTGCTGTCAAATATAATTCAGCAATTGTGATTGTGGTTTACGCTTACAGGTTTAGTAGCACATTGGATGAAATCCAGCCCTAATAAACTTGGTAGCAAAATCTCCATGATTTTATAGTTTCATGATTTCAAGCCAGTGTGGTTTTTTTCACTTATTGTAATATAACAGAAATAATAAAGTGAGATTAACTCCTTACTTACACCATTGTAAATTGTGATGTTCCCCCCACCCCCTTTTACCCCCTTCCTGGCTAAACCCTGGTCACTCCCTCAGACTCCTCCTCTTGGTTTCTGAGGGGCCCCAACTCCACCCCTCCCCAGATCCTGATAAAACCCCAGACCCTCTGCCTGCCTTTGCCTTTGCCCCTGGACATCCGGATGGCAGCATGTGAGTAAAGATCTTCCGTGTTCTCCTTGCGGAGGCCTCTTCTCACCCATTTGTTGCTGTGTCATTGCGGACAGCCAAGATGCCTGAGCTAGCTTGAGGCTTCCCCGGCCAGTGAGGGCCCTGTGAGCATGCTTTCAGAAGGAAGGCTCATCCCCTTTGCTGCTGCTAAACATAGAGGAATAAACATGAAGGCTCCCCAGCTGTTGGGGGCCCCGTGGTCCATGCTTTCAGAAGGAAGGCTTGGACCATGTGGACCTCGCCCAGAGCTGGGCAGAAACGCTCTTTGGGACTGGTTGCTCATTGCGACTTTGCAACATAAAGCCAGCAATGCAACAGTAAATCAGGAGTTATAGTGATTATTTCAGTGTCAAAGAGACTCAGGAGCAAGATTAGTAACAACAAATGTGTTTTCAAAGGAGTGATTTGTGCCTGCCAGATTACTACGTAAAGTGTCTCATGTACATTTTGTTGTGTTGGAAAGCAAGTGTTCTGTTTCTCAGTAAATATTACAAAGAATCAAATTTGCAGAGTATGTGCATCCCCAAGCAATGTTAAGTGAAAAGAAAACTACATTGTTCCTGTAAGTGATTTATTGTGCTCGTCAGCCGCTTGGCTCCTGGATCTACACAACCTTTTCTACACGAAGTTAACAGACAAGGAGGCATAGTAAGTGTAGTGTTTCAGGATAAACCTTTTCAAAATCACTGTCAGAATATTTTCTGACATCCAGGCAATACATCTCTCCTAATAACGTAAGACCCTAATTATGGCAAAGAACATAAATTACTTAGGCTGGCTTTTATTTCTTCCGTGTGTAGTTTTCTTTTTAAGTGATCAGCATTTGTTTCCCACATGACTATAGAAGCAATTTCCTGGGTTATGTGTGATATCCTCTCTGCTGATTCATAGGTTTTTCATCCTTATTTTAGTCTCTCACAAAGCTGTCTAGTTACTGCCCCCGAAAATTGCTCTTCCTAATCCATCACAGGCATCAGGGGATGATACTGTAATTGGAAGGTGGCAATGGGTGTCACAGAGCCACTCAGTTTTAGTAAACCCAAAGCACTTTTCCTAGAAATTTTGCTCCAGATATGTCCAGACTTTTGTGATTACATCTTGCATCACTCAGAAGGTAGACTGGAAACACTGATTCACAAAGGCCTGAAGCTGCTGACAATTAGGAACTCTAGCCTCACGAGGCAGTATTTTTAGTGCAATAACTAGACACTGCTAAGTGGTCCAGAGTAAGTTTTCCTAGGTGGGAAAATAATTCTTTAGCCTTTCAATCAGTAAACAAAACACTAAAATCAATTTAATTGCTGTATTTTAGAAGGCACATAGAAGTAAAGTTCATAGAAGATTATCATCATCACTGTTCTGAAAGCATCTCAGAATGATTAGTGCCTCTTATATTCTCTAGGTATTTATGCTGGTTCTTAAGGAAAAAAAAATAAAGAAAAAAGAAAAAAAGAAGTTTTTTCATCTCCCAAGAGACTTACAGCTAACCTAGGATCTGTCGACTCCTGTGTTTATTCATCAGGGACTCGTGCTATGTACATACTCCAAAACGTCCTCTTCTCCACTGAAAANTGAGGGGCCCCAACTCCACCCCTCCCCAGATCCTGATAAAACCCCAGACCCTCTGCCTGCCTTTGCCTTTGCCCCTGGACATCCGGATGGCAGCATGTGAGTAAAGATCTTCCGTGTTCTCCTTGCGGAGGCCTCTTCTCACCCATTTGTTGCTGTGTCATTGCGGACAGCCAAGATGCCTGAGCTAGCTTGAGGCTTCCCCGGCCAGTGAGGGCCCTGTGAGCATGCTTTCAGAAGGAAGGCTCATCCCCTTTGCTGCTGCTAAACATAGAGGAATAAACATGAAGGCTCCCCAGCTGTTGGGGGCCCCGTGGTCCATGCTTTCAGAAGGAAGGCTTGGACCATGTGGACCTCGCCCAGAGCTGGGCAGAAACGCTCTTTGGGACTGGTTGCTCATTGCGACTTTGCAACATAAAGCCAGCAATGCAACAGTAAATCAGGAGTTATAGTGATTATTTCAGTGTCAAAGAGACTCAGGAGCAAGATTAGTAACAACAAATGTGTTTTCAAAGGAGTGATTTGTGCCTGCCAGATTACTACGTAAAGTGTCTCATGTACATTTTGTTGTGTTGGAAAGCAAGTGTTCTGTTTCTCAGTAAATATTACAAAGAATCAAATTTGCAGAGTATGTGCATCCCCAAGCAATGTTAAGTGAAAAGAAAACTACATTGTTCCTGTAAGTGATTTATTGTGCTCGTCAGCCGCTTGGCTCCTGGATCTACACAACCTTTTCTACACGAAGTTAACAGACAAGGAGGCATAGTAAGTGTAGTGTTTCAGGATAAACCTTTTCAAAATCACTGTCAGAATATTTTCTGACATCCAGGCAATACATCTCTCCTAATAACGTAAGACCCTAATTATGGCAAAGAACATAAATTACTTAGGCTGGCTTTTATTTCTTCCGTGTGTAGTTTTCTTTTTAAGTGATCAGCATTTGTTTCCCACATGACTATAGAAGCAATTTCCTGGGTTATGTGTGATATCCTCTCTGCTGATTCATAGGTTTTTCATCCTTATTTTAGTCTCTCACAAAGCTGTCTAGTTACTGCCCCCGAAAATTGCTCTTCCTAATCCATCACAGGCATCAGGGGATGATACTGTAATTGGAAGGTGGCAATGGGTGTCACAGAGCCACTCAGTTTTAGTAAACCCAAAGCACTTTTCCTAGAAATTTTGCTCCAGATATGTCCAGACTTTTGTGATTACATCTTGCATCACTCAGAAGGTAGACTGGAAACACTGATTCACAAAGGCCTGAAGCTGCTGACAATTAGGAACTCTAGCCTCACGAGGCAGTATTTTTAGTGCAATAACTAGACACTGCTAAGTGGTCCAGAGTAAGTTTTCCTAGGTGGGAAAATAATTCTTTAGCCTTTCAATCAGTAAACAAAACACTAAAATCAATTTAATTGCTGTATTTTAGAAGGCACATAGAAGTAAAGTTCATAGAAGATTATCATCATCACTGTTCTGAAAGCATCTCAGAATGATTAGTGCCTCTTATATTCTCTAGGTATTTATGCTGGTTCTTAAGGAAAAAAAAATAAAGAAAAAAGAAAAAAAGAAGTTTTTTCATCTCCCAAGAGACTTACAGCTAACCTAGGATCTGTCGACTCCTGTGTTTATTCATCAGGGACTCGTGCTATGTACATACTCCAAAACGTCCTCTTCTCCACTGAAAAACGCAAGCTGTTGATGGAAACAGGGAGATTCACATCTGCGGTGGATGGATCTTTTTCCCTGAAGTTGAACTATGACCATGAAAGCCTTTGACAAATGACCCAAAAATAATCACTAACCAAAATCAGGACTAAATAGCAATTACATTCCTTTGACTTATAATAATTCTCACATGTTGGTTTGGTCTCTATGTTATTGTATATTTATTTAATAGAAAATAATCTGCAAGTGATTGATTTTAAGTTTTTTGGCAGAACTGTTTCTTTCTGAAAGGAATGTTTACTCCAAGTCAAAACATTTTGACAAAGATGGTGTTATTGTATAAGTTCAGTGAGATAGATGTGTAGTTTCTTAACGTTAGTTAAAATATTACTTTTAATAGTGCACCTTTTTTGTTGCATATAGGATTACATGTTCTGTAATGCAAAAATATATATGTACTAAGTAGCATGACTAAATGTTTTGGTTTTTTGATTTTTTTAATTCTGAGCACAAAGAGATGGACTTCCTACAAAAACAAAAACCAATCAAATATGTAACTGCATGTTTCATAAATTTTCTTTAGTCAGACCAAAAATATATTCTAAACTTACATTCTAAAGAAGAAGTCAAGAAAGCACTTGTTGAAAATCCTTAGTAATTCCCATGCTACTTCAAGAAATTCACAGGGACATTGGGGGAATCATTTGTACAGTATATTGCACTATAAACCTTGAACTTGATTGGCATCTCGGTATTGTGATATGCATGTTTAATAATAAACTTTATAACACTTGCTGTGATAAAACAATGAGCTTTTAATCAGCTTTTATGCAATACACACTGGATTTTCTGCCACTCAGCTTTGAAATATAAAAGTTCATCAGACCTATCAGTAATATATGATGGAACAAAAACATATTTACTCAGATCAGTAAGTTTCATGGGGTAATGGATGACAGGATGAGGCAGCATTTCCTGTACTGTCTTTATGCCTATATATTCTGTTTTCTTTTTGTTAGAGGGGCTCTACAATTCCAGTCAGTACTGAAACAAAGAAATCAAAGTATACATACATATAAAAGAAAAAAAACTAAATAAAGGGACCTTATTTTATATAATGACTTTTATTCAATGCTCCACAAATACTTTGCAAACACTGGTTCCTTTAATTATCTTTTCCTACACCTCTGTAACAGCTAGGTGTAAAGTAATTATGCTTGTAGATACTGAACAGGTACTCCATGCATTCACCATAGATAAGAACCAGCTTTAGAGAAAACCATAGGAAGAGCAGAAGAGACTGGTGGGATAGTGCCTGTGGCTGTTTATTTTGGTGCTGTAATCCACCAAACTTCCCACACCACTTTCCTGCTGATGTCAGGTGTTAGAAGGTAAATGTGCTTGCTGACACATGGCCTTGGCACATTGCCTGCCAAAGCTACCTGTGAGTTCAAATTCCTTTGGCACTGTATGGTAATGTGGTGGTCATAACCTTATCCTTAGAAATAATTGCTGAGTAGTGTTTAATGTAATCATTTTACAGATAAGGTGTTGGAAGTGCAGGCTGGATATAGGGTTTAATCCCCAAACCATGGATGCACATTTAGCTGCTGAAAATATTTTTTCTTTTTTAGCTAAACATGACTAAACTATACATGAAGAATGTCTGTAGGATCTTTGTGACTTGCACAGTATCAGACTTGAAATAACTGATGATGACTGAAAAAAGATGTTATCCTAACACTTAACTCCTTATTCCAGTTAAAGTCTAAGACTCTCTCTGTCAGACACCACAAGACAAGATACCTACATGATAGTGTTTCCTTTGAGGATGCACTGTGAAAATCTGGATTTAAACTCATTAACTGCTGCCCCGCATGTCTGAGCGTACCACCATGGAGTCCACATTAAATACCTTGTTACTACAGCAAGCATTATTATGTCTTCTGTTTTGAAAGCACATTTACTAAGGGGTTCTCAAAATCTCTACACTCATCCAAAATGCAGTCTTCACACTGGTGCTTGCATGTGCCTGTCACAACTTTTGTTAGAGAAAAGCTCATAACACAAGACTTGACTAGTGCTAAACCAGAACAGATATAGCAGCTGATATTTAAAGGTACACGTGTGGGAGACTTCTTTTGTGGGATTGGTACGTGATCCAGGTTCCTCAAAATAGTGGGGAATCAAGGGCAGCCGTTTGAAAATCATGAACTGGGATGAACGCATCAGCTGCCTGGCACCCTGACAAGCTATAGGTGGAGTGTTACAGGAGTAGCACTCTCCAGCTATTTGTGAAAAGCCTATGTGTGAAATGCCTATGTGTGAAATCATTGGCATATGAAAAAAAAGCTGTCTGCTTGACTGCTTTGCAGCATTCGCTCTGTGTATTTGGGCATTTCTGAAAACAAAACAACCCTAAGCATGAATCTACAACAAAGAGGAGTTGGATAGAATTGTCATCTAGATGTTAGGGAGATAAAGTAATCATGTTTGGCATGTTTCATGCTCATACATTCTATCTGCCTATCTTGCTTACATGTACAGCAGACAATTAAACAATCGTGCTTAATTTCTGAAGAGAGAAATTGGAAGTTTGTGCTCATTTTCCATTGTGTGTAATTCCTTTGCCCAGGTACTCCCAAAAGACACTCTGATCATGCCAAGTCCTTTTGTGTGTGTTTGCATGCTATGCAGAGAGCTAGGCAGAAGCACAACTAAACTGCAAACTGGCAGACTCATTAAGACAAAGGATATGGAAAAAAACTACAAGAGGCTTCCATTATGCAAATGACACGTAACCTTGGAGAGCTGATTAAGAGATGCTGTATGTTGTTCAAATACTCTAATCAAGTCAGTTGATGTTTCCTGTGGTATAGAAAAAAGTCTGTCCTGATTAAATTCTGGTTTCTGAGGTTGATCTTTAAGTTTGCCTGGTATAAGTGGTACTCGTCGTGACGCTCAGGCATTGCCTGCTGAATTTTATTTCCCCAGACTCTCCCCCTCCACTTTAATTCCCCTAGTTGCATTGTTAGTTCAAGGTAGCACAACCTAAGTATGTCCCACCTTGCTATGGATGGTTACAGTATCCTGCTGAGGATCAGAGAGTCCCTAAGTTTACCTCATAGCACCTCTTTGCTGGTGATAAACTGGAGTAAAAATTATGGAGGAAGGACTCTGGGACAAAATAATTTCCAAATTAATACAGCCTGCATGTGTGATGTTGAAGACCAGTAGTGAGCACTTCCCAAGTTGTGTGGTTCAGAGTGTGTTAAAAGGAGGGTGAAAACCATTTTTCTCAGCTGAATTAATAATTTCTAGCATGCCTTCAATTAATTTAGTATTTTGTCCCTTAACTTGATTTATTATTGTATCACTAATTACGCTGAACAAGTGACTTACTGAGTTCGGGTACTAGGATGGATGGGCTATTGTTCTATATTTTTGTAATTACTTCTATGTGTACAGTTTTCAAAGGAAAAGCACCAGCCATATGCCTACATACTCAGCTGTGCCAGTAGGATTTTACATCCTGAATCCAGGGTTTTCCTTCTCCATGTACCCTAGAGGCTTGTCAGCTACAAATAGAACAGGTGTAACAAGTGGGGGTACTGCTGTACTGCAAAAACCAATATAATTTTTATTATTTATTAGTGATTGTCACAATTCCCCATTAGCATGGAAACTTCTTGCAGGAATCTGAAGCTGAGATTCACCAAAGCATGTCTGGAGGTCTAGATGCTAGGCATAACAACATGAACTCTTAATCTGGTGGAGTAAAACATTGCTTACATAGGTACAGGCTGGAGAGTTTCTGATTACTCTGCTGGGAGTGTGCAGCATGCTGTAGAATGAAGGGTGAAAATCAAACTTATGTGCTTAAATAAAGGGACTGATTTTCAAATCCACAATCTCACCCTTACTTCAAGACATAGGTAGTAGATTGGGTCCATCATTAAAATACAGAATGTCATTCTAGTATTCTCAGAAGAAAAGTAGCACCATGATTCATTCCTAATCACATTACAAAAATTATACATTATTTATATGCATATTGGTCAAATAGATACCATTGTATCCACAAAGAATTACTAAACGGGAAGTAAACATTCAAAATACCTTATTCTTGAATTAACAAAGACATGCATTAACAATGATGTGTCTTGTACCTGAAACCATATTTAGCAATTAATTTAACTGACAGGCAAGGAGAAAGAGTTCTGTCATGCAGACATAACCTTCAGCTATCAGGCTGCTGCAAAGATCTAATGCATAATACTGTGCAAAGCACTTTCAAAGCACCTTTTTCTTTTTCTTTCTCTCTCTCTCTCTCTCTTTTTTCTTTTTAAACATTACATACCAGTATTTAAAAAACAAAGATATTTTACAATCTGGCCAATGAGAGAAAAATCTAGTAAGGGTACATGAAAGAACAACCAAGACATATGAGGAAATTAAGATTAGATACTAGAAATTACTATTTGTGGTGAATATTGCCAAGAGTAAAGACTGTGTTGAATCTAATTGAGGGAGGTGGGTGGGTTGGTGACTCAGCTGTACAACCAGGGCCTCTACCTCTGGAGCAAAAGCAGTGGTAATGGAAAAGGATTGGGACCAGAGGAAGAGTAAGGAGGCAGCTCGTGTCTTTTCAATGGCCTTTGTAATCTACAGCTGCATTGCCTTTTGTGAGTAGTGAGAACATAAAGAAATACCAGAGAATGCAAATATCTATTTCAAATGAAGTGAAAACTATTCTGTAATATTAAATGTCAGAAAGTCATCCAGGGCTAGGTCTTCAGGTGCTGTTAATTAGTATGATAAATTGGTTTGGTCCTCTAAAGTAATGGAACCAGGATAATTTAAACAAGGTCAGTATGTAACATGAAGCAACTGTTTAACTTAACCACTTACTTTGACTTGGGGGGATTTAGTGCTAGAGGAAAAGGCATGTGTGAATCCAGCCTTGGAGAAGTATCCATACAGTAAAATGCAGGGCTAGATACTGAGCGTGAGAGTGGAAATTGTACATTGTTTCAGGATAATTTCATAGAAGCCAGGATTTTTTTTTTCCCAGTACAAGCCTGTTAAAATTAGATTACATAGTGTTCCAGTGTTCAAACTTTGGAGTGTGTTCTGCAAGCTCTTCTTGGCCTGTTGGTCTGCTATGGAGGTGTTAATTTTGAAGCTGCCGTGGTGCAAGGGAAAGTTAACATACTGAGTTAATACAACAGCACTTTACCTAAAAAATTGGGGTTCTCCTTCAAATTTGACATTGTTTTGGCAGTGCCAGGCTAGTGTAGGTGCTTGTTCCCATCCCTCCCAGGAGACACAGTGCAGTGCTGTGGAGCTGACACCAGCAGTTAGTGCATGTGCAGGAGAGATACGAGAGTGCGGATGGACGGCTGCTCGCAGGCGTTGTCAAAGGGGACTGGACCGGAAACATCTCAGGCAGCACACCCTGTGCTTCCTCAGCACACTGAGAATTCACTTGGCTTCTCTACACCTACCAAAACAATAACTATTACATCCTCCACCCCAAAACATGCAGATGAATAAAGGCTGGGGGTGGGGAGGTTTTGCTGATTATTGACTGTAATGAAGGAGAGTGGGTGGTGATAGCACATAGCAGAAACCTAGAAGAAAGGCAGTATGATATAATTTCACCCTGGGAATCTATTGCTATGGCAACAAAGAACAGATTTTTTCTTTTTTTTTNCAATACAAAAGTATCACAAAAGCACAAATCACATTTCTGACAACGCTTTGCCCCTCTTCGCTTGTATTTTGTTCATTTCATTCCTATTGTTACAGGAATATTTTTAAGTATGAAAAATAAATGTTTATGGCCACTAACATTTCTCTCAAAAGAAATAAAGTATGGTTGTGCTAGCTTTATTGACTTGGTGTGAAGTGACAGCAAAATTCCTGTTTATGTTCTCGATGTTCAGGCTACAGACCACTTAGAGTTTATATTCCTTTTACAGCAGTTGAAGTGTTCCTGCAGATTTAAAAAGATGTAACTGAGGTCAGGATTTGGCCTGCACCATATTCTATTCTATACAGATAAAAAATTAATGAAAATAATTGCTTTTGGTTAAAGCTGGTGAAGTAGGTTTTGATGGCTATTACAAGACACCCTGGCAGCAGCCTTTAACTTCAGGAACTGCAGCACGTTGGGATGGTGAATAGGAGCTTGGGGAGACAATTTTCTACATTTTCTGTGTGAGAATGGTCAAAGCTTTGCAGTAACACTAAATGAAGGAACAGTGCTAATCACCCCTCTACAGGAAGAAGTAAAACCTTTTGTCAGAAGGCCAGATTAATACTGCATGGCTTTGTGCCAGCCATGTCTGCCAGAGCCCTGGGTTCACCACTCTGTGTGCTCGAGACAAGCTGCTGATACAAGGAAGAGTGACCAGTTCTGGGTTTCTTTCTCTCTTTAGGGTTTAAATGAGCATTGTGATCCACTAGCTAGATGAGCTAAGGATCAGTCTGTACTGGAGATCTCCCCGCACCGTTTTCCTGTTGAGACTTCTTCATTTCATGACTTTAGGCTTCACCTCACTCTGTTTTCCTAATGCCTGTGCTGTGGAAATCACATTTGCTGTTTCTTTGATCAGATGTGATGTTAATTTCAATTGCATACTCATGTTTACGCTATTTCAGCTCCACATCAGGTGTAATTTTTTTTTTCATTAGATTGATCATGTCTTTTGAAATGTCTGCAAGCTTTTTGTATGATATTAAAACAATATTTTTCCACACCTTTTTTTTGACACACATCTTCCAAAAGAGGTAGCTGCTGCTGTGAAATATCCTTAGGTCCACAAACAAAAGCCTCTGTGAGCACCAATAATATTGATAGTTAAAATAGAAATTTAATGAAGGCAGCACACCTACGGCAAGAGACATTGATGCAAAAAAAGCAATTTCTCTCTGTATGACTAGTTTGTACAAAACACAAATAAACCAACCCTAAAATTAAAACAAGAACAGAGAAGAACAAATAAGAATCAGGGACTCAATTTGACAGAAGATAAATACAGAGAGAGGACCTTACGGTGTTTACCCCTCCAATGTGCCAATAGGAGACAAGGATGCTGTTCTGTTAAAAAACTTGGTTTAAAAGCACCTACCAGGCTGGAAATACTGATGTACTACATTTTCACTATATTCAGCATACCTCTGTAGCAGATTAGATTGGCAGGCATTGCTCACCTTTGGACCATTTCTGAAAGCTGTTGGGGACCTGAGTTGCATAAAAAGATCTGTTGTTGTTGTTGAGTATAGAAACCCGTGGCTGGCATTGACCTTACTCAGACAGCTTTGGAGCACCCACTTCCTCATCTTTGCTGGCAAACAAGGCCACAAACAAACCTTAGCATGTGTTAGGCATCCTGAGATGAAAATATAGAGCAAAGAGGGAAGTCCTCTTAGGGCAAATTGCAATCTGTCAGCCTTTGTCCAGAAAAAACATCCACAAGGACCAGTGCTGCTGAGAAATTTTCTGAGACCAATTTTTACTCTCTCTTCAAGTGTCTTGCCTATAAATTATGAATTTGCAATCAAAGGACTCTGTCCAGCAGACAAAGATTCTGCCACATAATTACTGCTCACAGAAACTGCAACAGTCGTATCCGGATGGAAAGGCACTGAATTACACATCCATGACACTGAAGAAGTAAAAATTGGTCTCAGTGTTCGTGTTGCATAAAGAACAGGGACAACCTCATGTGCTTTTTTGGTCTGGTATCTGCTTTTAATATTTATTTGCTCTTCTTGTTCTCACAACATCACTACCAGATTTCCTGCTGGCAGGCCCTCTGGCAGGAACCCCAGGCCCGCTGATGTGAGTGAGCCTTGGCACTGCTGCTACTGTCAAGTGGAGTATCAGCTTCTTCTATCCCTTTGTGTTGCTAATGGAGCTTAAAATGAGCATGGCTTTCCTGTGTGTTTGTACAGAACTTCACACTGTTTTTTTTCAGAGTTGTTCTTGTCTTTTTTTTTTTTTTTTAAAGTACTAACCACAAGCACCTAAATTCACCTGTTCTATTATTATACCCTAAGCAATAATATATGGCAGACATAAATCCAATCTTTGTGTTCTTCTAAGGCTGATAATCGTCGTTTGATAATCATCAAGTCTCCACAGCTCTGTGAATACTGTGGAGTACTTTTAGGTTGCTGTTAGTTAGGCCTAATTTGTATTTTTTTTTTTTGAAACAAATGTAATTAGTATGAACAGATTTTTGTTGAATATCAAATGCTCAGAATTTATGCAGCAGAGACCTCCCACCTTGTATGTAACAGAACAGTAGCAATTTTACCTCCTATTAAACAATACAGATATACTCTGCCTTGTATCTGTGTAGGCTGCAGTAAGTGTGCAGGTTTTTTCTATGGAAAAATCTTATTGGATAAGGAAGAAATCAGTAAGATTCCGTAGAAATTTAATGCAGCTAACAGATGTGAATAGAGAATTACATCCCTGTTACATTGTTCTCTGGGTTGTTCTAAGCATTCTATAGAACGCTTGTCATTCCCTATTAAACACCATAGGAATTTCCCCTAAATGCTGGTTTTTGAGCTATTGGGACTGGAAGTAGGTGGTAAGAATTAGCAAGCACCATCATTTTATTGGACTACTAAAAGCTGTTATTTAGTCTGCCTTACATAGGTTAATTCTTCTGGGGCCACAATACAATCTGAAACCTAAATTTCCATTATAGTGGTGCACTTACCCAACAGCACCACTGTAACAGGGGGAAAAAAAGGTGGAATGAGTGGGGTGTCATCACAGCTTTAACATGGTAGAAAGAAGAGAAATTGTATACTCATTCTTGTCTTTAACCCCAAAACAATGCTATAACCCACATTATATAGTGCAGCTACTCTATTTCAGTATTAAGTATTGTTTAGGGTTCAGCAAATGAACATGTTGTTAGAATGATAGGTTTTAATAAATACTGTGGCATGAGCGCTGCACTTGTGTCTGCAGGAAACCGTAGTGTACATTCAAGGATTGCACTCCCTTGAATGACACCGAGCCTACGTGACTCTGGTATCATAGCAACACCCATGAGTGACGATCTTTGTTTCTGAGACTTGTTTATATAAAACCACTGTCAGTTGAGTCCTGCCCTTCTACTCTTCACCGCAGTAAAAGGAAGGACCTACCAGTTTCAGTGTGAGTTGCGGGGAGTTCCCTGTGGCAGGAATCGCTTTGTGATCGGTGCCTGTATAGACATTAGTGCACACTTAGCTTTAATAATGAAAAGGCTTCGTTTTGCAATGGCACAGAAAATAAAGAAATAAACTTGAAACAGTATTTTCTAAATGTGCCTTACTAAGAATGAGAAGGGATTTAAGGAGTTATATTGTGCCTGCACAATGTAAGCCATATGGCTACTCTTCTTTGTGCTCACCAGGTCAGGAGCATGCACACTGCTCAGGAGAACATAACTCAAGGAAGTTTCCTTCAAGAGAAGGAAAATTCCTGTAGCACCTTACAGTAAGCAATTTGCTTTGCTTATGCTCTTCTAAGGTTGGAGAAGGGAACGTCAGGTCTACACATTGCTCACCAATCTCCACTTCCTCCCTCACAAGTGCAGTAGGATTAGGGAACAGAGATTTTTTCACCCCTACCAAGCAAGCAATGGGGTGAAATTGATGTAGTGAGGCTTTTTCTACCCTCTGCTTTGGCACATAGAAAGTGGTACTGAAATTTGCTCTTATGTAGCAACACAGGAAGACACTGCTGTCTGTTCAGGAGAATAAATGTAGCATGAGTAGTTGGTCTTACAACCTTTGGTCAAGATACTGTTTCCATTTGGCCCTGAAACTTCTGTGCAAGAGAAAATACTTTCATTAACAGTTTTCCTATGAAATTATAATCTACCACTACTACTGCCAATTATTGCACAGAGAGACCAAGCAGGACAAGACAGGTAACCATAAATTTCTGTTTATTTCATTTTCTCTGCTATCATTGGTATTAGTTCATGCATTTGTTCAAAGTGTAAAATAACCAGTTGTCAAGGTTTAGGAATAGCACTCCTCAATTCAGTGTTTCCCACCAACACTTTCCCAAACAAGACAGCACTCATTTAGTCCCCACACTTCTCCTTCCCCCTCTCCCTCTGGGGATGGAGTTAGAAACTGGAGGCACAAAAATGTGAAAATCACATGCTGAGATAGGAACAATATACTGGAAACAGCAATGAGATAAGAAAATGAATAGTTACAGAAACAATATTAATAACAGAAGTGTACGATGAGAGGGCGATATAAATGGAAAATGCTCACCAAGCCCAGGAAAATGAAAAACAATGGTGGAAGGCCCCTTGCCACAACCATAGCCATGCTTGCTCTCCTGACTGGTAAGGGCCACCGTTTCTCTCAGAAGAGTGAGAATGTCTTTCCTTGTGCCCCAGCAGTGATGTAAGACGGTATCTGATGGCACAGTATCTTGGTCACGCCTGCTGTCACCAACCTGGACAGGAACCAGGACACCAGTTCTTAAAGCCACTGCATTTAGTGGCATTTGGTATTGGCCTGAAAAGGAAGAACACATATTCAGATCTACAAGTTATCTACAGGGCAACAAAAATATACTGACTTTGTGATATAAAACAGAGGAAATATTGCATTAAATACCTTATATATTTTCATAAAATGGAAGAGACTTTTAAAATTTAAATTACTGATGCTGGCATATGGCAACATAGATACTACAGCAAAGACAAAGCTAGTGTTAACTTAAAAGCTCATAACCTTGCAGACAAAAAGTGCTGTAGACACAAAAAAGCCTCAGGATTCTTCATCCTTCAGATGAAAATAGTTTTTTCGGAGAACTTGAACATTTTTGATCCTAATTTCAAAACTGCCCTTTGACAACAAAGTAATTTTGATGCTACAGACAGTAGAGCTAAACTACAGGGGATTAGAAATTAACAGTAAAGATGAAAAATATCATTCCAGGGGAAAAAAAAAATTCAGATCATAACTATGGAACCTGGGAAGAAACGTAAGTTCTTGTCAGTGCAACAAGAAAGAATCTCCATGCATTCTTGTGCAGAGACAGGTGGTGGCTCCACATGTGCATGCATTAACCTCAGTTCCAGAAATTCAGGAGTGTTGTGCTATGGGTAGTTAAAAATTAGTCCTGGGATTTTACAGTAGGCAAGTAACATCCACACTTCACCCTTTTATTTTTGTTGTTAACAGAGAGGTAAAAGATGTGAATGGTGCTGTGCTTGTACCTCAACCAAGTGTTTTTCTTCCAGGGAAATGCTAACATACTGTACTGCTGAGCACTCTGGGATGGTCAAAGCTCTAGATTTTTTAGCAGTTCTTTCTCCCTCACCCCAATGTGAAACTGGTAAAAGAAACATTTTTTTTCACAAAATATTCAAGAAATGTTTCAAGAAACATTTTTTTTTATTTATATGGAGGTGTCTATTACATCTGCTGCATCAGTTATGTTTATTAAATATTGTAGAGAGCTGTGGCAGGTAAGCCACAGTTCCTTACAGTCTGAACTATTGATAGAGTTTCTCAAGAAAGTAGGGGCATTGTGATGAAATGGTGGAGATGATAGAAGTCTTCCAGGGAGGAACATGTGCCTTTGCTGACTCTCCTGGGACTCCTTCTTTCTGGAATTAGTGGTGGACTATCCAGAGGAGCCTAAGGCTGAGTAATGCTCCTTTATTTTGAAATTTATTCATTTATTTCTATAGTACATTTGTTATTATCTCCATTTCACCCACTTTATTTCCCTTGTATCTCTTCATCTGGCTTGGTTTCCTATCCTGTACTTTGGTTGCTATTTTTGGTTGCTAGAGTCTCTTTCTTGCCAGGCTACCCAGCCCCTGGGCAGTCGAGACTCAGTGCACTGCCTGATCCCATAGATCAGGGCCAGAGCTGCAGCCTAGTACAGCCCTGTGCTTCCTTTCTCTGACCTTAGCCATCAGTTATGACCTGCTCTTGGTCTATCAAATCTGGGACCAAGGAACTTTGAGTTTTGGCCTGCCATCCTATCCCTCTTTTCAGTGATTCTAGAAATTAGAACAGTGACAGCATCTGTCTGGATTTTCTGTGAAAATCCTAGTAAAAAGAATGTTGATAACTTTTATATTTTAATTCTACTTTCCAGTCATTCTTTCTAGAAGACAATGATGAATTCCTGGCCTCTGATTTTCTCTGTTAACAGGGCTCATTAGTGTGACCTTGCAGTGCTTGGCAGTATAAGACACCTGACCTTGTTTCTTCCTGACATTTATCAGTCACTCTGAGGTTGTAATTTGTTTACATCTTGTGAAAACCTATTTGCCTTATATGAAGCTGCTGTCCTTGATCACAAAATTTGGGGACACTGTAGCACCTGTCTCTTTATGACTCCAAAGGGAAACACAGGAGCAATGTCACTGACAGGTAAATGGAAATGAGATAAACAGGTGCTTGTAATGGTGATGGGACCATGGAAAAAAAGTGTTGCCTCTTGAATAAAGTAGATGATACCCAAGAACTTGGTAACAAAAACAAATCCATCAAATGAAGCTGATTTCCACAGTGGTTATACATGTTTTGACAGCAAAAGACTTTTTTGGGGAACCTCTTACCTCAGATATAGTTGGAAAAGACACAAAGAGTAACCGCAGTTAAGCATTTGAAGATTAGTCAAAACATTGGAGCATCAGGTTTTCATGTAATTTTTCATATAACAATGAAGTTGGCACTTCCGAGAGAAAAGATTAGTGGTTAACACCATGGTCTTCACATAAGAGATTATGTCTGGTGTTTCAACACTATGTTCCCAGTTTGCAGACCATAAGAGAGAGAAGGCCTTCCCATACAGTCCCTGGATTAAATACCAAGATAACAGAAGCCATACCTATAGCTGCCAGGATTTACCTCTTGACTACTTTACCCAGTGAGATCCTCAACAAAAACTCTTATACTCGTCTTAAAAGGCCCCAGTGGACCTTCTGTAAAGAAAAAAGGACAGTAATATCCATTTCCTATTCTTGATTGTTGTGAGTGCCTGTTAGTGGATAGTGTAGATAATGACTGCAATAATAGAAATACTCTTATTTCAAAACTTATAAAAAGAGCTAAAAAGCCTTGCCGCTTTTTACAGGTGTCTTACCTGTAAAATTCATTAGGTAGGGAGAAGGAGTGGAAAGGATGGGGCTGTAAAGGTCTTTCTTGTCCAGAATTCCAGACTTGGGAGTTCAAGAAGCCTGTCTGTTAGAGAAAAGTTGCTGATAACAAACCCCTGACACAATTGTTTGCAGTTGTGTGAATCAACACACGCATATGATTGAGAGCAACCAAAACCACCACAGCTGAAATGGAAAGAATAAATTTACTCCATCACCTCACTGACCAGAGGGTCCTGAAACAAGGCTGGGCAGCAGAGACACACAGAATGAGGGCCCAGGCACTGTCAGGCTCAGCCCAATCCCAGCGGGTGGCAGGGCTGCTGCTGCGCCCATTTATCCAGAGCCTGCGCACGCGGAGTTCAGCGCCGTGCTGTGATCTCCCCAAGCTTTTTATGGTCTCTGCTTTGATCTCTGTCCCAACAGGGAGCTCAAGTGTGTCTGGGACAGGGCCTACAAGTCTCTGTAAACACCTATGTTATCTCTGCACAGAAATTCTACTTCTTTGAACTATCTATCATCCAGATAGAGGATAAACAGCAGTAGATTTAACATGTGGTTTCCCACACTGTTATTCTCATGGTATTCCCAGCTTGAGTGAATCTACCATCCTCATCACCATTCTTCCCCTTTTAACCCTTTCCTCCCAAGAGCAGAGCTTTATGAAGACAGCACCTCTCCTTGTATTTAGGCTTGAATCTTTTCATCATTTGATTCTGGGTACTTAAAAATTACGGGGAACAACCACCACAGGTAGCTCAGTTATACAGTTTAGATCCTTTAGTCCAACACAGAACTCCTGCTTCCTTCTTTCTTCATCTAGACTACACTTTCTACACTGCATTTTGTTCTACTTTCTGTGCAGTTCAAACTGTGAGATAAAGTTCACTTCCAAATGAGGTGGATTATGTTAGGTTCTGTAAATCTGTCCCAGCAGGAGAGAACATTTCTCACTGAGGAAGCTGCTAAAGTTGCCTTTGATTAGTAGCTTTACCTTTTAGTGGTGAGTCACCCTGTTCTTTCCTCCTGTGAAAGGTAATCTTACAAGTTGTTTTGGGACAAATACTTTACAATTGAAAAGTTATTCACTAGCAGTGAACTCAGTGCCTTTCTATTTACAGCAAAATTTCTACACTCCGTTGTCTTGTGATAGATCTGAACTTAAGAAAATCACAGGGGATGTCACCATACCCTTCTGCACTGAAAAGAGCTCAAGAAAAACTATGTGATACAGGAAGCAGAAAAGTGGTAAAGGGCAATAGAACTCTCATCCATGAAGATGTTTTGAGACATATATTTGTTCCTGAGGAAGTAAAAAGGAAGCTGAAGCCACAAGAAACAATGAGCCATTCATCAGCCTCTCACTGTCCAAACTCAAGAAGTACTATGTCCCAGATTAGTAGAACATCTCTTAATAAACAGCAAAACATCATCCTGCTGGAGAAGGTGAATCCATCTAAGAAAGGTAAGGCCTTGAAATAAAGTGCTGTTATGGTCAATAATTAAGTTGTATGACTGTGTAAACACAGATAACTCTGTAAACCAAAAATGTTTTGCTTCCTGCTGGGGAAATTATCAGTGATCAAAAAGTGCCTCCACCTCTATTACAGAGAAGTGCAAGATCTATTAGAATGTGTGTAATGGAAAAGACTGAGAACAGAAAACAATCAGCTGTCCTGGCTGTAGTGACAGTGGGATCTATCAACCTCATTTAGAGGTTTCTTAACACTCTGTGTGCCCCAGAATCACAGAATGGGCAAGGTTGGAGGGGACCATCTGGTCCAACCCCCCAACTCAAGCAGGCTCATTCCAGAGCACATGGCACAGGATTGTGTCCAGACAGTTCTTGAATATCTCCAGTGAGAGAGATTCCACAACCTCTCTGGAAAATCTGTTCCAGTGCTTGGTCACCTGCACAGTAAAGAAATTCTTCCTCATGTCCAGTTGGAACTTCCTGTCCATTGCCTTTTGTCGCATTGCTCAGCACCACCGAGCAGAGCCTGGCTCCATTCTCTTGACAGCCCCCCCTTCAGATACTCACAGATGTTGATGAGGTCCCCTCCCAGTCATCTCTTCTCAAGGCTGAACAGGTGCAGCTTCCTCAGCCTTTCCTTGGAACAGAGATGTTCCAGTCCCATGATCATCTTTGTGTTCTTCCACTGGATTCTCTCTAGGAGCTCCATATAGGACAATCATGAATGGTTTGGGTTGAAAAGAACCTTAAAAATCATCTATTTTCAATCCCTGCTATGGGCAGGGACACCTCCCACTAGACCAGGTTGCTCAAATCTGCATCCAACCTGGCCTTGAACACTTCCAGGGTTTTGAGTATTTCTATATGCTACTGTGTTTCAAGCATGAATTATTTATGTTTTTCCAGGTTAAATGCAGCAAAGTGGCAATACAGTCTGAAGACATAATAGCAGGGAAAGGAGAGACTTCCAGCTAATGTGTTTACGCATGGCACTGACATCCAGGCTAACAAAGGTTTATCAGTGCTGGCTTGGGGCACTTGACCCCCATCCTGCCATGGGGCTATCATGAGTTGGTTTGACCTCCAAGATACTAATACCCCAGATATGGCTTGATGAGATTGTGCAATATAAGGAGGGTGATTACTTCTCCAGAAACTCTCATCCTGCTCCCATTTCTTGCTTTTGAGGCAATCCTAGCATTACAGTATCAGAGTTGTCTACGTGGTCCAGGACAACAGCTTGTTAAAGAAAATATTTATCATATTCTGTCTTCACCACTACCTATTGATACAAGATGGAATTCTGCAGTTTTGAATTTTTTAAAAAAAGAGAGACAATTGCTAACAATGGGGAAGGCACAATCTGGCCTTGAAACTTGCTCATGCTGTCTTGTTAAGAGATTTTGCTTTCTGAATCTAAGGATCTCTTTTACTCTCCTTCACCATTGTATACCATCCTTGTGGAAATTACTTGCAAGGAAACTTAATGCTATAAAAGAATGAAACACATTTCTAGCAGCCTTTAATCCATCTTAGTGGGTAAGAAATAAGGAGAAAAGCCATGTCAATGAGCTCATCCTGTTCTCCAATGACAAGTGTAAAATTCAGAGAGAGAAAGTTTTGGTGGTTGGCAAATGGCAAAAAATTGCATATTCTTACTTCCTTCTAAACTTTCTATCGAATAGCATTTAATTCTTATCAAATACCATTTACATCTCTTTAGACCTATTCTACTCTTTCTTATGTGTTCCAGATTCCCATTCCAACACATTTCAGGTGCATAGCTCTAATGGTTGGGAATGGGAGTCTGAAAAGATCTGAGTATTGGGCCACATAGTTACATGTATATTCCTAAGTTTAGATCTTTCAAAAACATAAAACCAAAACCAAAATAAATTGTAGAATTCAGAATCTAGCAACTTTTTCCGTTTGTTTGTTTTTTTTTGCTTGTTTGTTTGGGTTTGTTTTTTTTTTTCTTAGTATACTACAGTCATTTATGAAGCAGTGCACATCCTCTTTGATGCAGATGTAGCTTAGGGACAGACAGACAAGTCCTAATCCTGCAGTTTGCCCAAGATATAAGGAATCAAGGTAAAATACTGCAGCTCGCAGGCAAATTGTCCCTAAGTTTTAGTGTCTAGATACAGAAAGGTCACATAACTTCATATCTGCAGGAGTTAAATGCTATAAAGCAGAAGTCGAAAGGAAATTCTCTAATTTTCATAATTCAAAAGAGTTTGCAGCATTTGTTGCCAGCACAGAATGTTCAGGTTTGGATGTTGACTGAAGGATTAAAAAATACAATCTCTGTGAAACTGGTCATTAACTGGTGAAGACGAATAAATGTTCACAATGGAAGGCACAAAACATGCACTTACTTTCTACATCACTCTGTACCTTCATGCTCCTTGACCACTTACTTCCCATCCCCAGGGCATTTCACTACAGCTGCATCCTGCCCTTTACAAACTGCTCTTCTTCACTAGCATTTGGTGCCTTTAATAGGAGTTGGAAGTCATGCTGGTTTCCAGCAGCTCTGTGATGTATGCAAAAGAGGAAAAACAGGATCAGAGCCACATGTTTGCATTTGCTTGTAGCCTAGGGAGAGATTTGAACTCAGGTTTGCCGGAGAAACAGACATTATCTTTTTTATTTTTAGAATTCACAGTATGTTTCAAAAACTGTGATGGCTTAAAGCCCACAGCTTAAAGCCTGTTGTTGAATTTGTGCTTCTTCTGATATGAAAAAATCCCATTGTGCTTGTATGGGTTTCAAAGAACATAAATCATAGTACCAAATGCAGGTCTTTTATGCAGGCAGGCAAAAATACATTGCTCACTTACTGTTTTCTAAGATCTTTTGACAAATTGAAGCATGCCTTTTATGAAAAACTGTTCTCTGTTTCTAAAAGAACTCTGCATGAGTTCTTGTTTAGTAGCTCAGGACACAAAGTAGGGTGGAACAAGTCTTGCAGCTTGCAAATTATTATGCATTTGATCATCTATACTTGATGCTGGCCATAAGAGCAGCAGTGCTAGGTCAGTGAATTCTCCAGTGAAAAGTCTGGCCTGTGTGCTTCCCCACAAAAATGCACTTCTGAGTGTTTTTGGAGGGAAGGCATGGGAGTGTCTACCACAAACTGCAATGCTGCTGCCCTGCCCTATAGCCTGTTATGTGGTAAAAAGGCATTTGCTATCCCAAACATGCCCAAGAAGTAAAGCACAACAGTGTAGCTAATGCTCCTCTTCCTCATAAGTCCTGCCAGTGTCAAGAGAGAAAATTTTTCATGAGTCTGAATCTGACAGCGGTTTACAGGCTATCCGAACAGGTATCAGAAAGCTTCAGGTCTTCTAGCAAGTGATCTCTACAGTGCAAGGTAGCTATGGATCCCACTGCAGAAGTAACATGCAGATAAAAGTATACCTGGATAGCACAGTACACAGACAAACTCTCCAGGACAAGTCCCAGATGTTCTTGAGTGAGGATTTATCTTGGAGATTCAGAGCTATTATTTCCTTCTCTGATTTTATGTGCAGGATTATGAGAAGATAGTGCTAATACTGTTCAGCTGTTCTTAAAGTATAAAAAACCCATGAAAATTGAATGTAAGTCCAAAGTACTTCCTGCAGTACTGTTGATACAAAAAAGGTCAAAGGTCAGAAAAATAGTCATTGGACTATTATGAAGGCGCAACTACTGTGTGACTATTTAATCTATAATTTCATTCTAAATATTTATTTCCAAAATCTAAAGCAAGGGTCTACAAAAGTGACAGAATTAGTTCAAAATGAAATAGGATTCAATTCAGGTGATTTCAGTCATACTTTTACATATTGAAAATGATATATTATTCTGCCTACTGTCAGGATAAAATGATTATTTAGTAGATTAAAATAATCATCTAGACAGTTATTATCAGTTGTTATTAGGTGCTTACCTGGACTCTTCCTTAAGACTGTTAGTAGCTATATTTTTGAATACTGCATTTCTATGAATTTCATTATATAAATATTTAATTTGAAGAAAATGGGTACATAATTTACTCTTTTTCCTGAGTGGAAGACAGAGCAAATGAATGGAAAGAAAACATAAGGACAAAGGCAGATTGATCCCTACTAAGTAGTGGATTATTGCCCTATAATTGCTACATTTGGTAAATACAGCATTTCATTAATAAGCATAATGTAAAACTGGAAAACTCTTATATATGTGCTGATTTATTTTATGTTCTTTGAATTCAGAAAATTTTTTCATTAGTAAGACTCTAACATTTAACCTGAATCAGAGCTCACTGGAGATGGAGGTTTTGCTTTTATAAAAACAGTGCTCTGATGTCTATGCATTAAACAATGAGAAGGATGCAAAAGTCTAGGGGTCTGCAAGACTCCTAATCCCATTCTTTAAAGTACTCTGTCAACACAGGAAGACTTACGTCTACCCAGATCTACTGTATTTTCTACTTACCCTACCTCCTTCTCTCTGCTCACTCTGAACAGTTCTTACTACTTGAATGGAAGGAGTCCTTTGATCCCTATCTGTCTTGTGGGCATTGTCTGTTTGCTGAATGAAAGAAAATAATGCTGAGTATCAACTCTCAGCTCATTCTCTTTTGGGGTCCAAAGAAGTCTGTGCAACCAACGTCCTTAAGGTGCCTCTTTGAGAAAGGTACTAGGCATACTTGTACTCTTCTTCACTTTCAGGCCTCTCTCCTGCAGATGGAAGTTATCTGATTCCCCATCATTCAGTTTGGATCTTATAAATTCTAAGGTACCAGCTGTGCAACTCTGTATGTAACTCTACTGTTAAAGATGGCAGGATTATCAGTTCTTATCATAAAAAATGCTTTGAATTCCATTACTGTTCATCAACATGCATTACTACAACTCTCTTCAAAGTCCTTGCTTTGGAGCATGAATATACAATCGTGTCAAACTTGTTTCTAAAACTAAAAGAGACTAAGGCTGAGTACATTTAGATTTGTACACTCTTCCTCAAAATCCTCAAAAGGATTTATTGTTTAATCCTTTTTCTAGATGAATATTTCAGAAGAATTAAGTTTCGGCCAAATGCTGTTTCTGTTTCCTATATTGTGCATTCTACGTTGATCGTCAACACTCGTATCAAATTAAGTAAATGCTCTAATTCTGGCTCTCTAATTGTCACACTTGAAACAGAATAGTACTGTGTGTAGTAATAAGCTAGTATTTAGCATACTTATTTATTTTTGTTTTTTGGAAATGACGAGTAGCATGTAAATACAGGAAAACACAAGCTACAGTTTCTAAAAATTCGTTAGCAGGGGCATTTCATATAAGTTCAAGTATTGTTCACTGAGATTTTCCAGCACACTTTGATAGCAAAAAGTGAAAATATGTGAGAGAAAATATACATTTTTTCTGTTCAGGTAAGTTCACTTTTCATGAAGAGTGAAGCTGGTAGCATCTTTTAACTATAGAATATGGGTATTTTTTGATCTGTCAGTGCATATAGTGCAGCTGCTCTCAGGAAAAACTATCTCCCTCAATTAGAATGATGGTGAATTTCCTATACTATTGGTTTTTTTCAAAAAGTGATAGTACATTAGGGCTGATTTAGAGTTGTTTGTATTTCCTTATTATCACAGACCTTCAGTTTTAAAGTAGGCAAGATATTGTACTTTCTTCCTCCTGGAAACAATATCCTGTACTGTCATCAATGGGATGATCAGCTTATTTTAAGATACACAATTAATGCAGACAGAGACATTTGTCTTACTCCCACAGAAGTTCAACAGAAAAGTATGCTCTCTATGCAAGCTCACAATGAGGAGTATGCCTGCAGCTATGCAGACAGGACTGGTTCAGCATGAATGCTGACAAATGTAGCATGTTATTGCATAGGACAGAACCAGCACTCCTGCCTTTGCAATCCTTCTCTTCTAAGAATTCTTGCTGTATTTGTCACTGTCTTGCTTCTTCAGCCATTGTCTCTCAGCCTGCAGAGTTATCAGAGGATATTGAGTAATGTATTCTTTTACTAACTTTCCTTTTCATTAAGAGAGAAGATGGTGACCATAGTAACCACCATACTCAGTATGGGAACAGTATTTGTGGCAACAAGAACGTAGAGGAACACTGCCTTTCCATATCTCAACTTATAATCTGTACTGTTTTATCGCACAAGATGCTGGGTAAATTTATTTTATACACAGGATGCTGAGTAAAAAAATAGAAAAAGAAAAAATGGAAAATTGTAAGAAAATGTGATGTGATTACAAAAACCAAAGTTGGCTTGCAATCTGCCTACTCCATCTCACATGCTAATATCATAAGATAAGAAGATCCCTTGTTTCCTGACATGCTTTGTAATTAGTCATGAGAGAAGCACTGCAGTCTCATCTGTTCCCAGAAATGCACCAGCATTAGGGATTCTTACAATATTTCAAGGATTGGCTAAAAAGAAAATGAAGGCTTCATTTTTACAAGGAGTCACGCAGAACAGGCAAGGTGTAATATACACAAGTTATTCCTGGGGAGATTTCAACACATGACGAAAAATCTTCACAATGAGAATGGTCAGCCATTGACAAAAATCTCCCCAGGGAAGTGTTGGATTCCCCAACACTGAACAGTTTTCAGACAGGCAAGTTGCTGGGCTACCTTGTCTAGACTGTGCATTTGCCAAAAGTTGGACCTTGAGGTCCTCTCCAAACCTGGTATTCTATGATTCCATGATCTAACTAGGGAAATTCCATCATCCTATGCACCTGAATTCACCTCATAAAATTCTCAGCTTTTCACTTGCATCCAAAGAAGCATTTACATGTGGCTTGCTAATGAACATTTTCATTGAAGTTTACCATAAATAAAAGGTACTGTGCTACAAAGAATTCTGTTACGTGGTGCCCAGTCTTCAGAGTAGCCAAGAAGTAGTTTCAGGTGAATCAAAGTCTGGGAATACTGGCTCTAAAAACAGGCCTGATTGATTAATGTGTGCTTGCATCTGCCTATAGCAAGATTGTATTTCAAAGTCAGACCTTGGTAACATGTGGTAGGAGGAGGATATTCACTTGATTAATATTGACAGAGACTATTGACTCCACAAAGAAAACCCCAACAAAACAACTAGCAGGTAAGAATACTCTTTTAAAAACACAAACAGATTAAATAACTTTGCAACACCTCACACCTTCCAGCCTTTTTTTTCTGGAAGGCCAAAAAGCCAAAATTACAAAGACACAAAACTAGAATACAGCCCAGTAAAAAAAAGTTTGTGCATGTATTAGGGTGTGGGAGAGTATCACAGAGAAGTCACAACCTGCTTCCACCTCCCCATGGAAAGCCATTGGAAGGGCAGTGCAGAGATCTGAGCAGACTGCCTACCAACTAGGCTGGATGTCCAGCTTCCAATGCGTCATGCTGGAAACACAGCAGACATAACAGCTTTTGCAATGTGCTTCTCGAGCCAGATAGAAGTTCTTGGCCAGGTGGGTATCCTTCATGGATCTCTGCTAGCACACCAGGCTCTGTCCCCATTCACCCAGCTCACAAAGCAGGGGTTAAGTAATTACCTTGGTAATTAAAGCTTGATCCTGGAAGACTAGATGAGGTCTGCTTTCGTTTTATAATCCTGTCCTTACTTTAGAGGCTGTTGTTCACTGGCATGGATAACTGCAAACTGCTGTTGGAAACATTTAGTTTTGTAAAGCACAGAAGATGCAGAAAAACCAATGACAGAAGGTGAATCACATTGTCAGCCATCACACTGAACTTCTGAGGATGGTGGGTTTTTTGCCCTATCAACACCAGTAGCAGGCCTTATGGAACATTTCACAAGATGGGTGACACAGACCAAAGCGACAGAGGCTTCTGGTTGGCAGTATCCCAAGAGTTGTAGCAGTTCTCCAGCCAGCGTAACACAGCATGCCTTAACGTGAGAAAGCCTTGTAAGCCTTTGCCGTGAGACTTGAGCAGAAACCACGGCAACAGTAACTATGGTTGTGCCTTATCAACATTTAACTTTGTATTCTGGCCCAGTTTTAACTTTTCCAAGTCTAAAGTGACTACTTGGCACAGGCACACTTTTGCTCATCTCTTGGCTGGGTATTTTGGCTTGATTGCTTAAAAAATTATTTATGGAGTTACAGGTTTCTCTCTAACCAGGATGTTTCTCCATAATATTCTACAAGGAGTTTTCTTCTACATATAATTGCAGCCAGAACTTACCACTCATATAGTAATTCATTATTTACTAAACATATGCAAGGACTAAGATGTTCACTGGGTGAGGAACATCTTCCTTAAAGACCTACCAGTCTTATACTTCCCCTTGCATCTTATTAATTGCTAAAAAAAACCACAGGCAAATGGAAAAAAAACAAACCAGCACTGTGTGTGCTTTGCCTTCAACAGATATTATCACAAAACCTAAATTCTTTGTACACATAAATAGAAAATGTTATCATGGCAGATCTGCTATGGAAAAATCCTGCTGGACAGAATGCAATTTGGAAGAGTAAGGTTATGTAAGTTGAAGAAAGGTCTAATGTTGTTGAGACATGAAAGCCATACAAATAATTTGCTTTCATTACAAGTGCTTCTGCTGTGCATGGTACAAATTGCTTTTTCTGCTGAAAATGTAGCTTGAACGTGAAGGCATATTCATAGAAATTAAAGGACACAGCATAACTTTGTACTTGTACTGTCCCTGTTCTATTTATGCATTTCATGAACAACTTCCTCACAAAACAGCTGTGATTTTACAGGCTTCATGCTGCAGGGCTCATCATCTGTCCTCCTGATTTGTTTTACAACAATAGGAAGAAGGTTAGACTAAACCCACAGAAGAAAAATCCTTCCAAGAGCTACCTCCTTGCTGAAAAGCAAACTTTGGTGCTAAGCCATGTAACTTGAATAAATACTTGTGAAAAAAAGCAAACACTCTCTTATCATCCCTAGCTATGTATGCAGCATCTTGCCAAAATAAGGCTTTAATCTCAGACCCCATACCCTTAACCTGCAGTCTTTTGCCTTGCTCTAAACAATTACTCCAATATAGCGTATGTTCCTCTTTCTCCATTTCCGTATTTCCTGTTCAATGTCCTGCACTTCTGAAGCTAGAGCCATTACCCATCATACATTCTGACCTCACTTCAGAACCTTGCCTTTTTTGATTGACAAGGTTCCTTGTACCCCACATGAATACAATCTAGATAGATAGATACAAATAGTTAGAAATATTGGTGGCCTTGACCAGAGTCATCCTAGTACTTGCAGGGTCACATAGTCTTTCCTGTACTGTGGATAATGCCAAGTGCAGTAGGTATCAACAGGGTAGTTTGGCTACCCAGGGCAACAGAGAACTGCAACACACTGCCTTGCAGCCATGAAAAGTCTACCAGGAGCTGTGTCACATGGGCTCCACCAGAAAGTGCAAGGCCAGGGCTGTTATGTAGCTTTTCCTCTCCAGGCATGTGGTGTATCTCGTGAGAGAGGATCCAGATATGAGAAGAAGCTAGATTAAAAAGAGAAAGCTGGGGAGAACCTAGTAAAAGAGCAGTATTTCAAAAATTCACCAGCTTTTGTTAGACAAGCCCCAGCAAAGGTGGAAAATACATCAGCAACAGAACAAAGTTAAGGAATGCCTTATTTTTACTGCATGCATAGTTTCTTTAATCACTGATACAGGGCTGCTATTACCTTCTGTATCAACATTCCTAGATCTTGGATTCTCTTTCTCAGGGTTCTATTTGGCCTATTAAGCATGATCCTTGCAATGGGACTCTGGAACAGATCCCAAAAGCATTGAAAAATCCCTTGAATTTATTTTCTGACACAAATTTTCATATGACTGCTTCATGTGGAGAATGATGTCTCTTTCAAATATAATGGAATATACCAGCTGCTATGGTATGTTATTGAAATTTATATTGCCAGAAGTTTCTAATGTGTTGGTCAGACTAACATAACAAAAGCTTCTACTTAATATTTTGAAGCTGTTCTTTCACCAGTACCTTAATCACCTCCTACTTCTACTCAGGGAATTTGTTTTACAGATGAGGAGTACACACGAGAACAGGAATCTTATCTGAAGAGAAAATATGAAAGAAACCTGAAGTTTCTGACAGTTTGGTCAGAAATGAAAGGGAAGCATGGAGAATAGCGTCAATGAAGGAAGTCCATTACTAAAAAAGCCATTCCTATTATGTAATGGGTGAAGACTTATTTCCTACAGAAATACATTGTTTCTTGGTAACCACAGTGTCTTAGTTAATGTCTGAGATCAAATTAACTCCTGTCCATTCTTGAATGATACAGGTATAGACAATCTCCCTTCTTAGCACCAACACCAACAAAAAAATCTTGCTCTGAGTTTAAATTGGCTGAGAGTGTCTGTTTGGTCAGTAATATAGGTGAAAATCAAGAAACAACAGTCAGATAGTAAAGAGCTTCTGGAGAAAAAACCACATGGAATCTATGAACCTGGGTAAAAATATTGCCAGACACTTCTTGCAGCACAACATCAGAAAAAACCCCTAACAAAACATGATGAGTAATGAATTCATGAGCATTTCTTTGTTTTGCTAAATCAGAAAATTTTGAAAAGTCAGTACAATGTCGTTGCACATTCTTAAGCCCCTAGATGATTTGATTTTAAGTGTTTCATCATCATTAGTGGATGTAGTTTTTCTAGATCTTTGTAAAGTCTTAGATACTGTCCCTCAGAGCATCCTTCTAGACAAGTTGTCCAGCTGTGAGATGATCAGGTACACAGTGTGCTGGAAGAAGAACTGGCTGAATGTCAGGGCTCCAGGGGGTTTAGTGTGTGGTGCTACATCTGCCTGGTGAGCAGTCACCAGTGGTATTCCTCAGGGCTTCATTGTAGGACCAGTTCTGTTCAGCAAGTTTATCAATGATCTGGATGCAGGACTTGAATGCACCATCTGCTGACAAGACTAAACTGGGAGATGCTATTTGACTGTCTTCAGAAACAAGAGGCCTTCCAGGGGGATCTGAAGAGATTGGAGCATTGGGCAATAATCAGTGGCATTAAATTTAACAAGAACAAATACAGATTCTGCCCCTGGGATGCAGTAAAGCTGG
>VZRF01015746.1:0-31174 GCA_013396875.1 Vireo altiloquus
AAGCCATGTTCTAGCAGATGATCAGTCATATCCCAAAAGACTCCCTAAGGGTCTGTTCCTGATTTGCAGGGACAGAGCATGGTCAGGGATCCCATCTCAGCTTCTAGGAGGGCCATGTACTATTGGGCAGTTCTCCTTGTTGGCACCCAATCAAACTTTAATTGGCAAATGTCTATGAAGAAACAATTCCACCAGCAGAATTCAAAAAAGAAGCATTCACAATTTGGATCCAGATTGTGATTCCGAAATTTTTCATTGGTCTCTTTCAAAAAGAGTCACTGCATCCCTGTTCCTTCCATGGGTTGCAGCAGCTAAGGCTCTGGGTGAATTGGGTCACCTAGAGTGCTGGGTAGTCAAACAGGCAAATTTGACATCTGCCGCTATCAGCTCCCTCTTAGAATGAGGAGATTACCAGGCAAGCCACACTACAAAATCGTGCGGCCATAGACTTTCTCCTGCTGCTGCATGGATACAAGTGTCAGGAATTTGAAGGGCTTTGTTGCATGAACTTAATATCTAAAGCACCCAACGTCCATGCTGCCCTCTGGGAGATGAAGAGCCTAATCAGACAAGTGAAGCAGGGATCCAAAGATTGGCTCAATGGGCTGTTCAAGGAATGGGGATTCTTGGGGTGGTGGACTTCAATAGCCAAGTCATTTTGTCGTTTCTTGTTGTTATTTTCTAATTGTATTGGCATTCGGGATTTTATGGTGCATAATTTTAAAGGTCCACGGTGGTTTAATTCCAGCCTCAGATGTCAATCACGCAGAATTTGCGGACCAAGAGCCATCTGACTGGCCTGCGAATCATGGGTGGTGGACGAGATCAAATACTGAATCGGAATAAGCCTGACGCCTTTCTTTCAATTTTATTTAACAGTAAAGGGGGAGATGTTGTATTACACAACTGGGGTGGGGTTTAGGTTTGCACAGGGTGAGATTTTATTTGCACTGTATATGGTATGTTCTGTATCACCTCCTTTTCCCACAGGTGAATGGTTTGTCCCTAATATCCCTCCCTCCTGTCCCCTACCTCAGTTGTATCCCATTGGCTGTGGTCCCTCTTGGTCCCCTCCCTGTCCCCTAAATCCTGGGAGTTTAAAACCAGGCAGGAGCCTTCCCTCACTCTTTTTTTCTTCCTGGAATTAGTTCTATTAAAAGCTACTGGACTGTGGTCCCAAGGAAGAGAGCACCTTTCATCTTTTGCTTTTATTCATATTACACTGCATTCCCCCAGGTTCCTGAGCTAGCAGGACTGAAGCTTCATGGGGAAAAAGCAAACATGATAATATTTGTCATAAATTTTAGGCAGACCATTAATAATAGGTTTAGTGGACTTAGCCAGAAGCAGACTACTCATCCTTTTGCAAAGCTGCTAGTTCTGGTAGCATTACTTAGGCAACATATCAGCAAGTGTTGCGTATTTAATTCCACCAGATGAAATCATTTCAAAGTCAGAAATAACAAAAAAGCACTGTGACTTGCAAATTTTTATACAGAAAACATTCTGAAAGAGCATGTCTTTAAATATTTTACTGGCAAATATTGGCATTATTTGTGAAAACATTGCATAGAAATTTAATGCCAGCATCATTACACTAAATTTAAAGACAAAGTTGTTGGAATTTTTTCTCCTACTTTAAATGGAAATAATAAAAAAAAGTAATATTAAAAACATACACCACCAATGCCTTCTAAAAATGTCTCACTGAACAAATTCTGGTCCCTTATAACTTAAACTCACAGCAGAAAAAAAAAATCCAACACATGATCTATAACAGGTAAGAACTTGCCAAACAGTACTTTTTTCAAGCAAAAAAGCAAGTACCTGCAAAACCCACTTATCTTACATCAATTTGATTCCATATCTTGGATGATTATGTAAAAAAGGCATCAGAAATAATCCCTTGATAATCATCATCAAAGTTTTAAGTAATGACCTGAGGGTCCCGCTGTTCATGTAATGAACACACAGGTGTTAGAAAGAGCATTATTTTCAGAAAGTATTACATCTTACCATGCCGAGAGGGATTCCTGTTTGTGACCTCTAATTTGTCATGGAAGCCAGAACTACTGTTAAGCTCTTCCCTGTGAGCATCAAGGCTGGTAAAGCCATTTACTTGGTTTCTGTCACTGGTGAGAGTGTTAATGCGAGTTGGGATAGGTTCAAATGTAGGGTCTAATTCCAAGATCAGCCTGTTCAATTGTTCAATAGACTGATCAATATCCAAAGTTGGAGAAGCTGGCAAGTCTCCAGCATTTCGTCCTAGATCCAGGCCACTTGTGTTCCTCTGGGGCATTGGCCTTGACTTAAAACTGTCAGCACTTGCATGTTCTTCATCTTCTGCAGCACCCAGCATGCTTCCTAGCCCTCTCTGCACAGTATCTCTGATGCTAGAGCCACATGTTGGGGTGCCTGGGACTTGGGACTGGTTCTGGACACTGCCCAAATTCTCCACAGTGTTATGGACGCCAACCCTAATTTCATTCTCTGGGGCAAAACCATATTGGTGAGCAGTGACCATCTGCTGCTGGTGTACCCAGGTCTGAGTAGAGTAGTTACTTGGGCCATAGGCTTGTGGATGGGGGGAGACAGAAGGGTTCTGTTGCAATCTACCAGTTGACTTTGGCTCAGTGCTTCCAAATGATCTCTCATATGGGGAATCCACACCAATTCCGAGGTCTGCAGCAAAAGCATTGCGATGCTCTTCCCCACCATTACTTCCAAACTCGTCTGAAAGAAGGGAGTTCTGACTGCTCTTGTGGCAACTAAAGTTCCCTAGGTGGGTAGAGTGCTGCCCATCTGAAGAAGACAAAGTCCCAATGCTGTCCACACTGTGAAGGTCATGATTAGGCATTTCATCATCCAGAATATCAGTCTCCCTGTCCTTCATTTTGGCAGGTTCATTCATGTGACCTTGAGCTGGCACTATGTGGTGAGTGGCACTGTACTTGCTTTGAGCATCAGTCATATCCTTGGTGGTGCTGACAGAATCCTCCAGACCAAAGCCACTAAGTAGTCGGTCCAGTTCTGCCTTCTCTTGTGGGCTCAGACTCCGTTTGACTCCTGGGAGAAGGCGTTCCTCAGTCTTGTCTGTCCTGATGGAAGCTGTGGAGTGTCCTGAATCACTACTGACAGACAGGGTGTGATCACTGTGATCAGGACTGCCTGTAACATGAACATCCTGAGCAACACCAGGGATGCTGCTGTCTGAAGAGCTCTTCTTTCTCACTTTTGCATACAGACTGCCATCAATGGGACCTTGGGTATGCAGCACTGTGGAGATACAAGTAAAAAGGAAAGGGAGAGATAAGGACATGGCATCATACAAGGGCTTTGACTAGTGTCATGCCATAAGTATTGTTAACACTAACGGTACTGTTTCTGCAAAACTAAATCAACTCTGTAACCACAGCAAATACCAATGACATTATTTTTTTTAACTTTACAACAGTCAAACTTTGACTTTTTTCTTGATGGAAATACAATATGCCATTTGTAGCTCAAGATCAAATCCTCTCTTTTTATGCTGTTTTGAATGCATGGCTCCACAAACTCCTCATACTAATTTAAAGAATCCCAGTATTATAGCACTAGAAATTTGAGAGATAGCTACTATGCGTTCCATTCAGAGCAAGAATGGTAGAAACCTATCAGCAATACTTGCCTTTAATATATATATTCTGTAATTACTACTTCATTCATTTTTACTTGATGGTCTAACTATACTACAAAGAATCATTTTCTTCTTTTCTTAGTAGTAAAAGGAAAAGATAAGCTTTTAATCAGAGCTGCAGTCCTTGGAATATACATAAAGCCTCTTCACAAAGGAATGCATAAGTAAATGTTACGAGTATGACATTTCTACATATGTGGAAGATCTGGTATGCATGTCATGGTTTTTTTCAAAAAAGATGAATGAAGTGGAAACCTCCGCAGAAGTAACTATATTTGTCTTACTCCCATCTAACACATCACACATAACACATCACACAGGTTAGGCCAATCTGAGGTTTAAGTATGGCTACTGAATTTTTATCCAGTGGTGAAAACGTGCACAATTACTATTTTTCAAGAAAAGTTTTAGGAATAAATATGTCTAGAAAAGCCAAGAAAGTAAAGTAAGTAGTTCTACTTTCAAAGGATTTAACATTCATTTACACAAATATTTACATCAAGCAGATGTTTCTGAAAAACTTTTCCTACGCATAGTCTGAGAATGGTCTGAGAATGAGAAAATTAAACCATTACAATTTAGGAACAGGCAGACTTTTCTCAAAGGTAACCATCAGCTACATCTGTCATAGTTCCAGAATCAAAAGCCCCACGGAGAGCCTAATGCATTTCAACATCGACTCTACCAGACATTTTCAAAATATATGTAAAATGGCATCATGATCATGAACTTCCAAACTACAAAACTTTTCTAGGCAATACCCATTTAGAAAAAGCATTATGCAGAAATTGCACTCACAATGGTAATGAATTCATTGGTTTTTATATTGGCAAGAAAAGTGGTCTGGTTGGAAGAAGTTTTCATTATGGGACACACTGACAAGGTTCCATCAATCAATATACTTACATACTAAAGCTTATATGAAAGCTTTAAGAGATTTTACCTAAAATAAAGGTAAAATCTCTAAAACAATCTTTTACTTTCTAAGGACTAGGAAGTATTATTTATCTGATGTTGATTTTAAAAACAGCACATGCAAAACACCAAAATACTCCTTTTCAGAAAAAGTTATCAGACTGAGCAAATAGGAAAGCAACTCCCCTTGCTATAAAATATCTCTGTGGATCAAGTTTGATGTGTAAATTCCATGGTGAAAAGGGATGCTATGCATGAGGTTGAATGTCTGTATACAGATACTTAAAAATAGTATTTATGAAAAAGTAGGTATCAAAAATACAGCCAACAGACAGTTTCTTGGGGTCTTTCATGCTGTGATTTCTCATAAACTCTCACTACCTTCTAGGACAATGAAGCATACTTGGTGTTTCATGTGGAAGTATTTTATATAGTTACCACAATAAATTGCAACATTTTAAAACCAAAAAACCCAACCAGAACTACGACTAACTATTAGGCAGGGCTTTTTACTGCATGCTTAGTTTTGAGTTTAAAAATTAAAAAACAATAAAACCCCTGCTTTGATTGGAACAGTTATATATCCTGACACAACATAGACTTGAAAAAGTGACAGGTCTGAACTGGAATGCAGTGAAGTAAATACAGAACTAGTACACTTGAACTATTACAAAGTCTTCCTGTCTGACTGATCTGTTACTCAAAACTAGGCTCTGTGCTGTAAACATGCTAGTCAGCCTACATACTGTAGTGAGTTGACCTTGGCTCTTATGCCAGGTGCCCACCAAGCCACTCTGTCATTTCCCTTCCCAGCAGGACACCAGAGAGAAAAATAGGATGGAAAATAACTAGTAGGTTGAGATAAGGCAGTTTATTAAAGCAAGAAAAAAGCGAAAGTTTGCACACGCTTAAGCAAAGGGGGAAAAAAAATTGATCTCTACTTCCCAGCAGAGAGTAATGTTCAGTCACTTCCCAGAAAGCAGGACTTCAGCGCACAGAGTGGATGCTCCAGAAGGCAAACATTGTAAAATAACAAATNTTCAGCACTGTGAGGGCTGCTAAGGGAAAATGAACTCCAGCTCAGACAGATCAAATACAACACCTCACACTAGATTAAACATTCTAGCATGCAGATTTGGTTCTCCTTGCAGAAACGGTAAGTACAAAAAACCTGTCAAATTCTCAAGTACAGCCATGGAAGCAATGGAAAAACTCCATGTATCTCCCTCCCTTAGCCCTTGCAGTACCATCACACATTACCATCCAAGCATAGTGGCAGAAGTACAGACAAGAAGACGGACACACTGACAGTGGGCTACTGACCCAAGGGTCTTGTACATGTGCGCTCTTGTAGATTTAGAGATAACCCTGTCCAGTACTTCTTCCCCTAATACAAAATGATCAAATTTAGTCTGCATCTTGCTTGTAATGCTAGGCAACCCCAAATATTTGGGGGTCTTCTAGCTGTGAACTGTACAGCTTCCACTCTGAAGAAGAGACATGAGTACAGCTTACTCAAAATTTCATTTAGGGAAAAAAAAAACAAAACAGCAAAACCCACAAACAGAAAACTAAGTACTACATTTATGTGTTAGTACAAACCTTAGCCTTAAACTACTTCTCAGATAACTTTTAAGTAAGTTTAAAAGTACCTCTCCTGGTCAACCAAAATTTAATTGTATTCCATATCTAACTGTGCCCAAGATTGTTATTTTCTCTTTAAGACCCAGCAAAGACAGGCTGGAAACAGGGCCAGGGGTTGCCAGGGTTTCTTTACATAGTCAGAGCACCCAAGCCAAAGGTTCTCTTTTGCCTGGTGGCTTTTGCTCAAGGTAGAGGCTCCACTTCATCAGAGATTGTTTCAGGTACGTTTTTCTGGGCTCACAAAAATACCAACTCAAAAAGCTGAATTTCACAATCAGAAACTTTCTTTGTGAAAGAAAGTAACTTTCAGAGTGAATTTTGCAAACTCTGTCAGCAGCATGAAGCCTGAGCCAGTCCCAGGGCTGGGCCACCCCATGTCAGTGCCGAGAGACCATTTTAGGAAAAAGGATGTCAACGCTGAAAGTCTAGTCCACTACCAAGTTTCAAAAATCCCTAAAGCAATTTCTTGAAATAATAGCTTCCCAAACAGAGGTCTCATTGATCACAAGTAGGATGGTGAGCCTGACAGACATTACTTTTGATATTTATCCTAGAACTTTAGGAGCCATATTATTACATATTACAAGTGAAGTGAGAAACAGAAGAGTTTGGGACCTGCTGAATTTTGGTTCTAAATTTAAATATCAATACAATATTATTAGACTTCACAAGGAAACAATTGATTGTGGGTCAAAACAATTTACTCGCAACTAGACAATTTGCTCTAATAGACAGCTGCCTTTTTTAGGATCCAAAAAAATACCACTCTGTTTTATAAACAGATAAGAAAGAATTAAATTCACAGCTAAACAAAAATCCAGCTGTTCCTGAGGAGTCTGGATATTTAAACTTGCAGCTTCTAATCAAGAAAATAAAATGCATATTTCACATAACAAAATTATTTTTTAATTTGCACAGTTGTAGGAAAACATTCTTAGATTAATTTGGAGTTTTTAATTTTAACTATCATCATAGAATATATCATAAAATGGTTTGGGTTGCAAGGGACCTTAAACATCACCTAGTTCCAACCCCCTCGCCATGAGCAGAAACACCTTTCACTAGGCCAGGTTGCTCAAAGCCCCATGCAACCTGGCCTTGAGCACTTCCAGGGATGGGGCATCCACAACTCCTCTGGGCTGCCTGTTCAGTGTTTCTCCACCCTCTATTCTTTATATCTCCTCTAAATCTCTCCTCTTTCAGTTTAAAGCCTGTCCTATCACTACATGCTCTTGTAAATAATCTCTCTCCATCTTTCTTGTGGGCTCCCTTCAGGTACTGGAACGATGCAATTAGGTCACCCCTCTTATCCTTTCGCATTTCCAGACTGAACAAACCCAATTCTCTCAGCCTTTCCTCACAGGAGAAAAGGAAATCCATCCATTCTTCCAACAAATTTGGCGGCCTCCTTCGGTCTTGCTTCCTGTGCTGGGGACCTCATAGCTGTATGCAGCACTGAAGGTGGGACCTCACAAAAGTGGAGAGGGTGAATCCTCTCCCTCACCCTGATGCCCGCTCTGTTTTTGCTGCAGCCCAGGACACGTGGCTCTCTGGGCTGCAAGAGCACATTGCTGGTTTGTGTCCAGTCTCTCAACCACCAGCACCCCCAAGTCCTTCTCAGCAGGGCTGTTCTTGATCTGTTCATCACCAAGCTTCTATATAAAAACTATAAATATATACAACCATAAATATATAAAAGCTATATACATATGTGATTTGTTCATAAAACTAGGACAAATGAATTATTCAAATACTACAAACCTACAAAATGCAAGGGTTTGTAGTTGTTCTTCTGTTATATAACATCTTTATTTTGTATTCTACCATTTTTTAAACATAATTTTAGAATACCTCTGCACTAAGGCTTTCAGACTTCACTTTACCCTGGTCTTCATGTATGTGTTTCCCAAAAAAGGTGATAACCAACTTAATTGTAAAAGTAAAAGTATGCATATAGGCAGGAAATATTTCTGACAAAAGAAAAAGAGAAAATATAACAGCAGTGCAACATTTTATTCTGTACACCTTGCTAAGTAATGGTACAACAGAGGCCTTATAAATTCAATACCTCATCTCCATGCACAACTCAATCCCTGCTCTCATTTTTGCCAAGGAAGCAACACTATAAAATGAGGAGTAACACAGCTGTCAAAAAACTAGACGACAACAGAGGTGACTTAAGTAATGCTGGAATTTAATTAACAAAACCAAAGGAGCCCACTTTCTTTCAACTCAACCACTCTTCCCAGGAGCCGTTCCAACCCTCTGAACTGCCCAGGCTGAAGCCCAACAACAATCCCATGCTGAATCTAAATAACATACACATACACACATAGATCCACACGCAAACCCACACACCCACCCCACATCAGGGACTCTTTTATAACTGAAAATCTCAGGGCAAAGGTTATGTGTGTATTTTCACCCCTATACCTGATACACAAAGAACAACTTATTTAAAAATTAGGACCTGAAATACTAACAGATACCAAATTTAGTGGCATCCTTCCAAGCCTGTGTTTTCCTGGCACTTCTCCCCTTGAAATCCAAATAACCTAAGGCAGGCTTGTGAGTTAAAAATATTTAAGTCTTTAAGCCTTTAGACTCATCCCCACAGGTACCTGCTGTCCACTCACCACTTGGGAAAACAAACAAATGAAAGCCAGCTAGGTAAACTCACACACCACAAATTCAGCAAGAGCTGTTCTGACCCAGTCCACTTAAACAAAAAGAAGACAATTGCAAATACACAACCTTTTTCAAACTGTACCCTTGTTCATGTAGCCACAGGAAACTTTACAGAAAATCTGGATTATCTTTTATCAACCTTGTAAATAAATATTTTTACCTCCGGGCAAACCTGGATAAGACCTAAGCTGCATTCTTTTGAAGTTAAATCTTTTTATGTGTGCTTGTCTTTTCCTTTCTTGCTCTCTAACAATAACAGGCCTTCATTCCTTACAAACTCTTCCTGTATAACTCCTATAAAATCCATAGAGAAATATCTGTGGTTTGTATTTCCAGCTCGTGAATGACAACAAACCTATTTACCTCTTTACTAGGCATGACAAGGAATTTTCTGCAATAGTCAATGACTGGCTTATTAACATTAACTAATATTCTCTAAGCAAAACTCTGCACGTAAGGAAACTAAAGTCACGGTAAATCGCCAAGCTTAAAAAGGCCAGAAATGTCTCTACTCCTGCTGTTTGAGCTGCAGCCACTGTTTCTGTTCCTGGAAGTAAGTAGTCTTGCTTAAGACTCATGAGACTTATATCAGCCAGAAAAAGCAAATGAAAATGTAAACACAAGGGAGAAGCCAGAGGAGACAATCATGTTCAATGAAACCTGAACTACTGCATCCAAAGAGGAATGGAAACATGTCAGCTGAAAAGGTAATTCAGTCTACAAGCTATTTCCTTGCAGGGGTGTCTTGGTTTGAAAGACAAATGTCTGCTAAGGGAAAATGCAAGCCCCTTCCCTCCAAATTATTATAATTTTGAAATTAAGGGGCTTTTAGGCAAAGATATGAGGAATAGGAATAACAGTTCTTTACTAATATACATATGCAACAAGGCAAACACACAGCAGTAACTGTGGCAGTGACACCAAACAGAGCAGGCCCCAGTGACTCTGGCTCGGCTCTTGGGCCCTTTCCCCTTTGGGGCAGTGACGCTCACGGCCAGCAGGGGGCGCTGGCGGCTCCCGGTGAGCAGGGCGGGTGCGATGGTTCCCCCGCGCCTGCAGGGGGCGCTGTGGCGCGAGCTCAGCACCACACGGTAATGGCGGATGAGAAGCTGCTTCACAAACCCCTGGGGCAGCCGATCCCGGGGCCCGGCAGGACCCTCGGGAACAGCAGGCTGGAACAGCAGGGAGGGACCCAAATCCCGGGTTGTAGATGAGATGTATCCAACTCCGGAGCTGCGGCGGGAGCCCCGGGAGGTCTCTGCAGGCAGGGGTATGGCGCTACAGTGTAGCGAAGGCTCACAGCAGCGGCAAAGGAACAGCGGGGGCAGGGCAGCCTCCGCCCGGCTCCCGGTGGGGCAGGGAAAGGCGGGCTTGGGATCCCGGGGTCCCCTGAGGCACCCAAGCAGATGGTGAGAAAAGTCCCTTTTTGGTGAGGTAGGGTGTTAAAATAGGGTCCCAGTGCAACAGCTGCTCCAGCGAGCAAGCTCCACTCATGGTAGAAGGAAGGCAGAGGTCTGCAACAGCGACGAATTCCCTTCACCACAAGAGCAACTTCTCTCTCCTCCAAATGTCAGGAGAACAAGAGAGCTAGGGGCTGTACCCAGCCACTTTTATGCCCATTCAAATCTCGCAGCATCTCTGCCCTAATGAGAAAACCCCAGGTAAAAGGGGTAGCCAGCTGGACTCCTCCCCCTGCGGCCAGGTCTTTTTGTCTCTCTTAAGCACCCAGCAATTTGTCCCTTAGCAGCAAAAGTCTGGGGAAAAATTCCTTTAAGAGAAAAAGAAAAAAAGGGGAACACCTAAAACCCGAACAAGTGGTTCTTTTCAGTCTGTTTCAATATCCAAAACAATCTGAGTGAATTTAAGTTTGTAGATCACTGACATTATTTTTCCTAAAATAAATAGCTGCTAGAAATAGTTGTTCTCCTGCACTGACCAATCAGGCTAGACACTGGCCCACGTCTTCCAAGAAGTTGTGTATTATCAGAGTTCTCAGGCAGGAAAAGCTTTCTGGAAGTCCAGTAGCAATAACAGTTAGTTTTATCTAGCAGCTGCTGTTCTCAAGCTCCCAGACCCCAGAAGGCTTTACCTTCTCTGGAATGAATCTCTGGAATGAATCTCTGGAATGAATCACCTTAAACTAGGGTATCCTCAGTTGCAATGTAAGATGTGACCAGGGGTGTGTATTCTATCACCATCTTCAGGTTTTTGTTGAAACCATGTGGGGCAGTGTTCCCTGCCTCCTCCCTCAAAATTATCTTCTGTTAATGAGCCCATCAATACCTTGTGGCATGACTCATAACTCGCTCCTGGACTGTTTCCTGTTAATGGCCCATCAGTGCTTAATTGCATGACTCTCCACCCCATTATGAGATGCTCATAATCCACCCAGAGGGAGGAACCAAGCATTCCATCCTGGATATAAACTGAGATTTTGAAGACCACAGGTAGCCTTTCCCACTGTATTTGCAGAGGACAAGAGCTACATAACTACCACTGGACCTTCCGAGGAAGACCAGACCTTTCTCCAGGATCACTGCTCCAACAGAACCACATCCATCACTTCAGGAGGACTGCAGCCACCATCTTACTGGACTGCTACCTGACTACCCTGACCTGTCAGGTTGTATCTGACTCTGTCAGTTTAAACCAGTGTTTTTCCTGCCTTTATTTCTCATTTTCCTAATAAATTGTTATTCTGATGTGGTGTCTCCCACTGGTTTGTTTTTCAAACCAGAACATAGGGGAAGTGAACCTCTTAGTTCCTCCTTTCGTAACAGCTGTATCTCACCACAGAGCAGCCCATAAATATTTGCTCTAAACATTATTCCAAATGTACACATGCATCACAGACAGACAGCTGTGCCCCTGGGCAATGTTCATTTTCTATTTCAGGGACTGGCAGCACTTTAATTACTTCTCAGTTGAACCAAGGATGAAAGTGGCTATTGTATCCCCAAAATACATCTACCTGTTCATTGTTTATGTAGGAGCTAAAAGTTAAGTTCAAACCTCATTCAGAAAGTACACACTTTTTGGTTCAAGTGTTGCTGTTCTTGCAAATCAATAAATGGTTGCACATGAAACAAGTCAGGACTGATAAAAGACACAAAACACAACACAAGCTATGCTGGCAATACTCTTCCAGGACCAGAGAACTGGCTCTCTCCTTTGAGATGATGCAGAATTGCTTTTAAATTGAAAACATCCCACATTTGCCTCAAAGATATAAAAAGAAACAAAGAAGTATTTTAAAACTCTCGATGCAAACTGATAAGTCTCACTTAAGATGCAAATTTAGTTTTAATCTCACTGCATTTTTGGTTCTCTGTGAGAAAAAAAATCCCTGTTCTCCTTGCTTCAATTACAGGCCTCTTTTGCTCCTTCATAAGCCTGACCTGCACATACATGTTGGTGATTTTGTACCATTAACATTCAGCATGCTTGAATACAGGCTGAGGCTCAACAGTGCACATAGTTAGATTACCAGAAGAAACACAGATGTGGGAATTGATAAGGCTGACAGCTGGTCTGAAAGCCTCAGTTTCATGGAGATTGACTTAAAACCAGTCAAAATCCACCTGTGAAAAACTGCAGTCACACTGAAAGCCACAGTGATAGCCAAAAGGATAATCAATGAAAGATGTTCTGCACTCAAGGAGATGTTCTTGTTATGGCATATCAAGATTGTCCAAGAAGGAACTTACATATAATACGTAACTAATTGCTTGTATAGCTAAATGTATTGCTGTTCGAATGGTTATTGCTTCATAGACAGCCCTGTCATTGTTTGCTAAGCAACCAATCATAACAAGCCACAGTAATTGTGAAGAGGTATAAGAACAGTAGCAGAGAATTATAAAGATCTTTGCATCTTTTTCTTCTTACAGCTTTGGATTACAGTAAGTGTTGTGTGTCCATCTCAAATGGTCCACCACAAATGGTGACCCTGACATGATCACAGGGCCAATGTGATCCTTGGAAATGATGTGACAGCAGAAAGAGCTGCGAAGAGCAAGAACCCTGCTTGGGTATAGTAGGGGAGACAGAGCCCAACAAAACTTGAGAACAGAGGGTTCTACTTGGTCCAGACCAGAAGTGACACCTTATTAATGAAGGTGAGATGTTGGGTATGCCCTGATATGGGAAACAATTTGACTAGCCAAGAAAAGACTGTGCTATCCAGACTATACAATGCAAAGTATATTATTGTGAGAGAAATCTCATGATTTTCCAGCAGATGGGAGTGTTGCATTTAGTGTTAATTCCTAGAAAGCAGTTGGAGAAAAACTGTGGGAAGCTACTTCTCGGGGAGATAAAGACGCGCAAAAATTAACAACTTGGCGTTGGCTTTTTGAAACTTTAAAACAATGGAAAAATGAGCAAGAAAAGGCAGAGGGAGGTCAACTCAGTCGAAGAGTAGAAATGGCTCCTATAGAGGACAAACCAATGGAATCTGAAGGAGTTAAAAACCACGATGTTGTTGAAAAGTCATATCCCTCCCCAAAAGACTATGTCCTGCCAACCTATCCTTCTCCTAGAGACCTTGTGCAGCGAAAGTGATTGTATCCCTCGCCGGCTGATCAGCTAGCTGAAATAAATTTAAAAGAACAGAGAGCAGACCTGTCTGCCCCTACAGCCCCCCTGCCTCCATCTTCACCATCTGCACAGCCATTCACGAGACAATTCTCGCAATTGTTTCCACCACTGCCAGAGAACACTGACAATGGCAGTGATAATGAAGATAAAAGGGAGAGTAAACAGAAACTCTCATTAGTCACATCAGAGTGGGAGTGTTCGCAGAAAAAGGAGCGTGGCCACCACTGCTCTAACAAAGCTTAGAAAAACAGACCTTGGACACTGCGTCCTTGTTAGGTGATGGTACAGCCAAGACAGCCTAGTTAGTTTTAAGAGGAAGTCAAACAAAAAACTCTCAAGTGTGGGGAGTGGGAGCTACTTAAAAAGCTGGGAATGCCTAATACTGACATGATGGGAGAAAAGGCTGTCAGAGAGAGTGCTGATGTAGAAGGAGAGGCCCAAGTATATCCAGTGTTCAAGGCTTCACCAGGATCTAACCATGAAAATAGTCATAGTGTGATTGCATAGAAAGCAGTTCAAGATTTACAGATGAAAGCTGCTAAATATGGTCTGAAATCTCCAAAAGTTATGCAGATAATTCAGGTAATAAATACAGACCTACTTACACCTTTTGATATTAAGCATCTTGCTCAAGTGTTGTTTCAACCTGCGCAATTTGGGTTTTTTTAAAGTAATTGGAGATAGACAGCAGAAAGAGCTGCACTAGAAAATACAAAGTGACCACAAGATGACCCTAAATACACAGCCAGATCTGATACTTTAATGGAAAGAAATACATTTTCTAATCCAGAATTGCAAGCCAGAGAGCATCCCTCAGTTCACAAGCAATGTCAAAAAATAAGCATAAAAACATTTAAAAAAACCATAGAAATGGCTTCTCCCAAACCTCAATATGTAAAAATAGTACAGGAGATAAAAGCGCCGTTCCTGCAATTTGTAGAAAAAGTTGCAGCAGCTCTAGAAAAACAAGTCAAAGATTAAAATTTGCAACAGATGCTGTGTAAACAGTTTGCCAAAGACAATGCAAACGAAGACTGTAGGAAGTTGACTGATGTCCTCCCGGGAGACCCTGCGTTAACAGATATGGTTACAGCTTATTCTAAGGTTGGTACCATGGAACATAAAATGTCTACCTTAACAACTGTTTTGCGACCACCTCAGAAATGTTTTGCATGCAAACAGTAAGGCCGCTTGAAAACTGATTGCAAGCAGAAGCAAGCAAAACAGAAACAGAAAGAAACTGGGAATGCAGAAGTTTTTTCTTGTAATCAATGTGAGAAACCTAGCCATTATACAAAACAATGTAAATCCAAATACCATGCTAATAGTAAAATTTTTAAAAATTCAGGAAACTGGAAAAAGAGCACTACAAAGGGGAAGGGCACACAAAAACAAACACTTTCCCAGGGAATGCTGCCAACTCAAGGCATGGTACCAATGCAGGCTTATTCAACCAACTTAGAGGGAGCACAAAAAAAGCAGCCAGTGTGGATGTTTCCACAACAACAACAATAACTTTGAACTCTTGCCGAGTACACAAAGTTCCCTTGAATGCATATGAACCTTTAAACAAAGAATTGAGAGCTTTACTTATAAAAAGATTGAATACAACTCTTCAAAGAATCTGTGTACATCCTAAAATCATTGACGCTAATTTTACAAAACAGATTGGTACTATAGTTTTTACTCCTTCACCTCCAGTTACCATTCCAAAAAAGACTTGTATTACTCAACTCACACCTTTTAAGTCATGTGTTCCCAAGACAGAACAACGAATTCACAAAAATGGAACCTTTAGACTGGAACACCGCAGGTTTTCTGAACCAAAGACATCTCTGGTCAGCAACCGCACATGACATGACATGACACCTCACTTTACTTGGTGCCAGCCCATTGCAAACAACTTCAAAGTTTAATTAATACAAGTGCTGACGTCTCCATAGTTTCTTTTTCTGCATAGCCTCCTGCATAACCTTTGACTCCTGTGGATTCAGCCGTCACAGTATTGAGAAAAACAACAGAACATGCTTGCCAATGGGGAGAAAACGGCGAACACCATAAAATCATCATCTTATAAAGGGGGTGTTGCAGTGGCTGGCTGAATCCACCAAGCAGGATCAAGAGAGTCACTAGAAAGAAGTCTAGCAAAAAAAGGAGAGGTAAATGATGTTAAAAGACCGGCAAAAGGGCAGAAAACACACCAAATCAGAACAATATTATTACTTCAGGATTCATCAGAAAAATGATTGCTATTGCTTCATGGTTGCCTAAAAAACCCAAGAAACTCCCATGAATTTTATACTGTCTCTTGTTCTGTAAGTCTTCCCAGAGATTTGTCATTTGACAATCATAATGAGTTTGGTATCTTAACTCAAGCTCATTCATGCACATGCAATGATTCTATGGCCTCTTACATCACGTATAAATGGCATAATGACTGATAATGCCCTCTATTCACATTTCCTTTGTTTACTAGAGTAAACACATATATGATGCATAAGGTAGTTCAGCATATGCTGCTTTGGTGCAGACACAGAGTGAGGACTTAATTGCTTCTCCTTCTGGTCTTAGGAAAGTCACAAAACAAACAAGAACCAAATCCTAATTTGTACTAAGGCATTTTGGATTGTTTCTTCCTTACACTTTTAATCTCTGATGCTGCCATGCTAATTTTACTCCCAAGCAAGTAAGGTGTTAAAATATATCCAGTATCTATAATATTAAGGTACTATTTTTTCTCGTCTAATGAAGCTAAACGGGTGGGATGCCCTATTGCCTTCAAAATAAGGAGGAAGAGTTCTCAGGAAGCAAGTGCAGGGAAGGAAAACACCTGTGGCAGAAGCTTGCCTCTTGGAACTCTATTCAACCTGGTTCATTAAACAGATTCTAAGATTGGGTGAGGAGGCTTCTCCTGTCATATCTACATGGGAAGAGATATTGATTTGGACATTAGTGTTTAAATTAACAACATTAACAAGAATAGATTGTAGCTGACATGAGTAAGAAACAGGCACATACTAAAAGATAAATACTAAAACACAAACCTGCTGAGAAAAACATATAAGCTGGGCAAAGATGGACTAGGTTGAAAAAGCAGTGTTACTGGCCCCTAAGATAATGCCAGTCACAGTCACATGTGTTACCTTCTTCATAGTTTCTACTGTCTGAATCTACCATGCTGAAGAGAGAAGCCTTTTGCAGTCTTATGAAAGTAGAATTGCAGAGTTAAATGTACCACAAACAACATTAACATCTATTAAACTGAAATTTCACCCTAGTGTCTTTGGGTTTAAAAGTGTAATGAAAGCTTTTGACAAAGGGCCAGTGAATAAATCCTTGGGATAACAACACTGCCTATTACTGAGACAGGACAGAAATAAATTGGAGGACATTAAAATGAATTTTTTCTTTTGAAAGCAAGAAATTGGCTCTGCAATAGCTTCGAAGTATTTGACAGGTGCAACCTGTACTTCAGATAAACCTGTGTACTGTTAAAAACATTGATACCAAGGGCTGTGGAGGCAAGTGTGCCCAGAAATGGAAGTATAGGTAGTGAGAGGCGGGAGGCTCACTGAAAAAATCCAGGGGCCACAGAACCCTGGTTCTAATATCTTCTTGTCTTCAAACATAAGACTTGAAATAATTAGGTTAGGTATAACCTCAGTATTTAACCATTTTGGTTAATAAATGACTTCTTTGGCTCTTAGCATTTTGGGATGATTCTCTTTTTATCTAAAAGTTTAAACTCAGCAGAACTGGCAAATGGTAGCTAATAAAATCACTGTCTCAGGACACTAAGTAAAATACACATAATTTCTCACTTCAGACACTGTCTTATCAATGCACTTGTATGTTTGGATAAAAGGAAAAAACTATTTTTCAACAGAACTAGACAGACCAAGTTCTGGAGCTCAGCTTAGCACTTAAGCAAACAAGCAAGACTTTCAATGAAGCGTTCAGTATATCTTAAGACATGTTCCTAAAAGACACAAAAAAGTAACTTTGAATCAGTAAATCCTTTGAAAGTCTGGCCCCTGGCTGCACTTAACTGTTGGCTCCTATCTGACCTATCCAAAATACTATAATCATTTTCTTTCTAACAAAAAAAAAAAACCCAAACAAATCAAACACAACCAAAAATCCCAAATCCTCAAAGCACAAGTCCACAATTCCAGATCAATCTCAGCTTAACAAGCACAATCTTGAAAACATTTGGGTGAAATTATATTTATTCGCTAGCATATTGAGATAACAAAAAATTTAAGCCACAGTACTGTTATAATTAATGCTGTATTAATGAAGAAGGAAAAAGAGAATTGCCTATTGCTGCACACTTAGAAATTAAACCTTGTAATCCTATGTTTGCATTCAGTGCTTCTAACATACAAAAGAAACCATTTTATATTAATTTTTCTCTAATTTTTTGTCAGCTTCATGATTAAGTGGACTAACTAGATTTAAATTATATCTGTTAAAGAAAAAAGCATACGAAACTTCAAGAAATAGAAAAATTACGTTTCCTCAGAGAAAAATCAATTAAAAGCAGACACACCACAATGTTTCAGATACTATTTCAAGCTGGCAGCATTTTATAGTGTAAATTTGTCTGTCTTCTATAGGCTTTTCTGTTTTTACTGTCAAATAGAGGGGAATTGTTGGAGAACACATCCTTATCCCTACCTTCTACCAAATTTAACTTTGTCTCAAAGAATACTGCATCCAACTGGCGACTAAAAACTGAAATTAACATTTATTCACTAGGAATTTGTTCTTCAGCTTCACTCACCAGAAATGGCATCAAAGCTGCCGTTTTCTTTGGTAGGCATCTGCATTCCTGTTATGATACCAAAACCAAGAAGTTTTGTCTCAACCTTTGAATTTTGCAATATTGAAGGGGTTCTCTGGGAAAAACAAGTGTTTAACAACATAAGAGAGCACCTCTCTACTGAATAGCTATTTACTTTAGGTTGAAGAGAAGAAAAAAATCTCAGTAAAAGTCAAACATCCCATCTCATCACATGACATGGGTGCATACCAGAATATAGGTTATTGATTGCCTCCATAGAAAAAATTATTTTACATGGAGACACTTCTAAGCTACTTTCCTTTATGAGAAGAAAAAAAGTAAGAGTAAACCAGTTTATAAATATTTGGCAAATTTTGACTGATTGTTGCTTATTACAGTTACAAAAGGCTAGAAAATTTGGAAAGCAACACTCTTGAGATGCAGGAATTCGGATTCACTCAGCTCTACCCTATTTGGATTAAATTAAAAACATCATTTTTTTGCCAAAGCTGTTTCTGTTTTAGTTGTCAAACACCACTGAGCAAGCAAACATACTTTGCTAGTAAGCAAACAATAAGGCTTTGTTGAGAAAGAAACTTAAGTATTGCTTTGTAAAGACTTAATCAAAGTCCTTCATTTGTCATTTCAAGCAATTTCTAACATGCACATGTGCTTCTCTTTCCACAGACTGTAGAGCTGTAAGACGAAAGTGTGCAGAGGGATTTAGCAGTTGTTAAAATAAGTGAAATGTCTTAAAATGAACACTGAACAAGAACCATGTGCATTTCTGTTGCCAATCCACTGAATTCAGTCAAACCAAAATAAATACTATTTTGGTCAACAATAAACTTTGGTTTACCAGTTTTCTTTATTAAAACAAAAACTAAAATCTTGTATCTCAATTAACTGAATGCCACACACACAAACAGCATTCTGTCTCTAGAATAATTTTAGCATGCTATCAGGATACTTAGAACAGACCTGAGATAAAGCAGTCAGACAGGGCAAAAGGAAGAGCAGCATTCATCTGTCCCTCCAATAATTCAGCTTTTCTATTAAAATAAGTTTATGTTCTTTAGCAATATATATTATTTTAACATCTTTCCATTTTAATCTCTCTTTTTAATCTGATTTAATTTTCAGAACACCTCAGAGTCCAGGCTCTTACCAGGATCCACTGGCAGGTTTCACATAAACTGGTGGTTCGTATTCAAAAAAGACTTGCATTTTCAGCAGAAGGGAAGCATTTAAGAACAGTATCTCTTATGCACTCTGCCAAGTAATAATCCTGGGAATTATCACTGAGAACTAAAAAAAAAATTCAACAAAAGACAAGTCAAACCTTTACCATTTACCTTAAACCCTCTGGTTTGGGGTGGGGGGAGCCTTTTTCAAAACTATTTGTCATTTTGTATTAGAGATTTTGGAAGATGGTACACATATGTGGTCACAGGTATTATATCTTGCTATTTTGCAGCAAATGAACAACCTTTTGTAAATCCATATGTATCTATTGAATGGTAAGTGATACTTTAAAGAAAAAAAATATAAGTGCTCAGAAACATCAAATGTAATTTCTCTTCCTTTCTATCACAAAAGTTCCTCCTGACTTCCAAACTTTTAAAACAGGAAAAGCAATGGCAACTGTGTCAGACTTCTACACGGCAGTAGGAAGACCGGATTCTTCTGGTTCCAAATCCTACACTTAACTGCATACTTTAAAATCAGTGTACCAGAAGTCTCTGTGCTAATGTACTGCTCAAGGAGGAGGAAATTAGATACAAATTGAAAATTAGGAACTTATTATAATTTTCCATCTATTATGTAGGACCACTTCCCAAGGGATCTAAAAAGAAACACTATTTATAAGAAGAAATGCAAATAATTTATTGCTTTATTATTGTCAAAATTCTTTAAGAATATTAAGAATGAAGGATAAGGAAGTAAATTCAGATAGCAAACTGTCCATAGCCCGGTTATTTTCAACACCTATGTACACAATCTTATTAACAAAGGGTTCAAGATCATTTAAAAGGCAATTGCTTATGACTATAATATTGAATTGTGCCAGCAAATCAAGAGCCTCTGGGTATATTTTTCCTTTTTCATGTCTTCCCATCTTTCGTTCTTTTAGTAATAAAGCCAAATAGTTGTACAATTTCAAAAGAGATACTACTATTTTATTCACTTCTGATTTGTATTTTAACACATCAACTTGGAAATAGCCATGCCACACACATACAAAGCAACTCATGTTCACAAGTCTCTGCTGTAGCCTTCCTGACCACCTTGGTAAGGAATTTCATAGGCCTACACTTTTTGAAATTAACAAAAAGATGTATAACTGTAATATAAGAATCATCTGTCACACTTAACATCTCATACTATTCCTACTGAAACTCCTGTGGGAAAACAGGTACAAGTAAAACCATGAAGACTAGCTCCTACATGAGACTAGGGGTTTAAATTAATGTAAAGTAGAACTGAAAAAGGCGATCTGTATGAGATTTCCCTGCACCTTAAACATACCACCGCTGTTACACACTTTCAAATGCACCATGTCTTGCACCTTAATATTTTCTGATGTACAGAAAAGATTCCCTCTCAGACTTCGGGACTATAGCTAAAGGCCTCATATTCTAAGGTTTTTGACTTTGATCACATTCTGGATGTGAAATCAGCATCTTCTTTTAGTGGTCTCTCACCTGTAGTGAAAACTAGCATGCATTACACGTTTTTAATGCACAAAATTAAAAATCTGCACAAACCAAAGAGAAGCTTGTCCTGGTGTTTATAAATCTTACACAGAAGATGACCTAATTGCACTATATTTACCTTAAGCAGCAGACTAAGTTCAAACTTGTGTTAAGTACAGACCCCATCCTTAAGAGAAAAACAGAGCTGCTGTCTGTGCGTGTGCTTTAGCTCCTCATGATCTTTTGCTCAGCCTATGCAGAGACATTGCTCTGCCTCCAATTCCATTATTCAATATCACAGGGTAACAGTCTGCCTCACAAATATTTATTTCAGAAAAGAGTAACTGGACAACATCTATTCTTACGGTATATTTTCTAGCTTAAACTCAAGTGATTTTTTTTTGCAGATTTACAATGAAGTTCTCAATATCTATGCTACCACATCATATTTCTGTTCCATCTCAGGTAATTTAAAAAGTATCCTTCACACAGATATAAAAATGTGTTAAATGGCACATGTGACTTCTGAAAAGCAGGCAAACAAGCTAACTGTACTTGTGAATGGTCTCTGACCAACTCTTATCAAAGACATGAGCAGCATACAATTCTGTATCTTCCAACAGAGTGCTGCCTGCATGTTTATCTCTGCTTTCAACTTCCTGTATGGTTGTAGTTACCTACAATGCAATGCATGAGGATGGGAGGGTCAAATCCATCTAGCCAGTCAATCTCAGCAATTAAAAAATATTTGACATCAATGCATTGCTTGTTGAGGGCTAGGTATATACAAAGGAAGGGGGAGAGGATGGCAGGGGGAGGAAGGGAAAGGAATCATAAATTATATGGAAACATCATGGGTAGATGTTTCCATAAGATATCACCTCCAGTCAAGATTCAGTCTCCCTGATGTTACTCCAAAAAAACACTACATAGTCTCATCCAACTCTGGTAACTCCCAATGGAGTGCTCTACCTGCCACATGCAATGACTTCTGTCTTTCCACCCTCTATATTCCCCCAGTTTTCTGCAGATTGGAGTCTGCTGTGCATTAGGAAATACTCCTATTATAAGAGTGAGACAGTGGAAAAAGATCAAGCTCCCAGTAAGCTTCTGCCCCACAGATGTGGTCATTAGATGGTCAATGCTAAATCCAGATCATAAAAATCAATTGAACTGAACCTAGAGAGCAGCTAATTCAGTATCCTAGCTTTGTGTGTCTCTCATTTCATAACAGGCAAGTTGTAAAAACAAGAACTTTGATATTCATTCAGTATCTTATCTCATGCTTTTACTTGCAACAATGTCAGGCTTCCATGTGCACTGAGGTGTGCAGCCACAGGTGTAACATTCTGAGTCCTTACATGAAAACTACATCCATTAAAAGCACAGCATTAACTCAAGCAAAACATTAGGAAAGCATTCACACTGGAGTCTGAATCCAAAGGCACCTCCTGGAGATTTTGATCTTTCGTACGTGCCATCTGATTACAGAAAAAAAAATCTAAAAAAACTGAAAACAGGTACACTTATGAAAGGAGATATGAAAATAGGCACATCCTTTACTGTTTGTTTATTAACAGCCTAGTGCATCTTCTGAAGTACTCAAGATACATAGTAACCAAAAGCTACAAACTCATCATATAATTTTGTTGTTCTTAAAATTCTGTATTAGAATTCCAACTAGAAACTTTCAAACAAAGAGAAAAAGTCTTTAGGAAAATTTACAAGTAATAAAGTAACTTGTATCAATCAGCTGTGTCTCAGTTCATCCTCTGTATTGACAGGGATCTCATTTAAGTACTACAGCTTTCTTTCCTAAATTAGAACCACTAATACTAAATAGGGAAGGGTAGACAGCTACTTCACGCTTCAGTAAAGTGGCATTAGCTTCAAACAAATGAAGTCTCCTTTCTTCTTTCAAACATTCTGGAACAGTTGCAAAAGGTTTTGCCTTTCACTAATGTGACAAAATTACTCACCTTCCCCATCAGGGCTCATATTTTCATAGGAATCCCAGCGTATTAGTGGGTCTGATGTATTGTAATCAACGATTACTCCATGATCATTCTGAAAGTGTTCACATCCTAAAATAAAACACGTTTGAGACCAAAAATTATCAGTCACATTTGTAATTATACACACAGATCAATGTATGAAGCCTTCTAACAGACGTTTGCTCCCTGAATGGCAACATCTTATTCTGAAATGTAAGAAGCAGCAAAAAGGGAAGAAAGGTTAAATAAAAGAGTTTATTTAAAAAGCCTAATTTATAATTCAGAGAATTTTATCTTGAGCTTTTTGATTATGATGTAGGCTGATAATTTCGATCAATCCCTAAACACAACTAACACAGATGATCCACTCAGTCCTAGTGGGTCAGATATGATAAAGAGCTTTTGAGAATGAAACCGTAAGTATCTATAAAATGGTTCTAAAGGAATGATAAAATTACACTTTGTTACAGGTTTCATTCTGATTCATACAGATTATCACTCTGGTACCAGAGTAATTTATCGCTAAAGATGAATAGGGAGAGCTGAAAACTGTGACTTCATGTCCCTTCCAGTTCCCCCAAGGCGTCAGCTCTGCAGAATCTGAGACTAGACAGCTGGCTTTCAATGTTTTGCTGTGTTTAAGTATACTCTGCCAAACATACCTGGAATTTTCAGCAGTACCCCATGTTTTTGTGCACTCAACAAGGCATTAAATAATGTTCAAGTTTTAAATGGATACAGTGAGGAATTTAGGTAATGGATATAGTGAGTAATTTAGGTATAGTCCATTGATTCAAATGCAAAGCACTTGAATCAAGGCATCAAGAATTCATGACTTTGAACCTGGCTTTGTTACTGATACAAATCAGTCTGTCTTTTCTCCTCTATCTAGATTAGGGAACAAAGAAATCCACAGTTATCAAACCTTTAGCTGTATCTACAGAAGCAAGTCCTACTGTAAATTATTCTAAAGCAACAGTATTGTGCACATGCTGTAACTTTTAAAACAAAAATAGTTACAATTAGGACAAGAATGCTATGGCCCTGTACCTTATGTGCAGCCAGGAAAAAGCCATCTGTAGAGAATTTCTGTGATGACATTTGTCACGAGGCAGATCTATGAACTTTATTATTAAATATTCAGGGATCTTATATTCTTGGCAACTGCATTCTTTCTTAAAAACATCACAGTCAGTTATGTTCTAGAATACTGTGTTCAGTTTCAAGATACAGAATACAAGAATTATACTAACAAAGTGAAGCAAATTAAGGGGAGCATGACCAGGGTGGTCAGGACTGAAAGACTTTCCCTGTGAGAAAAGGGTGAGGGATCATGGCTTCTTCAGTCTGGAGATTAGATGGTCTTGACAAGGACCTGACAGTAGCCTCCTAAAGGCCACAGAGGAGACAATCAGGTTGGAGCAAGGCAGAAGGACAAGAAACAGACAAAATTTGAGTCTGGATAAATTTCAAGTCAATATAAGGAAAAAATAATTCCACTGTGAGGACAGTCAGACATTGAAATAGCCCGCCCACTGAGGCTGTGATGTCTTAGTCCTTGACGTTTTTCATTATTTGACTGGACCAGCTTTGGCAAACGGGTCTGATCTCAGAAATGAGCCTGGTTTCAGGCAGGAGGATGGACTAGAGATACCCTGTAGTTATTCTAGAATTCTACAGTATTTTCAGATGTGTAAAAGTCATTTTGCAGAAACTCTAAATAAGTATTTCAAGGTGTCACTGAAAACTGGGAAATCTCCAACCAATTCACAGGTTAGAAAGCCAACACTACTAGCAGCACTGGCTGCATGAGGATTTCTCCTCAAAGCTTGTATCCTCAGTAACCTAACAGACCAGGTTATATTCCTGAAACAAATACATACTCATCACATTTCCTGAATACATGCATATATGATAATTATTTCTGTGGACTTATTTGGATATGGTTCCAGATTTTCTGATTAATCTTTTCTCTTTGAGAATATTTCAAACATGTGGTGAGGTCATAATGTACTTCTCTTATCATTCTTTGTTCTAATACACAATCTTTGTTCTCAAAACTAAGATCTCTGCTAGTACATATTAATCACTAATATGAGCAAATAAGGAAGCATTAGTTGGCACAAGACTTGTTAGTCACAGATTTAGAGAATTAACACAAGGCCACATTAATCTCTGGTATTTATACTAAGCACTGTATGGTGCAAAACTAAGCATTAAACACAAATATAGGGATCGTATACTATTGCGCTAAAGTTAAAGATTTTTTCAACATCTTCCCAGATGGCTGCATGGATTTCTTCTTAAAGAAATATAACCTGCTCAGTAACAAAGGTGAGCTGCTCCTCCTAGTCGGTTAATTTCTCAGACAGCAATTGAATACAAATATTCAGTTACTTAGAGCCTTACTTTCCAACAGCTTAAAGCCTACTAAAAAATCCACACCTCTCATTTGTCATCTAAGGAAGGGAAATTTGAAAAAAATCGTGGTCCTTTTTTAGACATGTCAATTGGTCTGTCTTCAAGCATTTACTATCCAGAAACATTTAGAACAAGCTAGACAAATTCATTTATAAAACTGGTTTGCTTTTATGGCTTTCTAACAGGCTAAGTGAAATCTTTGTGTTCAGTTGGACAGAATCCAACTTCTTTTTAGCTGATGCCATAATTTTCTAAATTATAAATTCATGTGGAAAAAAAGGAGGAAAGCTTGCAATTCACAGGACACTGAGGACACTGAATGGGAATATGTATGAAACAGACAGTTAAGAGTATTTGGTTTTCAATCAGTCTCAGGCAGAATCCATAGTTTTTGGGACACCATCAAATGACTAAGAACACATTCATTAACAGAATTAAACTGCAATGATCTGCATGATCTTAAGTAAGATTTTAAGTTCTTACTGTAAGTAATAATTATCACATACTCTTAAGCATATTAAAATAGAATTTTGGAAGCATGTAGAATATCCTACAAGCCCACTTCAAAGGAGAAGCATTTCCAAGAAAACTATAGCTGTATCTCCTTATGCTAAACTGAAGACAGTCCAAACTTCAATACTGCAAACATAATCAATTAAGACAACATCCAAAAAAGGTTATGGGATATGCCACTGCTGTCACTTATGCTGAGCCAAACCACCTACTATCCATGTTCTACAGAGATACATAAATGTTTCCTACTAGTTGTAGCAAGTGTTCTGGAATAGCTTTAAACAAAATCTGGTGACTTCTATGCTGATATAAATGAAGAGTCTTTAGTAATTTTTTCAAATTTAAACCAGTAACTAATACATTTTAATGAAAAAGTAACATTTCAGATTTTTTAAAAGAGAAGTGGAATAAAAGAGGAAAAAATCTATTTTTTAAAAAATGCATATTTCAAGATAATTTATTTTCAAATGAAGCATATTTTTTGTTCTCTATGCTCACCTTCAATTTTCTCTGGAGTTCCTGAAAACACTAATTCCACCTTGCTGTAATCAGGGAAACGGTCATCTGAGAACAAAGGATAGGATTTCAGCAATATGTTCCCAGGAGAGCAGTTTCAGAACATTCAGAAATCAGGATTCTCTATAGCTATCTATACATGTACCCTCATCACTCTTCCCTTCTCACTCGCAGCTTAGTGATCTCCTTTTAAAAGCCACATTCTTTGTGCCACACATTCTCCAGAAAAGACCACATAAATGCCAGCTGGAGTTTTGCTTGCTTTCTAGAACAGTCAAAAGCAGAAGAGATGCACAGTTCCTAACCCCCTCTCTAGACAGATACGGCTTATAAAGAAAACACACCGAGGAAAATTAAAATTGTTCCCCATATTGGCTAAACCACAATACTTGACCACAAAACTTTTGGTAGCCTTATGTTGTATGCTGCAGGAAAATATGCTAGATTTTAGTTTGCTAGTAACACAGGCTGTGGAAATTCCAATCCTGATATAATAAAGCTGAAGTTATAATTTCGAAAACATGAAGACTAGTACGACACACTTTCCAGTGTGTCTGAAAACTTTCTGTCCGTTCTTTGATATTCTGAAAGCATATTAAAAGACTCAGACTATGTCACAAACACATTAACAGACTTTATGACTGTTTTCACTAGCCAGAAAAGGGAAAGATTTAGCTCATCTTATTTACTTCAGTGGTGACTAAGAGGGAATGTCTGTTGTTTTTATAAATGTGAGAGAAGGTGATAACGACTAGACAAGAGTATTTGAATTATTCTGACAACTCACTTGAAGAGCTTTTCTTGCCATTGGAGTTTTACAGGTGTTATATGCTATAATTTAACTAACTCAAAGCAGTCTCTCTTTCCCCAAAAATAAGAAAGAAAAGAAAAAGAAATAAGAATGCTGTTGAAAACAGGTGCTGAAGGTCATCACATGCACATGCTTGCATACCCACACATATACACATCTAACCAGCTACAGAAGACAGGTACCTTTGTTGGCATTATCCAAATCTTCTTTGCCAAACACCAAGCCATGTCCTTGAATAGCTCCAGTGTGAAACTGAAGGCGAAAAATCACATCACGAGTAGCTGACCTGTATTTTTTGTGATAACACTTCATCTAGAAAGAGAAACATTTTATGTCAGAAAGTATTTTCTTACAATTCTGAACAAATGAGTGCATATATTAGTTGCTAATTAAAGCAGCCACAAGCAGGGTATGCATTATTGAATCCTTTAAAATTACACAGGCCAAAGGCAGGATATTTTCATCACTATCAGTCACCTNCAATCCTTTAAAATTACACAGGCCCAAGGTAGGATACTTCTAGATACATAAAAAAATAATAATCACTATTTTCATCACTATCAGTCACCTATCAGTAGGCTATGAACCAGAATCACAACATCTGGCAGTACAATATTGAAATGCTGACCTGTATGCAGACCTCTTCCCTACCAAACTAATGAATTTCAGCATACTCATTTCAAAATAACTGAAGAATATGAGAACTTTTTCAAAGCAACCCTACCAGCTGATTATTTTAGGACTTATAAAAAACCTGCTCTAGTGATGACAGGATCTTATTTTAGGTTACCACAGGAAGTTGATAGTAGTTTTGACACCTTGGCTAGAACACAGAACTCTACAAAAACATCTAGTATGAATTTCAGTAGCTAAAAGTGAACACAATATACCTATTCTCTAACACCACCTTCCCTGAGACTAAACCGATGGATATTTTACCTACTAATTCTCTGAATCTATCGTAATACAAAGCCACTCAGCATTCTTACAGGAATATGTAAAACTTTTGGCAACCTTAGTCACAGGACTGAAATTTTTATCATATTATCCTGATTATCTCAGGATTTTATGATAAATCCAATACTACTGAAATGCATTAAAAAGACAACAAATATCTGTTTTATTAAAGCCAGAATAAGAAAAGCATCCTAGACAGAAAATGCCTAACAACTGAAGAGCACAGTTATTCAAATGAAATAAGAAAGACGTAGGAGATTACAAGGGATGCTTGTAATCAAAAGTTGGGATTAAAACATAGTTATGAAATTCTTCTCACTACAAAATCTGAAAAATCTAACATAAGATGTTGCTATCTAGCCTTTTTTACAGTAATCCCATGATATCTTAAATTCCAGAAGTTGTTTAGTTAGCACTGACCATATATGGCACACAAGACAACTTCTGAAATCACACTACCCATATATCAGAAATGCTTTCTTTTCAAATATTCTGCATGCAAATCACATATTCCTAACCCATTATAAGGGCTGGGAGACTCTCTATGCACGTAATCTTTATTTTACCTGAAAGTGAGGTTGTTTGTTTTTAAAAAGAGAATCCCCTACTGTATATTGGCAATACCAGGTAAAATAGTATTTGCTTCTTTTGTCAGACAGTGCTTTACACACACTAAAAGGAACATTGCATACGAACTCTTGTCTATTAAAGGAATCTATTTCCTTTTAGTCCAACACAACTACCAGCATCACTTCACTACTTTATTTACCAAAGGGTAAGGTACAAGTAACAGCTCGACTGCTTGAGTCAATAAACAAATGCTCAGTCTCCAGTATGCCAAGCAACTCTGTAAAGGCAAAACACCATTATAAAGGATGAAAAAGGCAAGTGTGGGAGGTTGAAGACTTGGTTGATGGATAAGTTGCTAACCCAATGAGAGGGCTGGTAACGCCTCTGTGATCGCGTATTTAAAGGAAGGCAGGAGCGGGAAGTTTCTCTTTGTTCTGGCCTCGAGGGCTGAGGGTTGGCTGGAGGCAGAGGGCTCAGCCTGGCCTCCCCTTGACCCCCGGCANAGCCCCGGCACGGCGGCGGTGCGGGGCCGGCCCTCCCTCCCTCCGTCCCCACCAGGGTTCCGTATGCAGTGTGTAACCGAGACCGTGTGGCCGACACAATCTCTGAAGTCTCCGAGACCTCGCACGGAGCCAGCGGGTCTGGCAGGCCCTCCCCTGCTGGGACCGCCTGGCCGAGATTCCATCTGAAGCCACTGCGACCTCCCCGCGCGGAGCTGGCAGGGCATCCCTGCATCCAGCACAGCCTGCGCTGAGCCGAAGGAACACCACAAGCTGCTGCCGACAAAGACACGTTTTCTTTCAAGTCAGCGAGGAAAAAAGAGAAAGTCACATGGGACGAAAATACTTGAAAAGAGCTTCTTTAACTTTATACACATTCATCCGCAATATATGTTTTGGCTTCGCACAGTTTGCTGGATTTACTCAAAATGTACTGGTTTTTGCATAATCTCATTTATAAAAATGGTGAATGAGAGAAGGAGTTCCTCCTTATTTCTATTTCCTAATTCAAAGTATCAGCCTTGGATTTGACCTAGATTAACTTAAATAATTAAAGATTAATGTTAATTTAACTTAAAATTAACATAATTTTACCCCTAAAGAACTTACTTACAGAGAATTGTAATTTTTAATGAAAATCTGTCCTCTCTTACAATCAGTAATATTTTACATCCATACTCACGGACTGAAAATATCTTAATCCTCAGTACGCATAATAAGCTTTCAATGAAGTCAAAGCCTAACTCTGAATTCTGACTCCACTGTCTTTTGATGCCATAATCAAGAATTAATGTAAGCCACTGTAATGTGCAGGAAAATTCCTATATGCATTTGCAGATGTCAGTGCAGTTTTTCAACAGCTGCATCTGTTGGGTATCATCACATGCTATTCACATTGTATTAACAAATTCCCTGAAGCTAAGACAAGAAAGGATATTTTATTTTCCTTTTTGAAAACAAACAAACAAATATGCATTTCAAGTAGTTAAACATTTTGGAATTGGAGGTGGGGCATCTTACAGATCATTATTTTTGTCTGATACCACTGAAATTTTTGCTTAGACATAGTAAAAAAAAATTCAAAACTGAAGTCTTTGTTTAGGAAATACTGAAATGCTGAAACAGACACTGGTTTGCTCAGAATTCTCTCAAATAGCATGAGATTAAGGAAGATTATCTCTTTTAAAATGATGCAAGCATTACTGAAAAGCTGCACACTTTTTTTTCATTCTAAAATCTCATTTGAGAGACACTGAATTTATCTCAGGCTGATTTCTGTTGTGATCTATTTCATTTCCTTAGGCACCAATAGTCCTTCAAAAAGTAACAAAACTTCCTTAATTTGAAACTGTCTCAAACCTCCACAGTATGCCAATTTATAACGGTATATTTAAAAATTGTTTCTCTGTTTTTCAGTGGAGAAACAACAAACAAAAGAGTATACAGAACTGAATGAGGAGGGAAAATAAAAAAAGGAATCTGATACCGAGGACACTGTGTCATTTAGGAATGGTATTCCCCAAGTCAATGTTCCCACTGAAACACTTCAAACCGCTAGACCACACCCGCTCCCCTTCTCCCCTGAAGAGAATTGGAGGCACAAAAGGTAAAGATCACAGACTGAGATAAAAACAATTTACTGAAAACAGCAGTGAAATAAGACAACAGTAACAGCAACAATACTAAAAACAGAGTGTACAAGAAAAAAAAATTAGTCACATACAATTGCTCAAACCTCTCCCCCACAGAAAACCCAACAATACCCAACTACTCCTTCCACCATGCCGTCCAAACCACAAGGAAGCCCTTCCCCATCCCTAAAAAATGACATGGTATAGAACAATCTCTGTGTCCTAGCCGTGCCCTTCCTGATTACTGCAAAAATTAA
>VZRF01015747.1:0-7500 GCA_013396875.1 Vireo altiloquus
AGGGAAGGGAAGGGAAGGGCCGCTGCTCTTCACAGCAGGAGACAGAGTGAGAAACCAGAGAAGGATTTGATGCAAGCACTGTAAAGACAGTGCATCTAAAAGGCAGTACCAACCAGCTGCAAAGAAGAACTTTACCCCAGCCAGAGCCAGTACAGGTTGCTACTCAGTAATGACTACTATAACTCAGCTATGCTACTCATAGCATGGCTTTGTGTCATGAAAATAATGTATATGAAACTTCTGTGATGTGAAATATGTCTTCTACTTAGATTAAGAAAAAATGCTATATAATCTTTTTATTAAGTAGCATGAAATATTTGTGGATCTAAAAGTGGTAGAAAACCTTAAAGTAACAGAATAGTAAATTTCTGTTGGAAAGATTCCCAGAATTTTCTAGTGGTTTCTACAAAATTGCTGTGTACAACCGTAGTACAAGCTTTTGTGTCTGCACTGCAAGACCTCAGAACATGCAATAACACTTGGCAGATACTACCATGTGGTAACACTTGGAAAATATTAACTTTTACGGGATGACCACTGCACTGGAAGCAGCATCACAAGAACACATTCACAAAATGAAGCCACACGAGTTTTTTTAGGAAGCAAATTCTAATGTCTCTGTACATATAAGGAAGTTCAGATGGGAAAATGTTTTCATGGAGGAGCTGTCTTGCAAATATGTTGCAAAAATGTGAAACAGAACATAGGAGGGATCTTTTCAAAGTTATATTTTAAACGGAAAAGCAAGTCTATGAGGAAGAACACATATGTGTCCTAGAAAAAAGATCATTGTGATTTTACCTGCCAGAAGGCTTCAGGGAAATAGAGCCTGTTATTGCAAGTGGAATCTAGCATAAACATTCAGGAAAGTTATTTTTCTTTCTAGCTCCACAGACTAAAACAAACTAACAAAAACCTCCCCAGCAGCCCATATCTGAAATGAAATCTCTGATGGGACACAGAGGGTATTTCAATATACTTTGATTAGCATTTCTAAATGGACTTGATCTTAGAGATCTTTTCTAACCTTATCAATTCTGTCATTCTATGCTTGTAAATATTCAAAGTTTGTCTAAGGGTGAAGAACTATTTTTTAATTTGTCTCCTCATTTCTTCTCCCTCATTATAAAAAATACTTCTGTGTCCCTATGGAAAATCTAAACACAATCTTTAGTTGAAGACCACTACTTTGTAACTAGATATTCTTATCCCCTAGATATGTGACTGGTTTTAAGTAATTTCCTTTTGAGGTACCAAGAACTGGAAATTCATATTCTTGATGAACTTAAGCAGAAATTATGAACATTCACATCTTTGATTTCCTTTTTGGTGGCTGTCAGCTCTTACTTTTATTATAAATTATGGCTCTTTGCTGTCTGATCCTGTGATCTTTTAAAAGTCATGATCTGAGATATCCAGGTAAAAATATCTGCAATTTCAGTGCAGTTGCAAATTATTATTAATATTTTAGGTAATTTTAAACATAGGAATTAACAAAAAAAGTTGCAATTAAATTACTTTAAAACATTGTTAGATTTGCAGATGTTTGGGTTTTTTTCAATTTAAAAGGACAGAAGAACATCTCATTTTATGGACTCCTCTATAAAGCAATGAATAATGTTTTGCAGGACAATATGACCTGAAAATATAAGGTTTAACCTTGCTGCCTTTCATTTTTAGAAACAACCCCCAAATTCTTAATTTTCCTATTCTGTGGTATTACTGTTTAAAAAAAAAAATCTTGGTCATTGAAATAGATTTTATTTATATATTAAGCTTGTGTGAACTTTTAAAAAAATTCTCCTACTGACAATTTTCAAATATGTTATGTTATTTTCAAATATGTTATTTACCAAATATGGAGGTAAATTCAACCTACTTTCTCTTTTCTGTTCTAAAAGAATACTCTTTCAAAAGAAAATCAGAAAAACTAGCAGATACCTTTGCAAATATTAAGCTTTTGTAGTTTACTGATGAACTATATATGCTATCAAACCTGTGATTTTATTAGGAAGGGGAAAAAATTACTGTATAGATATGTTCAAAAAAATTAGAATTAAGAACATTTGAGTGAAGTTATATGGCTGAAACACTAAGACTAGTTTTTGATTTTTTTTTTAATTGAGAATCCAAATTCTAATATTTTATTAATGTTCATCAAGCCAGTTAATCATGCTGCTGGATTTTTACAATAATGTGTATCCCTATGAAAGAATTTATGAAACTGAAGAAAATAAAAAAATTTCATTATATGTTATTATATAGAAATTTTTGTAATGGGACCTTATCCAAATTGTAGTCTTAACAGATGGGATCTTGTTGGGGTTCCACATATTTAGTTATTTAGGACTTTAGTAAACAGTGATTTTATCCAGTCTGTGATTGGAACAGATGTGATCTTATCAGGGTTCCACTTTTTTTCAGGAGCATAAAATTGCCATGATTTGCAGTACAGTGCTATAGTTTACTTTTTGTGCTTTTAGAACCAGAGTCCTTTTTAGCCAGAATTTGCCCTTGGGTCCCAAAACCATCATAATAGGGAGTTAATGTTTTATTCTCTATTAATCCCATTAAATCCTTTTAATATTAGAGCATGTGTTGCTTTATAGCATTAACTAGTGTCTTGCACTCAACAGTATTTTCACAGTTTATGACACTGCTTAGGGCATTAACAAACAGCTGTTTGAATTAAATGAGCAGTTAAGGACCCTGTTCATTAACTCAAAAGTTTCATGTATTTTTAATTCCTTAAATCTAATGGTATTATCACCCTCCAAGAAATCTATCTTTGATTATAATTTGCTGTGACCAGTATCAGTTTGGGTGAGATGAGAGAGTTATTTTTTGATGATAAACTTTATCAGCGGTGAACGTCTTCAGTGAATCTGAACTGTCTTCTAACTCGTTTAATCTTTCGGGATATAAAACTTTTAAAGTTGTTTACAGCAGTTGTGTTAAGATTTCTTCCAATTTTGTTTACTGATGACTTCATTTAGCTAATGTAAAGAGGCAGTTGGAACAGAATTATTTGCATTTGAAATGGTGCTATCAGAGGTTTCTGACTGACTCATTAGAAAAAAGAAAAATAAAAAGAAAAAGTAAATTGTATTTGGAGAGTGACAGAGCATCTAATGTAGTCTTATGTATCAAGTGGACACGGGCACTTCACACTTTATACAAGACAGATTTGTAAGTCTTTATTCTACTTAGAGTATAAGTTGTTTAACTTTTAATTTTAACATAGATTCTGTGTGGACTTTATTATGAGACAAGAAAGATATATTTTGAACTGAGGCCACTTTGTCACTGCTTGATGCCAGTTAGAAAAAATTCCTTCATATTATAAATGTGTGTGTTTGTATATTCGTGTACACATAGATACTCAAGAATAATATTCTTTTAGTACATCTCTGAAGTGTATTTTAGAAATATGCATTTAAACTAAAATTCTACACTTTCAATAGGATTACTCATATCCACTAATTTAAACATGTGCCCACGCATCTGTGGGACTTGAAACCATTTCTCAACTGTTCATAACATTTTAATTCTTTAAAATATTCCTGATTGTTTAGCTCTACAAATCCAAAAATTCCTTATCAAGCCTTCACTGAGAAGAAAATAATTCATGAAAGAATTATTTCAGAAAGAATAAGACATGAAACACTTCACACTATATTTCAATACTTTTTAAATTGTTTACTTAGCCCTCACCTTACAGAGCACCTGTAATACACTCTCAGTTTTAAGCACAATAAGGCTTTCTAAAAGAGAACAGTAGTATTGTTTAGTTTAGTGTTTATTTAGCTCCAAGGATATTCAACCACTTTCCTTCACACCAGGGCAAAATATTGTGACCCTGGAACAGTTTGCCAGCAGCTGTGGATGCCCCATCCCTGGAATGTTCAAGGTCAGTTTGGATTGGGGTTTGAACAACCTGGTCTAGTGTAAGGTGTCCCTGCCCATGGCAGAGGGGTTGGAACTAGATCTTCAAAAGCCTCTTTCAACCAAAACCGCTCTGTGGTTCTTTCATAGTCTATTTTATGGTGCAGATAGTATAGACTATCTTCAATAACTGAAGCTATGCTATTCCTTGAGAATTCTGGAACAACCAGGACTATGTATTATAGAGTGATGAATCAACTCTTACAGTTTCTGTATTTCAGTTTTCTACATTCAGTCCAACTATTCACATCCATGTGAAACTTTAAAAAATATATCCTTTTACTTAAAATAATGTCTCTATAATTACCCTTAGCATAACTATTCTTAGTAATAAGTATCTTGAGGATACTTCTACGTTAACCTCCACAAAGATTATTCTCCTCTTACCATTATTCTTTCTGTGACATGTTCTTCCTCAATCCTTGGTAAGGGTATGTCTCCTGTGGAGAATTCTCAGGACATTTGAATGCACCTTCAAGGTATTCTTTCTAAACCACACAGTGTAGTTATTATTGCAGATTGCAGCTGCAAAGGCCAGGATATTCATAGGCAGGGAAGGACTGTCCAAGGGATCTTGTCATAACAAGGATGCAAAAATTGTCTGTAATACATAACTGTTCTGTCCATCCTAAACCTTAAACATTAGGTTTGGGTTCTTCTTTCTGTATGAATTGTAACAGACCATATTTAGACATGAAAGTAAAACTTGATATTCTTAAAAGGAGTTTGCATCCTAATGATTTTGGAATATGAAAATTTTCAACCAAGAAATGTCCTCCAGTTTTCTCAGGGGAGGTTTAGTCAGGATATTAAGCAAAATTTTTTCACCAAAATTGTTGATAAGCATTGGAACATGTTGCTCAGGGGTGTGGGTTAGTCCCCATCCCTGGAGTATTTAAGAGAGGTGCAGATGTGGCACACCAGGACATGGTTTAACTGGTGGGCTTGGCAGTGCTGGGTAAACAGTTTGGCTCAATGATCCCAAAGGCCTTTCCTAACGTATATGATTCTATGTAGAAGATCAGTGAGATTATCTGTCGTGTTGCTGGCTTATGTTGCAAAGCAGCAATGAGCAACCAGTGCCAGAGAGTGTCTCTACCCATCCTGGGTTGGCCCACGTGCTCCATGCTTTCCTTCTGAAGGCATGGTCACAAGGCCCTCACCGGCCAGGGAGCCTTCAGGATAGCTCAGGCGTTTCGTGCTCTCTGCAACCATGCAGCGACAAAGGAGATGAGAAGAGACCTCCACAAGGAGAGCATGGCAGATCTTTATTCCCATGCTGCTATCCAGATGTCCAGGGACAGAGGCAAAGGGAGGCAGAGGGTGTGGGATTTTATTGGGATCTGGGGAGGGGCAGAGTTGGGGTCCCTCAGAGGAGGAGCCTGAGGGAGTGCCCAGGGTTTATCTGGGAAAGGGGTAAAAGGGGTGGGGGGGGAACACCACAATTATCTATTAAAAAATTATCAATTTTTTCCACATTGAGACAATCGATCTAAATATTAGATCTCTGCTCACTGAGTTAGAAGGGATTTTTTAGGGGGTATTTTTTTATTTCAAATTTAACGGATGCTAGGTTGCCAAACAGATCTCTGTAGGCCTTCTGTCCCTTTCCTTTTCTTATCAGAATGGGTACCAAGTGGAGAAGCATCGGTAATTCTAGTCACCCATTCCTGTGAAGGCTGCCATGCATGCAATTCAAATTATAGTTGTTGTTGGAAAGGTCAGCCGTGAGTTACAGGTAGTTTCAACTTGTCTAGCTCTTCTTTTCTGAAGTAAAACAAATTATTCAAAATAGAAATATCAACATGTTGTACTTCCAGAAAGAAATCTGTTAACCAAGTGCATTAAAAGGCTTATTTAAGATTTATACATGAAGTATACCGTTTCACCCTCACCAGTATGATATAGTCTTCAAATTAAAAAATGCCGAGCACTGATTACTATCTAAAATATGCCTAATGTTTGAAGAATGTATACAAAGGAGGTGGGGTTCAATCTTTCGGTATCACATTGTTGTGTTATGTTTGAACTTCATGAGAAAATGAGGTGAATGTTATAAATCAAATTTATTTCTTAAAAAATTAATTTTACTTGCAAATATATTTTATTGAGCTTCCCCATTTTATCTTTAGATAGAATAAGGAAGAGTCATGTAGACAGAATAAAAAAGATGTAATGAGACCTTATTAGACATTTCCACTAGGAAACTTGAAGGAAAAAAATTATTTCGTCACTGGCATGACTATGATGTACTAGATCTTGTCACCATGAATAGAATGAGTGTTATAGACTGGAAATGGAAAATTCGCACTGAGGAAAAGATAAATCTTCCATGGAGTCCAGAAAGTTGATCAACTTAAACAAAAGAATTGAGGAAAGTGCACTTTTAAGGCTACATTGATCATGGGAGAAGATGGAGAGACTAAATTTGCCATCCTTCTAAAGCAGCTGAGATAGCCACTATCTGTATTGACGTGTTGAATCTAGAATTGCCATCAAGAGACAGCTTTCATTTATTTTGGTTTTCCTTAAGGGCAGCACTTTTCTCTACATCTAGAATTTTTCTGTAGAATTTTAACTTTCTGGTCAGTATAATTATGGATCCATTTCTTGACCAACCCATCTGCAGATCTCAATCTGTTCTGTTTACTGTAGCAGCTTTTGAGATAATGGTGACTTTTAGCTATAAGAGCAATTGAACTCAAAATTATTGCCCTGAAGTACTGATAATGAATTTCCCTAACATGAAATAAGGCTAAGAACTGATGGTTTTTATACTGAAGACTAAATCTAGAAGGAAAAACCCAAACAACACACCATGTTGTTCTGCAGGTCTGATCAGATTTTTTTGCAATGCAAGGAAGAATTTCGGCGAATTTTGGAATTCTGTGAATTCTTCCTGTTCAGAGGTAATTTATTCACACTTTGCATCTAGTACTGAATTTCATGTTTCTGGAATTATGAAATGAAAGCCTTATTCTTTCAAAAAAATATTATCCATAATACCAAAACCATAGAAGAATTGTACCTTTCATTTATATAAACCAGTAAAATATCCATTTTCTAAGTTCTTCAAGCTGGACACTCGGAGGTTTCTGGCATATAAACATTTGGCTCTGTAGCACCCAGTGACTGTAAAGGAAAATTTATTACCAACACATATACAGAAGTAAAAGCCTTTGCTCTGCCTGGTGATTGATAGTCTCAATGATGAGTTATCCTTTCCCATATAGATAAAAGACATGCTGGGAGAACACCAGACTTTCTTTTTTTAAAAGGCGTGATTGAAAATATCCTGCCTTCGTTGGTAAATTGGGTCAGTCTACACCATAGACAAGTCATAGGCCCATCATTGTGAATCTAGGGCTGCCAGTATTTTAAGAAAAGACATTTTTAATTCATGATGGGGATGTTTTCAGCTCTTGGGATGCATCCAGAATTCCATCATCCCCTCAGTCGAATTCAACCCTAACAAACTCAATCTTTGAAAACATATTTCAATCCACAAATTGTAAATGCATCAAGAACAGAAGGTAGGAGAAAACAACATGATAC
>VZRF01015747.1:12500-80000 GCA_013396875.1 Vireo altiloquus
AAATCTTTTGGTCATCAGCCTTTTGTCCAGAGAGAGCAACAGGAGCAACTAATGTCCATAGGGAGCAGCTAGAAGGATCAGCATCTTGGTGAAGGTTAGTGGGTTTGTATGAATGGCTCTCCTCACTTTTATCACAGTACTACTGAACATGGCAGTAGAATCTTTTCCCCCTGGGACATAGAAGAACTAGTTCTTCCAAAGTCAGCGAATTCTAGCTCCTCCTGGAGTCATCTGAGATAGCTTCTGAGAGGTTAAACCCCTTTATGGCTCAGCTACCACAGATGATGTTCTTTCCAGATAGGAAGTAGCTGCCCATCACTGTTTCTTACTTCTTTTTGCTTTAGTCAGAATCAGTATTTCCATACACCTTTCCATATTTCATACCTGTAAACTGCGAGTGTTTTCCACTTTGACATTCAGGGAATTCTTTGCTGTTGTAGTGGGAAAACTAAACTCTTAAGATGGTGTGCAAAATTATTCATATTAATTGCTGACGTGGGCATGGCCTTCTCTGCCTGAATACATAAATGAATATAAAATTTGTCAAGGTGTCTTGTCAAAGCCCTGAAATACAGCCTTTTGCTGTCACTGGAATGTGCCCATCAGAGCTGAAGCTGTATCAGTGGCTTTGCTGAAAATGCCTCCATTCTTAACGTCTCCTGAAGCTTTATCTATATTCGTATCAACCACTGCAGTAATACAGAGGAAGACTCAAAGCTAATGCAGCATGTGATAGAGTGATTCTATTTGCTTCAAGAACTCAGCAACTGCTCCTGTGATGATTGTGGATATGGGAACTTACTGCTTGGAGCATTCACATTACAAATACGTACATCACTCAAAGATAGAGAAAGGTACCACTTTCTGATCACTGAAGTTCTTCAGGTTTTGTAATCCGCACATAAATTGTTCTTATCCTTATATCCATCCTTCTCTGTCCTTGAACAATCTCCTTTTTTTCCTCTGGATTCTGTAGTAGAGGACAAAATGACATTGTGTGTAGCTCCCTTTGCCCATTTATGAGCTGACCATGTTCTTGTGACACTGAGAGAGAAATCTTCAGTTATGACAGCACATCCACACACAGACAAGGGTAAAAGTACATTTAGGAGGTATTTCACAAAAAGCTTACTGACAGTTGCCTTTTTTTTGTCCTAGTTTTGATTCTGAAATTATTTGTAGAGCATGCTGGTTTGTGCATTTGGGTTAACCTTCCTAAAACTTGCTTTTGGCTTATCCTAAGCACAGAATGTAGCTTCCTTCTCAGTGACCATGTCTGTAATTTCAGTTATGTTATCTACATTGAAATTACAAAATCAAATTAGACTAGGTTACTCTTTTTGTGTAGAACAAGTACAATTTTACCATTACTGTCAAACATGACACTTCTGAAACGGAAGAGCAGTGCTAAAAACCAAAGCAACTGCAGAAAAGGAGGGACTTTGTTATCAGAAAAACCAGCTGGTTTTAGAATTACTGTTACATTACTACATCAAATATATCCTGAAGTCCAGTGAAAGGTTGAACATGTTATTTATTGTATAAATGCATCCTATAATGTAAATACAAATAAAATTATGATATACATTATCTCTAGAAACAAAAAAATTTATCTAATTATTTAAATAATTTCTGAACAATGTTTCGTGCAATATAAAAATGTAGAAAGAATGTAGAAAGATTGTGTGTCTATATGGACGTTATAGTTACTTAGAAAATACATTAAATATCCATGTATCCTTTTTCTACAGATTTCACACATCTGCTGAGTTGGTAGGATTCGGTAAAATCCTAATGAGGACAAAATGATACATTCAGTTTAAAATATTTGCCATAGTTGTCCCAGTTTTTTTGTAAGAGTTACTGTAAAATGCTATTCTGATTTGAAAAGTCCTGGGGAATATACTTTTATCATTATGTGGGAAAACATTTTTCTTTTCTGAGAATTACCAGTTTTTTAAAATGAGTGTTTAATAAAGAAACCTCACTATTAATTCTGTAACAATCCCATGTAAGTAGTTTGCATAAAATGTTGCAATTTCCATAAACTATTATTATATTTCCATTTTACACAGTTACTGCACTAGATTTTATGAGACCATTTATGATTTGAAGTTTGGCTTCTTTGAGGCATAATTTCAATGGTGACATATGCTGTACAGTGAATATCCAGCAGAAGTTGTTATAATCTTCTGTCTCCTAGTGTTTGTTCTCTGATATTGGTATTTCTTGGCTTTTTTTTTCTCCAGTGAAAAAAATGATGGGACCATCTTAACAGGTATGTGATAGGTTTTAGACAAAGAAGGTTTGCATAAAAAGACAGATTTCACCCTAAAGAAAATTGAAAACTTCTAATTTTTGTTTCTTGTGATTTCTGCCAAGGACTCTCTGTAGGGTAGGGAAATGGGAATAAGAAAATCTCCCAGGTTTCCTGTTAGTAAGATTTTAGTATGGTAGAGAGCATGATATAACAACATATTTGAATTATTGTACAGACAGCCACAATATTGCATTGACAGACAGCTGAACCCTGCTCTTACTGATGTGTTTTATGTAGAATGCAGACCTGTTCTAACTGAATAACTAAAGATCTGGTATTCTATTAGATTATAGTTATAATAAATGTTTTAAATTTAACTTCCATAATTTTTAAGGATACAGGATGCTTCTGAGGTTTTTATTGAAAAAGGTGATGGAGTGGACAGAAAAAGTAATTTTAAATTTTAAAACTGTCCATTGATAAAAATAGGTTTTGTTCCATTTTTCCTTACATGTTTGTTTTTATTTGTGGAAGTTTCATAAACTGTCTTTTTTTTCAGAATTTTAAAACTATTTATTCTATTTTGAGTAGGGAGCAGCAGGTGTGTACATACCAGACATTAGATAAAATGCTCTTCTACAAAATTTCATTTAGACCATAGCTTTAGAACAAAATAGCCATGTTGTGCTATATCTCCATCTGGAGACTAGTTAGTAGTAATAATTTAATTTTTCAAAGAATTATGAATATTTCTGGATACAAAGTCTTAAAGCTGATCTTTCTAACTATGTAGAAATTTAAAGGAATGAGCTTCAAATCCAGAATAAAATGCTATTATTTTTATGGTTGACTACAGTGTTAGTAAAAATAAAATACATTATTCTGTAAAATCAATTCAATTAATGAAGCAGCAAAATATTTTATAATTTTCAAAGAATTTAATAAAAAATTAAAACAACAATCTTTCTTTGTGTCTGTCTGTAACTTCAGAGGCAATGTGGTCATGTCGGAGGTGTGTGTAAGTAATAGATATTGTGTTGGATATAAATGTTTCCTTTTTGATACCTTTCTCACTTTAATTTTTACAGCTGTGTAACCAAAAGAACATTTGGTTTTGCATTAGCTTCAGAATGAAAAGGTTTATTTTTTATTTGCTTCATCTACTCTGCATAGTGCCATTATTGCAAAAATCTTTGTCTTTGTAATGGCAAAAAGAAAGTCTGTATCTAATGACCTTACTGTGAGTAATTAGCCTTTTCCCCCAGTGATGCAGATTTGTCCTTTCCTAAATATATGAGAATAGAGAGTTTTTATAAACTTTAGCATGTCATAGTAACAGAAATAAATGGATGTTCCCATGCAATTTTTTCTTTTCCAGAATAGCATTGCAAGTGAAGTTCTCTTTCATAACATACTCTAAAAATATTGACAGGTATATATAATCAAACTATGATGACATAGAAGAAAAATTAATGATGCAATAATAGGCAAATAAGTTTGTGTTTAACAGTCTAAAACTATGTTATGCAGAAAACAATAATGAAATCGTAAACTCTTTTTTTTTCCTCTTCAGACAAAGGATATAAACCTAAGTATGGAGAAGCATGTAGGATTAGAGAATTTCTAAATTCTATCTAATTTCAAATCTTTTTTATATTCATATCAATTTTAACTTGAGTTTTAATACTGAATTGCATTCCATTATATTTCTAAATTGACTTTAGTCCCAACACATAGCTTTTGCTTTGTGTGAAATAAAAACTTTCTGCATGGAAAAGTTGGTAACAATAAATTCAGTGTTAATGTTTTAAATTATATAACACACTTTAGATGAACATTTCTCTATTTATTTTTTTCCCACATTTTTCTCAATTAACATAAATGTTGATTTAAAAGTAAATGTATTTTTAAAGAAAGTAAGCATCTGTTGTGATATAGTGGCTTTTTGCTACCAACTGCATAACTCGGAAGAATTTTCTCTTTATCTTTTTTGGTTTTTGTGTGATTGATATTTTCTTCCATTACCGTTCAAAACCAATGATTTTGATGAGATCTTCAATCAATCCTTGACTTATGTATCAAATGCACTATGTATCATAACAATTGTTTACAATTAAATTTTAACAAAATCTCTTAAAATTACTCTTTTCCATAGTTAGTATTACTTTTCCAAAGTTAGCATCAAACCCAAGAGGTGTTCCCTCTTCCTTTTTGTTTTATAGTCTGTTGTCATTCATGTTTTCTACAACAGCAGTATTATTTATTCAATTCCTTTTTGTCTTTGAACTGTAACTTGTGTTCTGCTTGCATTAATACCTCCTTATTTTTCATTTCTGTGGAGCTAATAATTTAATTCCATGCCTTCTGAAGCTTTATTCCTGACACACCAGGAGTCAGCGACCCCTACTACCTGAAGGCGTCGTGCTTGTACTTCCAGTTCAGTGCTTTGATACCAATCTGTTTCCATGATATCAAGAAAGAAAAGAAGTGTGACTTAAGTGACATATCTAGGTTGCTGCCAGCAAATCTATACTGAGCCCTAACACAACCATGGCATCAGATATAATGAAGATCTCCACATCGGTTTATTTTCATTATCTTCTTAAATTATGCCAGTTCTTTAGTCTTCTTCCCAACACAATTTTACTTTCTTATTCAGGAATTATTGAAGGTAATTACCAAAACCTTGACATTCATCTCAAGAGTTAGGAACCTCCTGGTCTCCTGCACGTCTTTGCATTCACCTATACATAATGTATATATGTTTAATGGTATAAGCATTGCCATGTTCTGGTCTTGCAAAATGAATACACAAAATATCTGGTTGCTTTCTAAACATCTTGACTATTCCTTTACTTCTACTGAAAAGCTGTGATCATGCTGGATTATAAAATTGAGGTAGAGGCAAAATTTTATTCCTAGACCAAGCTCCCCCTCATCCTTGACTCTTTCAACTAAAAGAATTTATTTGCCTCCTCTCCACAACAAAATTAGTAACCTGTCAAGCAGAGGTACAAGTCTATTCAGTGGGGAATTGATAAACAATTAAAAATTTTGATAGACTTCAGATAAATACTCAAGTCTTATGTTCTGAAGGGCAGAGTGCTCTTCTAGTACAAGACTTCTTTACGTGTAGCTATTGACAGACTATTAATGTTGGAGCATATGCAAAAGTTTCTGGAGTTTCATTGAAACCATTAGAAGAATTCCAGAACAGACACTTCTTGACTTTAAAAGAGTTTAGACTCTCCAAAGTCAGTTTCCCCCTGTAGTCAGTGTTTCTTGATTGGAGGTAATGATAGGACTAAGAATACATAAGCAATTGTGAAGTCTGTTAGGATCTTTCTTCAACAGTGATGAATTTAATACATTGCTGTTTAGCCAAAACCATTTCTGTTTCTTTTTTAGATGTTTTGATCACAGGTTGAGTCTCCAGAATTCAGTAAGCAATGGCAAGTAGATCATCATCAGGTAAACTGCACATGTGTTTCTGAATCTCTCTTTTACAGTTTGGAGGTAGACACCTTTATTGGGAAGAGTCCAACTGTGTATTTATTTTTTTTTCTTTCACATCTGAAAAATTAGTGTCACTATATGTCCTGTAGGACAGACTTTTTCCTGGCCTTGCATATATTCACTGCTTTACCAGTTCATGCCTCTAGACTGGTAAAATCCTCTGATTTCTCCAAGATTAATGCATTTACTTCATTTTCTGGGCTCCAAAGAAGGGTGAAGTGGGATAAAATTAAGTGTTTCTAGTACTTCAAATTGTTGCATCCTTTTGTTTTTTTCACATCTTCTGCACCAATGTAATCATGGCTAAAAGGGTGCATCAACATAAAATAATAGAGCATTCAGATATTATTCTACAACCACCGAATAATTTTATTTTTAACAAAATTTAGTTCATGTGCCAAAAAACAACTTTGAAGAGGTCAAGAATAATTCATACATAGGAAAGACTCTATATGAACAAAAATATTTTTCAGCTTTTGCTGGCATAAAGAATTGTAAACTATTTTATAATATTATGTACTATTTGTTTTTGAATACTTATAATGTTAAAGCAGACAAGCCTGTGCTTATATTTTCCTGTATTATTTTAATAGCTTTATTATTTTAGTAACATTTTTTCATTATTATTATTTTAGCAGCATTTATTATTTGTATAACTTGACATCCACATAAATTTTCTACCAAGCATTTAATGCATATCTGGTTTTATTTCCTACATTAATTCTCCATTTGAGTAATTACAAGAATGAAACTTGGTTTTTTCAGAACTTTTGGAACTGCCATTAGAAGTGTTATCAGTGAAAGGCTACTTGTAGTTACTGTTACTTCAATTTGCAGATAGGAAAAATGCAATAGTCAGAAAACATTTTACACCATATTCCTATTGCAAGAATAATTAATTTTTTCCAATGGTTTCTAGAAAATTATTCAAAAATACGATCTCTCATATAATCTGTCAATCCATGTATATAATTGTGTGTATTTTCTAAAATTCCTCCCAAACATAATAAAGAAAAATTCACTCCACAAATGTAAAAAGATACTGTCTTTCAGATAAAGAGTTACTTTCAGCAACTCTTGGTTATGTGGATTTTTTTCTTTGGCTAAGGATACAGGGGAAGACCTGTCTCAGCTCAGAGACCATCAAAATCTGTATTAGATCAGTATGTAATATCAACAACATAAATCCCCTGACTCGTGTTAGAGCTTGTTCAAGCAGGGCTCAGCTGTTTGCACTGTGTACCTTAAAAGGGTTGCAGTTGTAGAGATTTACTGAGTAGCTGCGTGGTCCTTGGTGCATAAATTACCAAATACCAAATGCTGGTGGCAGCATCAACAGAAGATCAGAAGTAAGGAGAGTGAATCACTGAGTATATAATCTCAATTTCTGTTGTATCTTCTGTGACATGTGCAGCCCAAATGATTTCCTAACAAGCATTCGTTGACCAATTGACCCTCACACAGGAAAAACCCCAGCACTTAATGCTTGCTTTAAAATAAGTTTCCTTGCCACATCTGGGAGACTTGTCAAGTCTGTTACGGTGACCTTGTGACACTTGGTATCACCATGCTTTAAACGCCCTGGGAACAAACATATTTGATATGGAACAGACACTACTGGGAAAACACTGCTAAACTCCTCTGGAGATGCTCTGAGGAGTATGAGGAGGAGCTCTATACAAACACAATAAATTTTAAGGTAAGTTATTTTGGGGTTTGGTGTTCATATTATGAACATGATACTTTATGCCTTCAAAAGAAACCATCATTCCTGCCTGGAGAGACCAATTTCATCCCTCACAACATCAAGTTTAAGTAGTATAGCCCATTAATATAGATCCTTTAATAATTAGTTCATTGTGCTGATGCACCTGATTGTCAAAATCAATTGTTCTTATATTTCAAATAAAATATTGCTGCCAGAGTGACCATTTGAAATGACGATTGACTCTGTAAACCACAGGGATTTATATCATGTTTATAGGTATATCATTATGTGGACAAAATAATTGATCTTAAGCTTTGTCTCTACAATTCTTTACACGGAACCATAAAATAATTTTTGGTCCACTTGCAACATAAAGTGATTGGATTTCCTCCTAGAAATTCTGTGTCCCTTTTAAATCTCTCTGAGTTTTTTTATATTCACAAGAATTTGGACACCTTAACTACACATAGTGCAAAGAAATATCTTCCTTCATTTGCTTTTAATATGGCTAGTTTCACTTCATTTTTCTACTGTGTGACTGAAAGTTCGTTTTAGGTAAGAGCCTCCAAGAAATTCCTCAGAATTATTGGGTGTTTTCCACTGAAAAAAGAAACTTCATTTGAACGTACAAATCTTGAAAATTTCTTCCCATAATTTGAATGCAAATTCCAGGATGTTTGAAGAAGTCAAATGTACCAATAGACACACTAGAAGTCTTTGATCGAGTTTTGCTGAGGAGCCAAAAAACAGGAACCATGGTTCTTTTTAATTGTTTGCGAGTCTACAAATTCAGAAGTTTGAGTGCCATAGACAAAAAAGTTCCAAATGTCAGAATCATCCACTTGAATATCTTACAATCAGTTTTGAGATTCGTATCCCTGTTTTCCTAGATCAGTAGAAAGAGGTGCAGTGAAGATTCTGCATGTCAAGTTTGGTCACAGCTTGACCGTTTACCTCTTTCCTAAAGGCAGAATGCTCATAAAGACTCTTTTTCCTGCCTACGTTCTGGGAAATCCTCTTTAGAAATGTCAGTGAGTGACAATCCAGTATTTAAAGGACATATGCTCTTCACTTTCCAAACTCAAGGTCTTTTTTCAGAGGAGTGAATTAGAGAAAAAATAATTTCATTTTGTCTGTCTCAGTTGACATAAGCTGTTCAATGAAGAAATTTTGGGGACTGGACAACCAGTATAACTGTCCATACAGACATAGCCACTGAGTCTCATAACATCTGAAGAAGGCTATTGTCTTCCTTGGCAAGCTGTTATTCATCCTCAAAATTTCTGGACCATTTTAAATTAAACAAAATAGAAGAACTTCACTGATTTTTTAACATGATAAACATACTGGTGCAAATCACCACATTGCAAACTTTTCTATCTTTTCCCCATGTTCCTTATATATGTGAAAGTACTGGCATGCTGAAAACTTTACTTGTTTTCAGGTATTGAATGTAAATGTATTAACATCAAGCATCTTATATTTGTCAAGGAAACCTGAAAACAGGTTTTACTGCTGTCTTGATTTAAAAATTAATCAAGATGTTAATCACATCTTCTTCAATTAGTTATCCATCTTTCTTACTATTATTTTGAGATTTCTAAAAGCATTTTCTATATAGCATTTTAATATTTTAATGATGTAGAGAGTGACAGTCTGTACAGAAAGAATTTTTACATCTAGCTGCATAACCACAACTAGCTTCTTGCCAAGCCTTTTAGAAATTTTGTATAAACACAGAAACCAATGTGAATATACCTTTGATTAAGACATTTCATAGTAAAAGGTGTAAAATCATTATTAATATGTTAATTGTCTTGGGAACTCTCAAAATCTGAGTAGTTCCAAGGGATTGCTGGGGACTTGTTCAGGCATGCTACTATTTCCCTTGGATAGTTTTGTCTTTAAAAGGTGAGACACTAAATTACCCACTTGGGAACAGATTCAGAAAACATACAATTCTTCAATATTATGCACTGAGACCCCAGAAGAACTCAGATTTTATTAGTCCACTAATTCACAAGATTTCCTTTAGACATGTTGGAGGTGCTAAAGCATGGTCTGAATTTTACCAATGTCCCCTAAAACTCCTGGGTTGTGGGCAAACTCATAGCTATAGTATCAGGCTGAAATGTTTATTGTTTCAGAAATGTTCTCAATATGTATTTATGTTGCCTTTCCAAAGACAGCTTGAGTAGCAGCAACAGGATTTTTTTTTTTAGGATTCTCAGGAAAATGGCAATTTGAAGTATTTGGCAAAATTAATCTAAACTCCTTAATGCTCAAAATATACTTTTTCCACTTTAGGCATGTATCCTTTTACTTAAAGAGTTTTCTGTCAAAGGGGAGAAGAGCAGCAGAGAGGTAAACAGGTAAACAGAGAGGTATGTAATATTCTTTTCTCAAAAATCAACCCCAAATCACAGACAATTCCTTTGTTTGGATTTTGGTGAGGCAACCAGGGGGACAGGTGGTTGCACCCCACCGCCTGTGGTGCTGTTTCACTCACAGTTTCAGATTGGCAAGCCAGAGGGCTGCCCTCGCTCCTGCTGGGTCAGCAGGCTCCGTCCGGGGAGCAGACGATGGTGACATTTGCTCCAGCCGCTCCAGTGGTTCTGCTAGCTCTGCTTCCTGCAAGGGCACACACGGCCCTGAAAATGGGATTGTGTAGAGTCCTCTTGCATAAACCGGGCTCTTAAGCACAATCCTCCACCTCTAAAAGCTTTTAGACCCAGATTTTTGCATCACAAGGCTTTGAAATATTGCCTTAGATTATAGCAGCCACTCCTCACATGGACATTTGGGGTGGATTAGTTGGCCCAGGCTCCGATACTTGCGATAATTGTAAACTCTCCTCCACTCCACCTCACAATGTGCACGTGTTTTTAACATACCTCCCAAATATAATTAGCAACAAAATACACAAATTTAATCAGTTTCACACTTGCTTGATGGGGGGTATTTGTCCTCTTCTCAGCTGAGTAGCACGCAATCACTAGGCATGTTGTTTTTAAAATGCGCTCTAAAACTGTACATTTAAAATACATTTGAAGAAATGTTTTGAAGTATGGAAATCAGTCGTCCTGTTGTTTTATAGTGATCAAATCAAAGGAAGTTCTGAATGTCAAATAGTAAAATTTCAGTATTCAGCTAACTTATGATTAAAAGCCTACCCAGGCTCCCTTTTCCCTAAGTGGTTTTTAATGGAAAAATAATGAAAATTAGTATAGAATTCTGTGTCAAAAATCATGCAATATCATGCATTATAATCAGAGAAAACTCAATCTAAATCAGATTTAAAGGAATGGAAATTTTTCTTATTACAGAAGCATTCCAAAATTACTTATTCCAAAAAATTTCAACTTCGTCTGCTATCAGACTATGAGAGTCAAACATATTAGTCTTTAAAATCAAGTTAATCCAATTGGAAATATTAAAATTATCAAGGAAACACACATTTATTTCATTGTGTCAGCTTTACTAACAAGTTGGAAAATCAGAGTTAGGAGAAGGAAAATGTATGAATAAATTTGATGTATTATCTGGAAATTAAGATTATAATTTCTATTCAGAAAGGTCTTCTGTCGTAAAATAGAAGATGTGTTCTTTTACAGTAGTTCCTACTGTAACTATTTATATTGTTATTTTCTATGCAAATCATTTATTAATAACGTGTGCTTTACTATAAATTAATTCAGAAAAATCCTAACCACCATAAATTCACTTGCAGTTTTTCCATTTGTTACACTGGGACCATAATCTTGTCAGCTATCTTTTGCAGATGTTCATATGTGAATGATTCAGGGAAATGGTGTAAGTGACCTATAATTATATTCCCTAGAATGGTATTTTCCAGTAAGTATAATCAATTTTTTCTTTTTAGGCTGCTCTGGATCAAAACATTAAAGAAAACTTGTGGTTATCTCAAGAATATTAAATCTTTCAGAATGACCATTTGAGCATTAAAGTAGATCTCACAGAACCCTATGACAATAGTACCAGGGTTGGCTGCTGTTAGAGGCTGTCAGCAGGTAAAGTGCTAATATCCCTCATTCAATTTGTTTATCACTTCCTAAAATTCATTTCTTCAACACAGCTACTTAATAATAATAGAATACCTGCAGTAATACCTATCATCTGAGTCCTTATTTTCTTCTTGACCATTTCACACTTTCATATTTTCTTTTTTGTTTGCTTGCTGTGGTGGAGTTTTTTGTTACTTTTATAGAGCAGTTCATCTAAGGTTTTCAGAATTCATTTTTTTAAAATTCTACTTTTGCTACTGGATTGTATTTATTTTTGTATATAAACATACTCTGCAATAATTAAAATTTATCTTAACATTACATAGAACTTCTTCATAAAACACTTTTTCTGGTAACTGTGAGTTTTATGACATTTACATTCAGACTCTGTAAGTTTTTAATTTAGAAAACAGTCAAGTGGAAATAAAAAATGGTAAAATCTAGTTGGATGACCTTACTTGACAGAAGTATAGGGGCTAGCTATAGTGTTTTATTCACTCATTAGATTTTTTTTTTAATTTAGTAGTGTTGTGCAATCTACGTCAAGAGATATTGCAGAACTTTGTTATGGTAATATGAAGCTGATTAAGAGAAAAAGTATTTTCTGTTTCTTTTTCTTGTGTTTATACATAGCTGTCAAAATAAAAGCCTATCATTACCAGCACTAATCAGTTAAGTATACTTTTCAGGTATTTAATCAAGTTGGGAGCCCCCGGTGGTGTAGTGGTTAAGCACACGGCACAGTAATTGCCGGGACCCGGGTTCGATTCCCGGTCGGATGCTCCCTGGGCAGGCAGAGCTCGTTAGCCCTGCAAGGGGGCAATCTGCCTACGTCCTGAGGAGGACCTCAGCTGCCACTGTCCAGAATTGCTTTGGCCCGGCAGATTGAACCTCGGGATTAAAGGGTGGGCTCAGATCTGCGCGCCCTGTGTCTCACCTAAAAAATCCAGTGCGCAGGCTGGAAGGTCTGAAAGGAAAAAAGAGACCTTCCCCGGATCTTTGTACGCGAAGGCTGGCCAGCAAAAAAAAAAAAAATCAAGTTACTCTTTGTTTGCCTTCAATGTCCATATTTCTGAAAATTAATATACGTTAAAGTTATCATGTCCACAGACCTCACCTTCACACCAACAACTTCAGGGAGGAATCTTTATTAACTTCCGTATTCAGGAACCATGTTCTGATATATTGATATGTCAGTCCATTTTCTAAGAGTATGGTTCAGAAGTGTAGAATTCGATGTAGAACTCAGATAATTTGCTAGTATTTTACTTTTAGCAACCCATTTTATATCTTATACCCGTATTTTCATTACCCATTTCTTCTTACCACTGCAGTTAGTCTTGCCTTTTAAAATTCACTGGATTCAGTTTGTTCCTGACAAATATAAATAAGAAAATCCCTTCCAAGATATTCTTGCTAACTATACAGCTCTTCTGTATTTCTCAACAGAACTGGGTTTAAGCCATATTTTCTTAGGGATAACCATAATGGGGAGCAAGTTGGAGATTTAGAACATAAAAGCAGAAGAAGCAATTACCTATCTTTCTTCACTGGGTGAGAATGAACTATATCCTGTTGATATGGTAGCAGAGGTAACGATAGGAGTATTGAAATGTTTTCTTAAAGGGAGTGGGTTATAGCAGGAATTTCAGTATTTTTTTCTGAATGTAGAATTATGGTATATTCCCTTCAAACCTCTCTGCAGAGAAATACATCTGTGTAAGGTTTATCAACTAGACATTTTTTATCTTCAAATAAAGAGTATCTTTGAATGTAAGAGTATCTGGCTTCTCCATTCTCAGAATTTAGTAGTTCCTGGTAATATTTGTGAAATAGATTTTTCTCTCAACAATTCACCTCTTACGGACATAGTATTGATGATATTATCATGCATCTCAATGATGTAGTCTGGAAGTAAAAGAAAATTGCAAGTGAGTTGGCATATATTATTTTTTTCTTGCCTCTCTATTTGAATACAATAAAATAAACATAGTAAAATATAGCAAAATAGTAATACAAAGCATTACTATTTTGCTATATACCAATAGGATCTAGTTTCTTAAGCATTGCTATATAATAATTTTGTATATAATAGTTGCTCTTAAACATCTTGTTTATGAATAAAATGTTGATGAGGATGTTGCAATTCTGTAGCATTATTACAATCAGCATTAAAATACATATACCAGGATTGTCATAGGAATCAGTAGTGGCAATGTTCAGAATTTTGGACAGTCCAGAAGTGTTATTGTAGGAAGAAAATAAATTCTCTTTACAATATTAATTTAAGTATTATAGAGACAATCTAATTCCTTTATGACAACTCTTCCTTTTGTTCAATGAATAACTAGTCCAACTATTAAAATATTCCTCGCATTCTCACATAAAGAAAGTATTTAGGAACTACAACAAAAGGAAAAAAAACATGTTGATGATATACACTGCCTATAAAAAGAAGATACATTTTCTTCCTGGGATTTTGCTAATAAACGAATTACAGCAGCAACAGAAAATCAATTCTGGAGGAGTGTCAAAGTAATGATTTTTCTTGGTGCTCTATATTATATGTGCACTACTATAACGACTTGAACGTTCAAGAAGAAAGTGTGTTCATCCCTACTTAATTCCTGAGAAATTTCTTCCCTATTTATACAAAATTACTCAAAATTAGAAACAAAATCTTACAAATACTAGTGTAAAAGGCAAATTGGGGTGAGGGTTTTTTGGGTTTTTTTTTTTTTTTTTTTACTTTTTCTTCATTTTAACTGGAAACACCCAAGGCCAGGTTGGATGGGGATTTGGGCACCTGGTCTAATAGAAGGTATCCCTGCCAATGACAGGGGAGTTGGAACTAGGTGGTCTCTAAGGCCCTTCCAACCAAAATCATTCTATGATTCTCTGATTCTAATGTTTAATTTGATCAAATATCATTCTGAACAAGAGGAGAATTACCCTATACTTTGAGATACTTTTATCCTTAATTTTTATTTTCTTAGTAGCTTACTCAATGGAAAAGACTCTGCTGTACACAAGACATTCTTTGTATATCCCTTATATCTATATCTTCAACTCATCAGTGGCATGTCTGTCATGTTGCATGTGAAATCTTCATTAAAACATGAATCATACATTTCCACTTTTTCAGGACAACTTTGGAATGAACTATAATGGATATTGATATTATCTTTAGATGCATTCTATTTAGTTCCTAGTATTTTCCCTAAACATCTAAGAGTTTTGAGAGTAACTTTTGGGGCTTTTTTAATGATTTTGAGGGGATGATGAGGGTGGGGGTTTTAATGTTGATAGATTATTCGTTTTTACAGGTGCATTTTGGTGTGGCATTATCCTGTGTGTGTAAAAGATTTGTAGATTGATCATTACATGATAGACTTTCAGTAACAAAATCTTGCATAATAGAGCTTCTTCCCTTCAAATATGTAGCAGCAGTTTCTTCTGAAATTCCTCTGGAAATCTTTCATAAATCCCAGGCTAGCATATTAGCACCAAGACTGTGATTATGCTTAAAAAAACCCCTAATTATTTACCATATCTTTGTTTTTGTACTGAATAATCTTAGAACATCAATTCCATGGGCCAAATTCAATATTTCCAATGTGTTGTGCTGATGTTCCAATGGTTGTATTGTAGACATCAGCTTTTGTTCTTCTAGTTAAATGCAGTAGCTTGGCTGCTACTTCTGCATTAAAGACCCAAAATATAGAGATATAACTTGTCTTTATAAGTTAAGAACCTATTTTCTTGTATCTGTCCTTAACACTGCAAGTGGTATTGTCTTGCAAAATATTGACAATTGATTTTGTTCACATAATTTTATTGAAAAACTATAGTGCAAACTCTAATTGCTTTAAAATGTAAGTAAAATATTCATTCTCATATTCACTAATTGATGTCTTCAGGTGGCCACGTTATACTAATATTTTGGTGAGAGGGGGTCTATTAATCCCTGTTTCTTTTTTTTTTTACTTTCTGGATAACTGACATATTATTGCAGTAAAACATATGTAGGGTCAATTCATGCTGAATAGTTATTAGAAACCATGATAACAAAAGTCATTACACTGCAGTTCGGTTTTGACAGTAAAGTTTCTGCAACATTATCACAAATCCTCATGCATTAGTGCAATGATCCTTACTATAGTTTCATATTAGAATCAAAAGACTGCTGTAGCATGCTTGATACAAAAAGTCCTGCAAGTCAAGTGAAGATCTTTTATGCTTTTATAGATAAAATATTTTCATGTCTTTCTCATGCTTGTGTCTGACTCTGAGCCCTCCTGGATATTTCTGCCATTAGTCCATTTCTCATCTGGGAAATAACTGTTTTAAAATAATGTTCCTGTTGTTTAGAAAGGCCAAATAGAAAGTAAACCTGACAACAGGCACATGTCAATTTAGGCAATGAACTCCTTCTGATTTTGTTGTTCCTATGCATTGACCTAACTGAAAAAAAATACAACTCTCATATAGAGAAAAAATAATTTCTGATTCTAAACTTTGGGTTCAGTTCACTTATGGTTTACTTCATGTCTTCACAAGACTAAGGGTGAAAGCACAGTAAAGATTTTGGCAAAAAATCCCACCCATTTCGAATTTCTTAAGAAACTTATATGAAAAATAAAACTGTCAAGGATTCAGTTTGAAAGAAATGAATGTTATTATAGAAGGAATTTCATCATTTTAATCTATTTCTACATCAAATCTTTAACCAACTTTCATAACTATTTTGATTAGGGAAAGAAATGGGTAATTGAGCTGACATTTGGGTTTTGTGAATATAACAAGACTAGATAGCTAGTAAGCAAAAATGTGTAGTTTACAGAATTTTTAACTGAGGTTCTTTTTGCTTTAGAGTTTTGATACTACAATATGTTGACAGAATAGCCAGTTTCATATGAAAACAAGATGGGAAAAGATGTATCTTCAATAAGCTTTTTATTATGTAAATTTCCTAAACTTTCTTAGATCTACTTACATTTAAACAATGTAAACATCACGTTAATGTTACAATTAAATTTGAATCAATAACTCAATAAGTTCAAATGACTCAATCAGAATATTAATGCAACAGGCAACCAAACCTAATTATTAGTTTGATAGCAAAAGGATGTTTTTGAGCTAATTTATGGAGAAGTCAGTCTCCCTTTCAGATGCATCAGCCATGTCTGTGGCTAATTAGGTCCCACTTTTGATGCATAGGACAACAGTTCTGCAGTCACAGAATGCAATGAAGTCTGTAGGGCTTCAATGTTATTTCTATCCTAGTGTCTCCCAGAAGCAGTGAAGTCTCTTTGCTTTGTTTTGGGTTTTTTTTCTAAAATACTTTTGAGATTTGATAATTCGGTTAGGCATTTCATTTGAAAATTGAGTGTTCTCTAATGCCTGGGGAACAAAGATGGTAGAAAATTGCTTCTTTTATTCCTGTATAGTCACAGATATTTTAAGGATACTTTCCCCCTTTTTTACTTCAGTGACAACTGTGGCATTAATAAGAATACTACCAGTTTCAGTGGCTCATGTTTCTTGCAGTACACAGTTCTTTAAATAGATGGGTGTGGATGGTGATGCTGTTGGGGGCTAGACCTTCATTCACAAAGCCAGCGATTTTGACTGCAGATCAAATATTCTTCCAGTGCTCTACTGACATGACTTGATGCTGAGTAGATCCTGATGTCAGCCTTTGAATTAAGGGGTATCAGACAAATAAACAAAATTATCTTTTGTAAGACATCAAAGAATTTAAGCAGTAAGGGGTTTTTCATGTGTTGAACTGCTGCATGTTAGTAATGTCACTTAGAAACAAATCATCAAATAAATGTACATGAGCTCAGTTCTTCCACCAGCAGCTTTTTACCTAATTGTAGGAACTTTTTTTTTTAATTTCCTAGCAGATTCTCATTCTAATTAAAAAGAATGTTTGTTTGGATGGTTTTTTAATCCCCACATCCTTATATTTTTTTCCAGTCTCTGAGCACCAGACCAAACAGAATAGGAAAAGAGACACTGGGGAAGCACCACTCTTGCGCTAAGCAAAGTAGAAAGAGATGGACATTGCTAGCAATTTTATTAGACCATGAGTTCTAACGTGTACCTAACATTAATATGTGTGTGTGCAAAAATTGCAGGAAAGGCCTGGTATGAGGCTGATCAAGCCTTGGTCAGCTGGTGGCTCTGATCATCTGTCTTGTTTCATATGTCTGTTCTCCAGCCATCGTTGAGGTGGAGATGGCTTTTGACAAGTTTTGCAACACACTTCCCTTAGGAAGGAAAGCTTACACTGATCCTGTTTTGTGAGATTTTTATACTGGAAAATCTGTGTATTTGAGCTGACTTGACCCTAATATAAGACTGGTTTGATCTTTACAGAGATGGTAGAATTATTTCTGAATCACAAACTTATTTAATCAAAAAACCCATCAGAATCAGGGGCCAGAAGAGCTTCAATTCCAGCGTCTCCTTTCTTTTTCTTTCAAGTTTTTACTTTCTTTCTCTTATTTACATGTAAAGCAGCCAGGTTTAATAGTTTCAGAGTAATAAACAACTTCCTGAAGAAATATCCAAAATTTTAAAAGATAACCATATCTTATCTACTTGTTGGTTAAAGCATGGTGCTAGTAAGACCAAGGTTGAGGGTTTGATCCCCATACAGGCCATTCACTTGTGAGCTGGACTCAATGATCCCTGTGAGTCCCTTCCAATTCAGAATATTCTGTGATTCTGTGATTTTTAATTGCATGGATTAATAGTTTGAGATTCACATTCTTATTAGCTACATAAATTCGTGTTCATTCAGATTTACTTCAAACATATTAGGATCATCATTAAGGTCACAGCATTACAGCTTAATCTTGCAAATACTTTATAAAAATATTTGATGTCAAAGTAACTCGAATCAGCACTTAGTAACTGACAGAAAAACCTAGTAGAAAATAACAAACAAAATTCTCTAGATTAATAATAATAATATTTTTTCTTTGTAGGTCATAAGCTGTTAGAATCTTTCATGATTATAAAGCACACCTACACTGTAACTCACCCCAAATGCTTTACAGTAGGGCTACTTATGTTAAAGTCTTTTTAGGCCTACATTTTCCATGCTTATTTTCTTGGAAAAGAAAAAAATTCTTAAGAGTTTAACATATAAGATTAATATGCCTTGTTGTGCAAATTGTAATTGTAGAAACTGTTGGAGATTTTGTGTTGTGCCTTCTTAAACCTTTCTGCTCCAAGAGGATTTATAATAGCATAAATCAGCAAGAATGGTCTCAGCTACAATTAGCTGTAAATAGTTTGAAAAGTAATTCTCAACTGTGCTGAATGTCTGTTGGTATTTTGTCAGTGGTAGGAGGAAAGGCATTGCAAATTTTTGTTTCATAAAATTAATTTTCTTTCCATTTTAAATGGGAAAAAAAAGTCCAACAGTGTGCTGACCAGCTCCAATCCCACTACACACTCTATAATTTACAGTATTATCTAAATAATTTCCTAGAGAATTCGTAAAAGGACAAATTTATATGGAGAATGTAATTCTATGTAAGCAACCATTTCAAGGAATCTATTGAAACTGTCTGCAGACTTTTTTGTTCAAGTTTATATATATAGATAGTATCCCATCTTCTAAGAAGAGCAGGTAGAATTGCTGTCTCATGGATTCAGGATAAGGAATATTATGAAAAGTGACAGCGCTATGTTTACTAGACATCTTAATGATTAATATTACAGATTATCCTAAAGAATGAGAAATGGCTCACTCCAGAACAGAAATTTGGAGTGAGAAAGAAGAAACCACTTTATTCCTTGAAACAGAGAAGGGAACTGATGCATGGTATGATTCACATGAACTTTCCAAATCAGTAATTTCCACAAAGACACAGAAAACAGCCTAATGTAGATTTGGTTGAAGGCCTCATTAGTATTATGGCAACAAGGATCAAGATTTTATGAAAAAGACCTATCTCAGAAAAAAGAGTGCCTAAATGGTTTAGATTATTCTGATGGTCGTCATGCCTCTGTCTGTTCTGGCATTCAGTGCTCCACCTCAGAGTGCTACACCTACATCGTGTATCACAACCATGGCCTGTTTTGGAAATAATATTGCCACTACTGCCCACTAAAGGCTGTTCAGTTTCACTTCCAGGAGCGAGAACGAAGGGTGGCCACAGACTGTGCCCACAGGCAACACCTTATCCCTGTTAGATACTGAACTGCCCACCACCATGGAAGCATCCAGGGAATTGAGAAGGGGGCACACTAGGAGCAGATATGCCATTCTGCTGTCCCTGCAGTTTTGAAAGTATTGATGTTGAGATTCAAACAGATCTTCCTCTCCATAGGAAGAACCAGAAGGCAGAACCGGAGGGGTTTCTCCTGACAATAACAAGGGACCAGGCAATAGCTCTTGGAAAGCTTTACATTAGCAGCTGGAAGGTACACAGTGAGATCATATAGTTTTTGCCTGGAAGGAACAGATGAAGGAAAGATTTTATTCTTATGCACCTCCACAGCTGTATGATGAAGATACACGACCTAAGAAAACAAGTTAAAACATGTAAAAACAGGAAGGAATTCATCATGTCCCCCAGTCATTTACTGACAGTGATGATTTTTACCATGTGTAAGGTTAACTACTAAGATTTTTTAAGCATTTTTTTAAAAAACACGATGAATCAACAAAATATGAAAACACATATCCACAAAACAAAGCGGTTTGAAAACACAATTTTAAAGTTTCAGAGAAACAAAGAGGAATTCATAGTCTGCTGTTGCCAGTGCAGAACCAGTCCAAGCCTTTGCTCGATACACATATGCCTGAGTATCCAAATACTGATAGCTCCCAAGAACAGTAAAAGCTTGAAACAGAAGGCATGGATCCCCCTAAGAAGCTTGGAACTGTCCAGGTCACTGGCTGCAGGGAGTGTCTGAGCCCGGGGCTAGTACCAGAGGACAGTGCAAAGGTGTGAGCAGGTGAATGATCTGCTCTGTCACGTGGCAGAGCTTAAGGAAGAGTTAGAAAGGTTATGGAGAAACTCAACAGGAGTCAGAGGAGCCCCATACCTCTTGCCATCAGGCAGAAGGAGGATGCCTAGTAGATGAGGGAGAAAGGAAATGGGTCCCTGCTTGCTGGGAGGTAAAAGAATCCCCTCTGGACCCCCACTGCCTTCCCAGGTGCCCTGACAGAGCAGGTACAAGGCCATGCTTGGATCTAGAGGGTCAGGCAGATGACAGCAGAGTAAAAAAATCTGCCTGAAGGGTCTCCCAGCGGCACTCTGTCTGTCAGACAGATTACAACCTGAGGTACTAAGAAGAAAAGAAGGGCAGTTTTAGCAGGTGACTCCCTTCTGGGAGGAACAGAGGGCACTGTATGTTGACTGGACTCATCCCACAGAGAAGTCTGCTGCCTCCCTGGGGCTTGGGTGTGAGATATTACCAGGAGACTCCCTGAACTAATTCAGCCCTCTGATTATTACCTACTGCTTGTTGTCCAGGCTGGCAGTGACAAGGCTGACAAGAAGGCCACCAGTATAATTAAAAAGGACTTTAAGGCTCTGGGTACTGGGCTGATGGGACAGGAGCACAGGTGGTGTCCTGCTCAATTCCTTCAGTAGCCAGGATGAATGGTGAAAGGAACAAGGAAACTCATATTATCAATAAGGGACTTAAGGACTGGTACCATCAGTGGAATTTTTTGATTTTTGATCATGGGGCAATTTCTACGACACCAGGCCTGCTCGTGTCAGATGAGCTCCATCTATCAAACAAGCGCAAAAGGGTTCTAGCCCATGAGTTGGCAGAGCTGATTGAGAGGGCCTTAAACTAAGTTTCCCTTGGAAAATATAAAAGCAGTATCTAATGAGGGTATCTCTGAGGTTTCAGCATCTGGACTGCAGCATTAGTGAGTCAGCAGCACTACTACATTAGCTGTAATTAATTACAAGTAAGTTAAAAGGCAGGAATAATAGATTATGCTAGAGAAAAAAATGGGTATTTTTTTGTAACCCTGCTGTGCCACTAATGGGTATAGCAGAGTTGTGCAAGTCAATTTTTAGTTAGAAATGAATACTAAGAATTCTTCAAATCTCTTTTTGCTAATCTAAAACTAAGATTTTCAGAATTTGAGACAAAGGGAAAAACGATCTAGTAGGTTGGGGAAAACAAGAGTTTAGCTTCTGAAAATTACCATGTTTTTTTTTTATTAGAAATGAGATACTCACAGACCAATGGGTAGACCTAGAGAGACCATTTGATATTTTTTAGCAAGAGGAGATGAATTTTTTTCTCCGTTTAAATGTGGATATTTCCAATGCTCACTATCCTCTCAGGTTTAAGTATCCTGTTAATATTGTTGGAAATAAAATTCTCTAGTTTCCCAAGAACACCTGCCTGAATGACCAGGTTACAAATTATCCTTGGCTAAGTCTATCTTGGTTTCTCACTGTATTTTCACACTCTGTGAATAATTAGTTTTGAAGGAGACAAAAAGGATGAAATAGTCATTAAGATGTTCATCTAAGAGTAGAATTCCAGCCTGAAAGAAATTTTAAGTAAATTATACTAAAAAAAAGTAGTTTCATTAGTAATGCTGAAGGAAGAATCTCCAGAATAATGCAGGTCCCAGATGCAGGCATGCTACTGAAAGGTGTGATACCTTCTTTCAAATCTCTGCTCTAAATGACACAGTGAGAATATGAATTTGAGTCTTCCACTTCTTGAAAATTCTTAACCCTGAGGTTTTGGTCCCTCCTTGATTTTCAGGGTTCAAGCTTTTACCCCTTCACATTAGTACTACATATCAGGGTTTTTCCAAGGCTACTGGCAGCCTCTGCTACTCCTGCTCCTACTTGGCCTGCATAGTAGAGATGGAAGTTTTTCCTTTCTCTATGGGTACAATAAGGGTGTGATGGCATATTAGAACACTTTTTAAGGTGTCCCAGAGGCTTGGTTTCTAGTGTCACTTTCTCTTCAGTGAAGAGCAACTTTTCCCACTTCCTTTGATTTTTTTTTTTTTTTTTTAATTAGGCTGAATTTGTAAGTAATATCACTTAGTCAGAATATTAAAAAGTGACAACACAGATACAAATAATGTGAACTAAGAGTAAAAGAAAAACTACATTTACTCTATTTACACTGCACATAGATGTCAATTTCCATCTTCAAGTAGCTTTCTGCTTCCCTCTCAATAATGTGGCTGTCAGTGTTTGAGGTTTTGGGAATGTTCCTCTCTCTTAATTCTATACCTTACGTTCTAGGGTCACTCTCATCTTTCAAAACATCTAGGAGGGCTAGATGGATTTAGCATTTTCCTTGAAACTATCAGAAAACATGATCCAGGTGAACAACGGGAGCTTTGTTAGAATAAAGGTTTTTTCTATACCCGTAAGTTCCCTTGGATACTTAACTGGTAAACAACCCTTTCCTTCAATGAGGTGTGAAATTCTAGCACCTCCCTTTTGTGGCTAGTTGATATTTTACAGCAAGGATATACCTTTCAATCAACCTGAGAGGCCATGTCAACCTTCAAATTAAAAAAAAAAATATGTTGACAAGTAAACAGTTAACTTGTTTGTAGCCTATTGCTGTTTGTTGTTTGCAATCAGACTGATTGAAGTGTGCCAGTCTGCTGGGGCGATGAGGGATCCCCAGCTCCTTCACATTGACTCTCTCTCATATCTCTTTTTTTCAGTAGTATTTAAATAGCCATTTCTGTAGAGCAGTGTTGGTAGAAATTGTCAATCTGACCTACCATGTATGCTCAAAAATTCTATCAATTATGAAAGAAAATGTAAAAATTCCTTTATGTATCTTGGTTACAAAATTAATATGACATTAAATATATATCCACTGATCTAAAACAAATAGCTCAGAGATGGGACTGAGGGTTTCCTGAAGAATTTTAGGCTTGCATTAAGGGAAATATTTTATTGAAAGTTAAACTGCAAGAATGTAAGGGAAACTGCTTTTCCTTACTTGTCTGAAGAAATTGTATCTAATGCTCTGATCAGAGAGGTCTTTAGGACAGGAGTGTGATGTGTCCCTGCCACAAGACAAAGACAGAAATGAAACAATGATCTAGGCTAGAAATTCACCTCTCTAGGGAGCAGCTGTAGCACATTTATTCATGCTCTCAGGTATGAATTGCTGCAAATCACTATAGGTAAACCCAGCGTTTGGGATTTGTTGGAATAAATGCATTATATAAATATCTTAAAGTTATCTAGCCCTTTTAGTGAGAAAAGGTACTCACAGTGTCTGAAAAGGATTTGCTAAACTGAAGAGTGAATGACTGAATGCAAAAAAGAGGGTAGGAATGAGGAATTATGGTATGAAAGAGCACCAGAACTGATCCGATTTCCAGAGATAAACTGTGTTGATGCAGATTTACTATCCATTTCCCTGCAACCCAATGTAATTTTGTTAGTCCTAATATGTTTTACCACTAAATCTAGCCAATCTTGACATTGATTTCAGTGCAATTTGTGTAATAAGTCAAGTAAAGTGGTGCTTATTGACTGCTGATCGTATATGTTTTTCCACCTGAAGTGTTATTGTTAATTGACATCCTCTTTCATTTTCCTGAGATAATTTTTACTCTATTTGGATAACTGCCTGAAGTTCCCCCATTGTAAACTAGGTCTCTTTCATAGCAAATATCAAACATAATTTTGAAAATCAGATAAATTGCAGACACAAATTCATCCCTTCAACAACAGAACATTAAAATAATCAGATTTGAGCTAGTTTGTCAAACACAATTTTCCTTTTGTGTGAATATATGCTCTCTGCCCCTAAATAAATCACCCATTTCTAAATGTCTTATAATCTTGTCCCATGCCATTATTTCTAGTAATCTTGCAAAAGAATTCTGGCTATCTCTAACAACCTGAAGTTTTCTAAATAATTCTTTTTCTCCTGAAATATTTTGGAATGTTCTATATCTGTTCCTAGGTGAATACAGGTCTTATATTGCCAGATTATTTATCTCAATTTTTGGAGAGTATAACAGTATATGTATCTAATTTTGGCATGTTGCTTTCTTTTATGAAGCTTTTTTCTTTAATTTCAAAGGTTGCCTTCAGGAATTTTCTTTGTAGTTGTGCACATGGGGATAGGAGTGGTACTTACCTTTGTGGTGTCAGGGCTGCATGCCCAGCTTCCTTCACCTGATGAGACCAAGCTGGCTGAAGTAACACATCAGAAAGAAACCCAAACATAATTTAAAGCAATAGCAGTCTGATTTCTGCCCTGGTGAACTAGCAGATAACGTAAGGGTTTCTCCTTGTTCAAGTCCAGTGTCAATCACTCTACAGTTCTGTGTGGTTCCAAATCTGTGTTTCTCCACTTTTAAGGTGCCCAAAATGGCTTTATGAAGACAGCAACAAAGACCCCAAGAAATATTTCCCTTTCTTGTAATGCCATATTGGATGTACATTTTCTTTCTGATCCACTGAAATAATGACTGCTTTTTGTCATCCATCCAAGCAGACTCCTTTCCAGCACTCCCTGCATTACCCTGTGGCCCTTGTGTTTCTTCTGCATGGTGGGATCCCAGCAATACTCCTCTCTGGGTTGTTAAAGGAATAAATTGACACAGCCAGGCAAAAAATCTCTCACTATCTACCTCATTCTGTGGAAGGCATAGAAAGCAGTTATCCACTTTAATTGAACAAACTGTGAGTTGAAATCTCAAGATTACATAGTCAATGTAAATCTTATAAATAAGATTTATACAAAGCATTCATCCATAACCATGAATGTGCTGACTCCATTAGAGCTGCATAACTTGCAAAACTTGCTTTTAGATCCATGAGTTTTGTCAGTGCTCTCAGCAATGTCTGGAAACTCTTTCCAGCACCCACTCCCCAAAGGAACCACCTTCCTGGGTGCTCCTGTCCTATATATAGCCCTCAGAGGGCACACATCTGCCACCTGCCTGGTGAAAACTCAGGCCAGAGGAGTTTTCTAGAAGAGGGCCCTAAACCAAGGAGTAGAGTTTTTAATCTCTTGGCCTTAAGTGACTGTGAACACCACTTGATTTCAGCGTGAAGTACAAACTAGTTATCTTGAAACAGTGCTGCAAATCACAGAATCGTAGAATGGTTCGGGTTGGAAGGACCTACAAGATCATCTGATTCCAACCCACTGCCATGGATGGGGACCCCATTCTACTGATTACTCTGTCCCCAAGTTTTCATTCTATTGCAAGGCATTCATCAAGAATTGTACAGACTTAACGTTGCTATGGTAGTTCACTGCACCATGGTCTTGGGCGCACCAAATACGCTCTGTCCTTCGCCATATCCCTGCTCTGCTTCCCTTAGGCCTGCTCAGTACGTGAGCCCAACATGCAGCATACGCAGATACCTCTGTGAGGGCTTCTCTAAAGGAGTGGATTTGCACAGGTGCGACTGGAAACCCCTCTGGATACCTGGGAATGTTGTGATGAGGTGTCAGATAGAAAGAGCCAAACCTGATTTGCTGAATAACCCTTGCTGGTATAAGTTAAGTGAAAAAGATACTTTTCAATTTATGCTTAGTATATTTGACCTCAATGTCAATGAATGATACAAAATACTTAATTGCTACATTATTTTTCCAGAGAATTATTATTAGTGTTAGTCAACTAGTGTCCTTTGTGAATCTGCTTAAAACTGCGGTTTTGTAGAGTGGAGGAAAACTTCCTCGTCTTGAGATATAACAAAAACAAATTCACACCCACTCCTTGCAGAAATCTCTATCATGCTACAAAAGCTAATATGTCAATGTTTGGAAGATATATTTCTTTGGCAGCATATTATACATGGAAATTATTTCTGTTATATTTTTCCTATGTGTATCTGAAAACAAATCTGTATACCGCATCATATCATATCATATGTATATATATATGCCTTCTAGAGATTATATTAATTTCATACATCAAATTCAGGCTAAGCAAAATGTCAAACTTTGTTAACTAATTTCATACTTATATTTTCTTTTAATATCCTGTTTTGGTTCTCTAGTTATAACATAGATGCACCTAAAGTTCGCTAGAAACATTTGCCATTAGCTTCTTCTAAAAAAAAAAATTAAATTTGAGGATAATCCTACCTCCAGAGCTTATTCTGTTCCTGGCCATTGACTGTGACAGTGAAAGGCTCATCTGAAAGCAGTGGAGCATCCCATCTAAAAGCATAAAACATATTACATTTCATGAAAAAGCTAATTCAGATTGTTTAATTCTAGTAATATTGCCTCTGTCACCTTCAAAATCAAAATGTTCTTTCCTGTTATTATAAAGAAAACAACCAAATTGCTTAAAAACCCATTTGAATACACAGCTGCCTTATGTTGCATACTAATTTGATTAAAAATGCTTGTGCCTCACCAGCATTTTTTGCATAAAACACACTAGTGAATTTAACAAAGAAATATAAATATATTTTGGCAATTTTTGATGACAGAGTGTGCTGTAGTGTCCACAACACCCCTGGACAGAACAAAGATCTCAACACAAGGCTGGGAGATGTTAAACTGAATGTCTTGCTGTATTTGTTTGCTCAGTGCTTTGGGCACTCTGCCAACCTCATTGCGAATAACTGCATTAGTCAAGTGTATCCAAATTATTACAACACAGCGTCCATCCCAGTTATTGCTGTTGAAGCATTTTCTGAATCTTCACATCACTACAAGTATTTATTTGAGGGGCGAGATTTGTGTAAATTCAGGACAACTTTAATTTTAGATAGAAAATCTTAACATCTTTACAAGTTGTTTGTTATTCCTAGAAAGAGTAATTAAGCAGTAATTGCACTACTTTTATTTATATATTTTGAACACCTTGCCTAAAAAGAGGAACTGCTATGAAAATAGAGTGAAAGGAAGAGAAGCCAGAGAATTCATCGTATTTATTTTTCAGTTGATAAAAATACATATTGTCAATAGTAATCTCACCTTCTTCTGTCTTCACTATCTTCAGTTTAACTCTTTCATTTGGATCTGAATGAATATGTTGAATAATGAATTAAGTCTTTGTGTATTTCTGTTCTTCATGCTTTTACAAGGGAGACGGCAGACTGTATGTATTTTAATCTTTTCTTTCCTTCAGGAGATCCTCCTCCTAAGGCAGAGATGTCCAGTCTTTCTTACCATAGCAACCCTAGCACTAAGGTGGGTCTGCAAGCCAGGGTTCCCAACTCTGCATTTCAGGATAGCTCAGGTTAAGGTGGCTGGATGAGCTCCAAAACAACCGAACGCTACTGAGCTTCACAACCCTCACTGGCTCTCTTCTCCCAGCTGCCCATTTGTTTTACTCTGCAATTTCCAGCTCAGCATAGTGCTGGCCATGGGGAACAGTTCTGACAGGAGAAAAGTGCTGAAGCTACTTGATAGTTACATGTCATTCAAGGGATAAATTTGGATCTTTTCTGCTACGTACAGCAGGGCCAGCAAGGCAAAGAAATATCCCTTCTCCTTGGTTTGGAATCAGTGTTTTCCTTCTCTTGCAGAGGATAGCAGTAATTTTTTTCATTATCTAGCCTCAGTTAGGAAGATTTCAATGTGGCACATTAGTGTTGTGTCCTTAAGCTTTTATTCTGGACACCAGGTTCATCAGTAATCTGTATTTTATTAAGCCACTTGGTTGGGAGCGAAAATTGCAGCCTCCTGTACTGAAGTATACGGCTGAGTTTGTTGTAGCTGGCTGTATTGCCTGGTGCACCTTATTTTCCATGAAAGTATATATTATTGGACCATGAAAGTGTAAATCATCATCTGCTAAACTCGGTTAGAAGCAGGAAGTTGCAATAATTTAAAAATACTTGACATCATAGTCAAAAGAAAAAAATCTCCAAATTTTCTGTGAGAGAAAATTTTTTGAGCCATTGACTTTGAAACTGATGTTTTTCATCATATGAAAAACGTGTTTTGACATAGACAATATATTGCAATGATGTATACAGAATACATTATATATTCTATATATTATATATATATATTACAAGCTTCATGTTGATGTCAAGGTTTTCATGCACTGTACTAAGTCACAAGTAGTTCAGTAAGGAATAGAGACAATGAAAGTTTCAGAAATTATAAAAATTTAATGAGAAAGCAGAAATAGTTTTTGGAAATATTTTCCTATAAAGAAAGCCTCAAAAGTATAAGACAATGAAAACTTGGAGGACTTTTCCTTTGGTGGAAAACTGAAATTATAAATGTTCTTTCATCTATGTTTCATAGCTGCCAAATACCTATTTTTGTTGCTTTTAATAAATGTTGATTTCATGGTGAAAAATATAAATAACAAAATACTTTAGAAACTTAAGCCACTGCCTTCTTTATCTACTCCAGAACAATATTTTCAGAAAATATTTCCTCTTTGTCTCCCTAGGGTAAGTAAAAAATTACAAGTTTTAATGACAAACTACCAAGCACATATTTTGTCAAGGATAGAGTAGTCCTGATTTTTTGCACACAAACACATTATTGTCCATCAGCTGCAGCATGGTGATGTCTGTGGGCTGTTCTGCAAACAACAGCATGTAACAGCAGTACTGTAAATTATCCTGCTATGAGTGAGGGATATATGATCTCCCACTGCAGGATGCACCTGCAGTATGAATAGATGGAGAGAATTTACGCAGATATGCAAACCATTTAACTAGAGGTGTAAATGCCATGTCTTGTGGTGCTATTTGTAAGGCTATACAGTCTTTTAAGCTCCACCATGATGTTTCTGTGCCTGCCTTAAATTACCTCACATTGAACACTCATTACAGAGTAAAAGAATGCACAGTGACTAAATGACAGAGCAGCCGATGCATGGTAACCTTTTCATGTGTCAGAACCCTCTGACAACTTGAGTTTTACATATGCTTTTGGATTTTTAACACTAAATCATCCATCTGCCAATACTGTTACCAAGCAAAAAATTATGCTGTTGAATGATCAGAGACTACTTTTGCTTTATTTGGGCAATAATGGACATTTCTAAGAGTTTCTTGGATTTTTATAAAGCTGAGGAAAGGACTTAAAATTCGAGTGGTTCTATCATGAGGAATCACTAGCTAAGCATTATACCTACCAGATATTTCAAATTGCACTTTTTTTCTTTTGTGGGAAGGAACAAAGGCTTAGGATAATTGATTCCTCCCTACTGCCGTGTGGAGCATCCTGTAAAAGGGATTATCTTTGGTTTCCTTAGTCAATATTTTGTGAACATATTTTCTTCCCAGAAAGAAGATGTTGGGAAGAACAGTGACCACAAAGAAAGATATAAGACTGTATCTCCTTGCAAAATTATTTAATCTGTTACACTTCTGACGTACCTATAGAGGAACACATAGGAGCATGAAGGGGAGTTAATGAAAGACACTAAATCAATGTACATAAGATAAACTATGTTCCTCTTTCCTTCTTCATATATTTTCTTCTATTTAGATGCAAGGTGATTAAAGTATTGCAAACAAGCCCCATTAAGAGAATTTCTATAGTACTTGAAATATCTTTAGCTACTCTGAACCTTTGTAGGGAACCCAGATTCCTGCAGCCATAATTTCCTTTCAGAGTCAAATGAAAGACAGTCCTAGTACAGAATTATAGAGAGAATGCTGTAATTTTCTAAAGTATTGCCCATGATCACTGAAAGTACTCCCAGCCACTGAATAGTGACTGACAATCAGTTCAGTGAAGTCCAGCTGCTGCTTTGAGTCTGGTATTGGAACATGCACTCTGGGACACTGGGGCAGCTACACTGTAAGGGTATTTTATTAAATTAACAGTAGTGAATGGTGCATAAAATTGTCACTAGGATGAATTTATTATAGTATAATTTTATTCTCACGTTATTCTGTATGGGGTGCTACCCCAACAGAGTTTCCAATTCAGTAGTATGCCTGAAGCCAGGGGTTTTATCAGCAGTGTGTCAAAGGGTGCCTGGCTCTCATTCATATATAATTTACTCTTATTACACGAGATTTTTCTATTTTTCTGCACTAACAGTTGTATATTTTCTAATGAAGGTTTAAATCAACTGGGAACCAGGGTATAAATAGAGTTTCGGTATTTGTGCCAAATATGGATTGTTTGTCTTCCTGTTAGTTATGGATTGTGAGTGTATTATTGCTGAAGAAAAATTTTGGGGGTTTTATTTTTGTTTCATGTATTTATTTACCATTTAATATAAATTACAGAAGTTTTTCAACTGTTCAAAATTAATTATATCATTAGAAAAAATGTCTGAGATTATTAAGAAAAAACACATGAGCCTATCTAGCCTCCCCAGGTCAGCTTTGTGCTTATTGAACTTGTGAAGGTAAGTCTGACAGTATTTTGGTATTTAGCATTTACTAGCTGGATCTAGATAAAAGCTGCATAGATGCAAGATTCCATAATGATGTTTTCTTTGATGGGCAGTATTGCCCACAAAGTTTTTAAATTTCTCCAGAATTTATTGGCTTTACATGTGCTGTATCTGCCATGTCCATTGTTTCTGACTATGAAGTCCTACATTGCTTGTGAAATAGTTTTACCAAGGGCTTGTTGCTTCCATAACTGAGGACATTTCAGAGTTTCAGGACCTGTACACTTGAGTCCCTCTTTTGATGTGTCTCTGGGGAGCTTTAGGTGAATTTTATGTTTTTCCCACCCTTTTGAGGAAAGGCAGCTGTTTGTGATTGTTGTACATGGTGATGGAGTGCTCAGTGTATGTCCTTGCTACACTCACCACAGCATTCCAGGTTTTGTGTCCCCATACTCATGTTGTGGTACAGATTTGGGTCTGGCTGTTCCAGACTTTGTTCCTGATCTTCATTGTGAAGGTAGCTCCCTGTTCGTACTGCTGACTGTTGAAGTATCCTACGATTTCATCTGAAATTAGCAACTGATTATACTTTTTGCTATGATGTACTCTTCATTGTTATTTATCCATCATCTGGGTTTTGTCAGGAACTTATAAAAGAGCAACTCATGGCTTCTTTTTCCGAGCTTTTGATCCTTGCAAGTCATCAGTTATAAAAGTTGTGATTAACCACTGATTTTGTTTTAAAATTGTCAAAAGATAACCAGTTTTTTTCGCTTGGAAATTCTGATGGATCAGCCTGTTAAGCCAACAGTGAGGTTCTGTCTCTTTTGTTCTGTGATCTTTTTAAATTGTGTCACCTTCAATGGAATTATAAAGGAGTAAGAGAGCACTGCCTACAAATATTTGCCTACAAAAAAAAGGGGAAGAGAGCACTGCCCTTCTTCAATATTTTCCAAACATACAAAAAAAATTAACAACACTGTTACAGAACAGCCCCCAAGTATAGATCTTTACCTTGCCCTTTACTTACTGTATTATTCTCCCAAACATGCCCACCAATCTATGTATAAAAATGTCAATAATATTAAGATGTCTGTCTCCTGAAAGTGTGTTACCATTATCAAAAGGGTCTTAGAATGAACTCAGAAAGAAACGTACATCTGTAAAATATATTCTGAACAGAACAAATATTTAAAGAAGCTGAGTATACCCGCGTTAGAAATCTTATCCTTTGAAAAAAGGCAGGGTTACAGAGTTGAATTCTTCATAGGACTTTATTTAGAAGCTTAGACAGGGCTCTTTGGGCTTAGGACAGTATTTCTACTCACTCGAGTTGGTTAAACCCAGTTTGGAACTGGGACTTCAGTATCTGTCTCAAAAAATCTAGATATTCTAGGGCCACGCTATTGAATGTGTATGGCTAGATTTTTATCATGCTCTTCCCTTGAAGCTCTACTGGTGACTTTGTAGTGCATGAAAACATCAATGCCTGCTCTGAATTAATGCAGAAGAGAGAACCTGAGCTTTGATCTTCACCCTTCAGATGAGTGCCATAGCCAGCTGCTGGTTGATTTACGGCACAAGTGAACACTTCTGTTAACTTCAATCTCTAGTTTTCCCCATGTGTCACCTTGATATGAAACAGGAGAATGTTTAAAATTGGGCATAAGCATGTGGCACAGGAGGGTTCCATCCTGCACATCCCTAACGCTGAGTTTTACTAAAGATCAAAGGCCATCATTTTTAAAATGTAAATATTATGAGTTTTTTCTGTCTCTGTCAGTACAGTTTTAGCTAAAATTGACGTTTAAAAAGCTCTTCAGTAGCTCTGCAAGTCAAACATTAAAGTTAAACACTGAAGAGTATTCATTGATGCAACTATTTTGCTGAGGTAATAAATATAATTTAAAGGAATGTATTCGACTGAAGGCTATCATACTGTGTTGCTATCAATTTTTATATAATGAAAGAGATTAAATGAATCCTTGCTAATACATTATTGGTATGTGAAGAACAAGAAAAAACAAATTACACACATTTTTCCACTTAATTATTGTGCTGGACACATTGTCATATCATTGACCTATTTGGTCATGCCCAAGTTAATCATGCCTGAACCTTTTCCCAGTGGGAAATAAGCTTCTTCACTTCCTGTCTTGCAGGAATATCAACTAAAACTCAGTCACATATGCCCAGAGCCTGATCACTGCAGCCCACCGTATCCGTCGTCTCCAGCAGTGAAACCGCGGTCTGCAGCGTGCCCGTGAGAGTCGGTGTCAGAAACCCATCACTTCCTGTGTGCCTCTGTTCAACTCTGCTCAATCACTTACCACACTAAATTATACCAATCTCTGCTTGGAAAAGCATTCCCTTCCTTGCCTTTTTTTTTTTTTTTTTNTTGCAGGGAACTGTTTTGTCACACTGAAATAGAGTTTATGTGCAGTGACAGCCTAATAAGCCAGCAACTTTAGTCGCTTATTAAAGTCAAGCATGTGTCTTTGTTTCATGTTGCTAATGATGTGGAACCGTGGAGGCCCGAGTATATTTCGTCTGGACGGTGTGGGAGCGAATGCTGAGAGCTCATTACTTGGCTCCCCATTGGAATCCTGCAGGCTTCTGCTCATTGAGGAGACTGTGGGGGCTTTGACAGAATTATTATACTGAATATTTTTAGACTCATTAACTATATCACCAAAGCAAAACATCTCTTCCTTAGATGCAAATGGCTGCAGCTACTGTGGCTTTGCTTTAGTTATTGCAGAAAAAAAGGATGAAGCTTGAAAACAACTTAGGGAAAGGATTTTCATGCCCGAATGTTTGAATTTGTAACTTACATTGGCAATGTGTAAGCCTTTTTTAGCACATTTAAGCCACTCATGTCTAAGTGCCATTTAAAAATGCATATATTCAGTCTCATGTAGTAAGTGGTGCTCAATCCTTTAAATTTAGGAAGCGCCACTGAAGTACATAGAAAAATAAGAGCTTTTGAAATTCCACTTTGTATTCCAAGGTGAAAGGATTTTAATGTTAAAAACTAGCATTAAACTAATTATAGATGCTTCAGTTAAGCCTTCAAAGGTAAAGAAATTCAGAGCCAAGGCTAAAAATTCTGACTTTCCTTTAACCTAAGTCCTGAAACATATGTACTGTGCAGTATGAAAAATCACACACTTCTCCAGGCCGTACAATTCCTAACCAAAACAGAATGATTTAAAGATGAAGAGTAAGACAAAATTTTTAGCCTAAGACTGAATTTCCTTGCAATGATGGTTTTAAGTTGGCTCCTAATGTTACTTTATTGTAGCTTTTTGGGGTTTAATTGAGACTTAAGATGTACTTGAAGAAAAATATGAATATCTTAAAATTAATTCTTCAGAGCAAAGGACAGAAAATTGCATTTATGGCTCCATTTATTGGAAAAGTGAGGTTGGCTGTGAACTGTACATTATTTCACCTTCTATGAAATGATATTTTGATTTCTTGATGGGGACCTTCTCTATATGTTGTGTACAACCTCGTCATCTTTAAATTATCAGCTTGAGTATTAACCCACGTGTATGCACATTCAAAAAACACTACAAAGATGTGGTTTTTTTCTCATAATGTGTGCAAGCATTTATTAGAATTTTATTCTCTAAAATTATCGTAGGTTAAAAAACAAATATTTTGATTCCTAGGCAGAAAGACATTGCTTTTATTTGTGGTTCATTTCCTGCTGTAGTATTCTCTGACAATGGTGACACCGTCTTTATACATCAAGAAGTTCTTCTTTCTATGACTGCCAGGGACTCTGGAGGGAATACTTCATATTTGAAACATGTTTCCCTTTGGGATTTCCCCATCAGAATAACAGTTCTGATCAGTGGCCCATTAGAAAAACGTTGGGTTTTTCTTTTTTTTTTTTTTTCTGAAGCAATGAAAAGGAATAGTTAAAAATTCTGACAGATAAGAAAATTATACTGAATTGAAGTTAATTTTTGTGCACATAGGAACTTCATGCTGTCCCTCAAGCAGAAATTTCTTAAAGGTGCAAGGGGAGTTCTGAAGTTAAGCTCTGAGTAAGTGCAGCCCCAGGCGGTGTGGGTGCAGCTTTTCTTTTGAGATGTTGCAGCTGCTGTTCTTACATGTTTGTAGCAAAACGCAATTTAATTTAGAAGTTGGGGAAAGTTTTTGAACTCCAAATCTTTTGAACTCCAGAGATTTTTTGACTCATGCAAGGTAGCTAAACCTTTATATTTAAGTACCTAGATAACAGCAGCCCAAATTATTTCCTGGTAAAATAAGCCTTTCTGAAAGACTGGATTATTAATATGGGTCCCAGTAAGGAAGCCAACTCTAAAACCAGTGGCCATGGCTGTTCAGTAAGTACTTATTTTTCCTTAAAGCTGCACAGAACTTTTCAAATTCAAATGTAATTATTCTGTTAGGAAAATTCTCACCTGCAGAACTGGTTCACAGTTGTGATTTCAGATGTTATGTAGTAAAAATAGCCCGGGGGTAACACACCTGTCTAGGTATACATAGATGGTCCCCGGGAAACCAAACAGACTTGAGCTGTAGGCATGCAAATACAATTGTTTCATTTCCTACAGGCAGCATGATAATCAGATTAGTAGATGTAGTAGTACTATAAACAGATGTTAACTATCAGTTATTTTATTTACAGTCTTATTTACAGTCCTACATTTAGCCAAAATAAAAATCACTTTACTATCCTACCCTTTATTTTAATATTTTGGGTATTTTAATGCCTGTGAAGCTGTCTTTTTTCAGTTTTGGGGAGAAAAGGTATTGTTGGGGTTTTCTTTCTTTATTTTTTACCTAAAAAGCCATGCCTTGCAGTGAAAAGCCACTGGTAACAAACATGCCTACTCTCTTGGGGAATGTGAATTAGGAGAGGCTTAAATGCTTACTAAGATGTATTCTTGAACTATACAATGAATATTTTTCAGATTATATAGTTAAATATTTCTTCTAGATTCCCGGTGACTGCATTTCCGTGAGTTCTGTATTATGAATCTTTTTATGTCCAATGACATGCAGTTTTTTAGTTATCAACCCTTTAGTTATTGCATAATTGCCAAAACCTGGCTTTCGTAGACTATTGACCTGGTTCAAAGCTTTGTAACTATATGGGTTTTCAGTACGTATTTTAAATTTCTGTATTTCTTCGCTATCTATAGCAAGATAACTGACTTTGCAGAGTAATTTTATTTTCTGTTCCCTAGCCTCCACTCAAGATAAGACTTTTGTATTTATTTCAAAGTGATTGCCTCATGTGAGATAGTTTTGTCATGGAACAGGTAATTTTCTTCTTGATTTGGACTTTTGGCAGATTTACTTTATATAAATATTTCAGGTAATAGAAAAAGAAGTAGTAATATGTTATTCTATATAGCACATATGATTGACCTCAAAAAAGGTTAGGGTTAAGGAGCCTTTAAACTTTTGAATGAAATACTTAAAAATATGCTAAAGAAAAGTGATTGCAGTATGGGTTTATGTGTTGGGCTTTTTTAAAAAATATCAACTTGGAAAGCTAAATATATTGATATACTTTTTATTGCTTTTCCAAACTCTGGAATAATATAAAACATCAAAATAAGCCCCTTTCTGTATTAGAGAAGTGCAAAATAGTTGGTGTGCTTGTCAGCCTACTCTTTAACTTGAAAAAGAAATAACAATTTTTTTATCTAAGATATGGTTACTATGTCTCTGCTGACATAAAATGTACCTGTTGTGTGCTCTGCATTCTTGCTCTTTTGGTCTTCCAAATTGGGAAGCTTTTGAAGCACAATGTTTATGCCCTTCCTTGTGTGCCCAAATTTTCTTCCAAAACAAAGCAAGATGATGTGATGTGTGCAGGACTTTGCTTTCTTTACTTTTTGCAAAAAGAGAAAACTGATTAATATGTACTGTAATTATTGCTATGATGCCTTAAATGGTTATTTAGAAACAGAGACTAGACAGGAATAAAGGAATAAAGGAAATATTTATTTGAAAGGCCTTCAGAGGTACGCTCTGGGGTCCAGAGGGTCCTGCCTCAGTGGATTTTAAAATGGGTGACAGGTCATGAGTTCTTCACACTTTCATATCAGCATAAACTCAACAACTAGAACCTCAGCCAATGATGTAATTTCTCTAAGCTTACCCTGCTTTCTTTAAGATGATGGTTTACAGTTCTTGGGCCTAGGACAGTCTGGGTGTCCTTGGAGAGCAAGCTGGAGAGGCTTTGTTATGTCTGTCTTAGCATGAGAGAACAGCACTTAACAAGCTACAGGAAACTTCAGAGTTACACTGGCAGTACGGGATTTGAAAAATACAGAAGTTAAAACCTAAGGCATCAGTTACTTCTGCTGCTAGAAGCTGAACCTGTGTCCTGAAATGTAGGAGAAAAACAGACATAGAAAAAAATCATCAAACCCAGAAAATTCAGCTTCTGACATCTATGCTTTTGATTTTTCAGCATTAGCTGCAACCAAGACTGACAACATTGCTTTTAAGGTACTTGATGCAATTAAAAAAGGCTGAAAAACTGAGACCGTGGAAACCTCCTTGGGCTCAAGCCCAAATGGCACTTTCTCTTGGTTTCCACCACACCAAGGTGACTTTGTCAGTTCCACTGGTTTGCCCACCCTACACAGCACTTGACCATGGATTTCTGCCCTCTGGATCTCATCAGGGGCCTTCTGGCCATAAAGGGTGGTTAATACGACATATGACTTTTTTTTCAATTTCACGTAGATCCACCAGAGTAGGTTTTTAGAAAAGGTGAAGTAATGTATAATATGCCACGAGATGTGGCACAAGAGCAGTCCAGGAAGAAGCTGAAGTTCTTCATTAAGCCTGAGTCAGTCCATGGAGAAATGGAAGAATATGAAAGAAGATGGAAAGCTATTAGGCCCACTCTGATTTCAGAGACTGAGAAGGAATTAAAGATGCCTAAATATCAGCTGTCATGTGTTCCCAACAGCATCTACGAAAATCTTTGTGGTAATGTTTTAGCTCTGTCTCACATGGAGTATTGTTGCACTCTGCAGAAATAGTCTCCCCTGAAAAGACTCTGTTTCACTCCACAAGTTCTGTTCACAAGTGAGTCCACTCATTCCTTTGAAAGAGATATGAAAAGGACTATGAACCATACAAATGAGGCTGTGTCATAATGCATAGGGTCTTAAATTAACATTGCAAAAGCAACTGTAAGGCTGGCACTTCCTAACTTCTGAACATTTTTCTTTCCTTTTTATTATCCTTTTAAGGTAATTGTGTGTGATTATAAAGGCATTAAATAGAATCCATTTTGCATCTTTCATTTATCTGGTAATCAGGAACATAATACTGAATCTATTTGTGTAATTGTGGCTGTTAAGAATCTTGGAAATCAAGGTAGGTGGAACCTGCCAACTAACTCATGGTTACTAAAGTCACTGACTCAGGTCATTAATGATTTAAGTGTCTCCTCATTAAAACAGTTTAACCAAAGATGTGCTTTCTGTCTTGTTTGTTACTGCTACCAGCTTTAACCTAGGAAAACTGTTGTTTAAAAGGATTTATAGAAACCACATTTCAATGAAGGGTTATAAACCCCAAAATTCTTGATAAACAGGGAAAATCAGTCTGAACACTCTTGAAAAGACTTCTTTATTTTCATATGCACTTGAATTTTCATCAGTTATGGAGAATTTTCCATGAGTTAGGAAAACTCACTATACAGCCATACTCCTTGCTAAGAAGTAAGAACACAGACACAGATTTTAAGATGAAGTCCATGAAATACATACATCTTTGAATGCAGTGTTAGATAATTTTTCTCGGTTCTATTTGTTTTAGTGCCTTCTATTTAACATATTCTCCTTGTAAATATAATACCTGTCTATTAAAGGCTGATATTGGTACATATATAAAGCCCTTTTTATGAGGAAAAAGATGATTTTAAGAAACACACCTCTGTAATTATAGCAAATAAGTGAAAACCTGTCAGCAACATTAATGAAACAAAAACCAAGGTGACTATTTAACATCTTGTGTTCAATTAATTTCTCAATGACAGAAACTGAGTTTTCAGTACTACCCTACTCAGAGTTGGAAAGAGATGCCTGGGGTCTTGCTAGTCTGGGGTCTATGACCCCAGGACAGTTCCTCTAGACAGGCTGCCATTGGTCTCAGCAGCATGGCTGTGCCTGTGTGGCCTCCAAAATAGAGGCTGTGGTCTCAGCTCTGCAGCAGGGCCTCTGGTGGTTGACAGCAGAACAAGACACTTGGCACCCAGAGGTCCTGAGGTGTTGCCCAAAAACTGGGGCATAGGTCCTGGGCCCTTGTGCCACTGGGGCCAAGAATGTCAGTGTTTTAAAAGTCTGCAATTTCAGGGCAGTCAGCCTTGTCAGTGTTAATAGGCTCCCTGTTGTGGTGCTCAGGGATGAGGCATGCATCTATCTGGGCTAGAGCCTGGCCTCCCAGGACTTTCAGTTTCCTTGCTGCAGTATAAAAATGACAAATCCTAGGGGCCATTGCAGATGCTGAGCAAATTTGACTTTAATTGCTGTTAATTCTACTAACACTGTTGCTTTAGGTTCTTACTTTTCTCATAAATTGAAAATATGTCTGTTGTCTTTGATGTCAGTCTGTGGCTCTTTTCCCCTCAAAGCAGGGTGTAAAATAGCAGATTGAGCTGTGCTTTTCTCAGGCTTTGTCTGTCCTCTGGAACAAGGACACACCCAGCTCTGATTTGTGCGTGCATGTCCTGGCTGTTTCCCCACACAGCAGTAGGTCAAGACCTAGACCCTCATCACCTGAATTTCACTGTGCTGGAAATGGCTCCATGAAAAAGGGGAGGAAAATATGTTGTGTGGGTCATACAGATAAGGGTACCAGGGAGTGCCACAGAGCATGGATAGCCTGAAGTTGAAAAATGAGCAGGTGAATCTTACTATTTCTACATGTAAGAAACAGGAATGCCAACAACTAATACTTCTTTTTATCTTAAGATATGGGTGAAGAAACTGGAAACTTCTTAATGTATCAGGAAATTAAGACTTATTTAGCTTTTGCTTTGAATTTTTTCAGTGACAAGCAGAATACGGTCCTGAGATTGAAGTTTTTATCAGGGACTATACCAGGCACCTTATCTTACTGCAAGATCAAGTCAGCTTTATCATCATGAAATATAATATATAATTTACAATGGCACTACAAACTAATTGATGGCTGCCAGTCTCTGAATGTTGTTGAGGAGGAAAAGTGAGGGAAGTATGATGCACACAGGGAAACAACAGAATTCAACTTGAGTAATGTTAAGAAGTAAAAACAGGGAGAACTGTTAAAAAACATTTTGAGCAATGAGAAGACTAAACAAAGAGAAAATAGTGAAATGCACAAATTACTCTCTCCTTGGCTAAAAATACATCACTGTTGAAACCTACACTACTGCAGTTGACTCAGTGCTAGTTGCCAGTGCAATATGTCATTATTAGCCATCTTATATGGTCCATGTCCATTTGAATGGAGCAGGACAATGAGAAGAAAAAACAGCTTCGCCCCATCCCTCCCCCTTTCCCAGCTCTTCCTCCTCTGCACCAGAAGCACGGACAGGGAATGGGGTTTGTGGTCAGTTCATCACTGCTCAGGGAGAAGAACACTTCCCCTGCTCTGATGTGGGACCCTCCACTCCGAAGTTCCCCAAGAACTTCTCCAGCATGGGTCCATCCCAAGGGCAACAGTTCTCCACGAACTGGTCCAACATGGGTCATTTTTTTCCATGGGTGCAGCCATTCAGGCACAGCCTCCTCCAGGGTGGGTCCCCCACAGGGTCTCAAGTCCTGCCAGGAAGTCTGCTCCAGCATGGGCTCCTCTCTCCATGGGTCTGCAGATCCCTGCCAGGACCCTGCTCCAGCATGGGCCTCCTGCAGGTTCACAGCTCCCTCTCAGCACCCACCTGCTCTGGTGTGGGCTCCTCCAGGGGCTGCAGGTGGATTTCTGCATCCCTCTGGATGTCCATGGGCTGCAGGTGCACAGCTGTCTCGCCATGGGCTGCACCACAGGCTGCAAGGGAACCTCAGCTCCAGTGCCTGGAGCACCTCCTCCCCCTACTTCTGCACTGACTGGTGTATGCAGGGCTGTTCTCTTGTATGCTCACTCCTCTCTTCCCTGGAAATTCTGCTGGACATGGGGAAGCTTCTCATAGAAGCCACCCCCACCAAACCTTGCTACCAAAACTTGGCCATGCAAACCAAATACAACCAACACACACTAGAAGAGACAGACTATGCTTTGAAATTCAGACTGCAAGTACAATAGCAAACTTGCTTACCTGACTGAACTCTCTAAACTAAACTTCCTTCATCTTTCTTCTACAGAAGAGCAGATAGAACAACACTAGTTAAGAAACCTTTTGTTTGTTTGCTTGCTCAAACACTTCGAAAACTTACCACGAATAATGTAGTTGGGAGTTTTTTCAACAGTATTTTTTCCATATTTAGTTTGGGGTTTTTTATGAAATATCAAGGTGGGAATATTGTAGGTTGAAATAGACCTGCAAGGTGAAGAATTCTAATTCCTGCCTTCTCAGACACATGCTTTCTTATTTCTTGTCCTTCTGGTTCTTGTTCTTCATTTTCCTAAACTTCCTTCATCTTTCTTCTTTTCAGAACTTTAAGAAGGATGTACAATGGAACAATGCTTTTGGAATACTATTCAAACTTCTTCTTTACATTAGGTCCTAACCTACATTGCACTTGTGTTTCTTATAATGTAATCCTTTTGTGTGAATTACTTGAAGTAGCCACGGAGAGATTTAATTACTGACAGTGTATGACTTCATTTAGCCTTTTCCTTCTGCTCACATTGTGCTTCCTGCAGAAATGTGGCTGAATGCCTAAGCCCTTCTGAGGACAAACGGTTCTGGCAAGGCCTGAAATATTTTATTCCAATTATCTTGATGGCTAGTTAATACAATACATATTATGACAGACTGAAGCTAAGTATCTAACTAATTGTAAACTATATTCTATGAACACCATTTTAATTTCTGCCTTCCCTGTAATATTAATTTTTGCAATACAATATCCATCCTTTCTGAAGACAGGCAGCTAATGGAGGTGGGAAAATACAAGACTGCCTGTCTGAGTGCTGTGTTCTTAGATTAGGAAATTAAGTATCTCTTTAGAGGTCTCTATGAGAATACAACCAAGAATCACACAGAATAAATGACTGTACCAAGAAGCTGATGTGGTGGGTTTTGGAATCTGAGTCTTTGTAAACCTCAGAAGCTTCTTATATTTAGTAAGCAAGTGTCTCGGTTTGAGATCCAATACAAAGTAATTAACACAAAACCAAAATGTAATTAGTACAGGATTTTTCACTTTCTTCCAAGCCACCATCATTGGGTGCCAACAATTATTGGTCTTGGTTTGAGACAAATTTATGGAAACATTCTGAAAGGAATATCTCTTCAAAAAGAAGGTGGATTACAGCCTCCCCTCCCTTACCATGTTTGGGAAAAAAGAAATATTTCTTTGGAGGAAAGTGAAGAAGAAACAAAACTATTTATTTAACAAACACACAGAAAAAGAATAATGATGTTAAATAATAAAATTTTGCACTGTGGAGAGAAACTTGAAAGATTTTAGAGTCTTTTTGTGGGTATGGTCTTTCTCTCTCTATCTCCTCTTCAGAGTTGGGTTGGTGGGGGGGGCCCACCTCCAGGCTGATCAAAGGATTTTTAGTGAGTTTTTCATATTCTGGTGTTTTGAATAAATTTAGAAGAGAAGAAGAAGAAACTAAAGTCTTAGGGAAACACAGGAATTTAACTCTTCGTCTTTCTTTGAAGAAACAGAGTCGAGAGCTGTCTGGAAGGTAAGGAAGGGTGCTTCTCTTTTCTGCAGCAGCAGCTATTTCCCCACAGTAGAAGAACAAGAGAGAGGAGTAGTGACTTTGTAGCACAGAACTGCTTTGAAAAAGTTCTTCTGAGTTTTTTTTCTTTCTCTTCTTTTTCAGGCTCAGTTTAAAGGCACAGAAAGGCATAGGACTCATATCTGGGCAATATAGGATACACATCATAAAGTCACCCCAAGACATCAAGAAAGGATACTCTGTCACTTTATGCTTACCTCTGAGGTGAGCAAGAAGGAAAACAACTGTTTAGCCTAAAGATGTAAATTAGAGGCAAAGTCAGGAAGAAAGTAACTAGGATGAAGAATTTTCATAAGATTTATGAAATCTAATTACTTGGTTCTAGATAAGAAAAGAAAGGTGTTTGGTTAGATAAATGATGTGAATTTCAAGTTAGTTGATCACTTAAAGACTTCAGTTTATGACTCTCAGGATATCCTTTTTTACCTTACCATAACACTACTAATCTTACAGTGGATTACTAACGTGATCCACTGTAAGACCTTGTAGCCACATACGTTTTTCCTATTATTCCACTTCTTGTTGAAGTTGCACCCCCTTCAGCCTTCACAATTCCTTCCTTACCGCTTCCTGCCCATTAATTCTTATTTTTTATGAATTCAATGCTTATTGCTTAAGAACAGCATGTGTTTATCTGGCTCTGTGCAAGACAATTTCAAAAGGAATCTTAGTGTTCTCTTGGCTGTGAAGGCTGTATCTAGTCCCCAAAATAAAAGAGGATTGGGGATCTTGCTTGACCTAGCACTAATATGCTGCATATTTATGGTACCACACGGTACAGTTTTCACCTGTGCTGGTCAGCACTTGCCAAGACAAAACGTAACAGAGTGTGAGGAACAACATGGATCAGGCTCTGCTTCAAGCAGAGAATATGCACAGAACAGCACCAGCTGTAGTTCCCTCAACACCATACAGTACTCCACCACTATCCCAAGAGGCTTTGCCATTCCAAGGGTAGTATAGTGTTTCGTCTTCATAGGCTGAAGCCCATTAATTCTGTCATTCAGCTGTTAACTCCTCTGCCCCTAAAACACTCTGTGTGTCTTTGGGCAGTGAGGTCATCACACAAGGCTGAGAAGTGGCAGTGGACTACATAATGTGGACAAAACCTGCCTGCACCTCTCAGCCTTCCTGCCACAGAGTGGTTCCTGGCTCTGCTTATTTAACCATATGAAAGTAGCCCCAGGGGCTGAGAAACAATGTGCATCTCTAAGATGCAGTCAGCCATCAGCACAAAGGTAACATCTGGCAAGAAGTTATGCACATCTTAATTGGCCAGCTGTTCTCCTGATTGATTCATTGCTTTCCAGGAAACACACTTACCTCTCTGTGCTCAAGTTGGCCCTACAGAATCCCCAGCCCCTGGGCTGCTTTTGCTGTCTGGGTGGTGTATTGTGCAAACACACGTGGGAGATCCCTGCGCAACTGAAGGCCATGTCATTCCCGAAATGGTTAACCAGGAGTTAATTTTCTGTCATGGATAAAGGGATGCTGGTGAGGATTCAGCCCAACATCCAGGGACATGTGCAACTGCAGAGTGGCCCACTGTATGATCTGGTTATTGCAATGTGTGGTCCTGCTGCAGAAAACCTAGGGATAGGTTGGTGACTGACATCACAGCCAGGTGCCAAAGGCCCAGAAACAGAAATGGGATGGCAATACTCTCTGGTGACAACAGGCTCACTTCTGGCCAGAGAGCAAGATGGGCTTGATCTATCATCCTGGAATTTTCATGAAGTTACAAGGGATAACTAATAAATGTATGTGTCATCAGGAAAAAGGTAAAATGTGTTCTTTTGAACTTAATTTTACTTTTCTGCAATGATCAGGAGATACTTTATAGGAATCGGAAGCAACATCTGAATACAAATGTTTATCATCATAATATTTGATGTGCCTTACTCAAGACAGGCAGGGTGCTATCTCTCTATTCTGCTAGATCTACAAATCAAGTACATTTTGATAATTAATCTCAGTGTGTTTCAAAGGTAGCCAATAAGGCAAAAATTCACCCTTCACAAAGATGAAGCTGATCTTAGACCTCAGCATTAAATTGTTTGGGGAAATAGAGCAATATATTCGTATTAAAGTTTGTTTATTAGTTTTAGTTTTAAAATGATGAGCAATGAAATATTTTTCAACAACATTACGTGCCAAAAGGGCCCTAGTTTACTTTTTGAAAAATGTGTTAACAATTATACTCCAAAAATCCTTTAGGAGGGGACAGAGGATGAGATATGGTATTTTATTGTGCAATTTCTGCAGAATAAGCAACAGAATCTGTAAAAGGAATGACTAGGGATTATGGCTTCTTTAACAGAAGAAATTAATGGCAAGGTCAGAAATTTCTTTGGAACAATCTTTACTTGCACTGTTTTGACACTTCAGCTTGTGCTGTCTGACATGTTCCTCTAATGGCTTTGTGCAAATACCAACAAAAGTTGGAAAAAGTTGTAGGCTTCTGCAGATCAGAATTTAGGAGGCAAAAAAAAAAAATTAAAGAATTTTAAAAAATAAAAATAAAATCTTTGCCTTGGAGTAAGTGCACTCCAAAGTATCTGCACTTTTTTTGAGATGTTTCCATTAATTGCTTCAGGCTTCTGAGGATGAAATAACAGTATCTGGTTCTAAGTGTAACTAAATGATATAAAGAGATGATAAGTACAGATATATTTTTCTTCTCTAGCAGTACAAACTGGCAAGTAGAGAAATCTTTGAGGAAAGAATAACATCACATATTTTATATATCTACTCAGTATCAAACTCTAGGCTACAGTTTTAGAAATCTTATATAGAAAGCACACTTTCAATCTTCATATTGGTATTTCAGCAGTAGTCACAATAAACAGAAAGAAACCCTGATCTTACTCTGTTGTCTATTTTCTTCATTTTCCTCAACAGCAGTTAAAGATCACAACACCATGCTTACATTCTTTTATTCCTCCATTAGTCATTGTTTATGTCTGCATTCACCAATATTTTTAGTTGAAGATTGTACTCTGATTTTTCAGAGTTTTCATAGTTTGTTTTTCAGTGGATCTTGAAATACAATTTTCCTTTTTTAAAATTTAATACTGCTAATCTGCTTACTAAAGCATTAACAGCTGGAATAAGGTCAAAAAAACAAGTGCATCTTGTCATGTATACTTGGGCGTCAGCTGAGATTTGTTTTTTTCATGAGGTTTTTACTCATTTTTAAAGTATATCCAGCCTGTTGACAAAAGAGCTTTATTTAAATGAACTACGTAATCTTTACCAGCAGTCTGTGGAGCATATTTGACAATAAAGAAATATCTCATTACCTAGGAGCTTTGTATACTGTACAGGTGTAACTTGGTAGTGGAATAGTATAAAAAGATAAATATTAACTGGATTTTGCTAATAAATCTGCCATCCTTGCAGTGCCAAAACCGGTAGAGTTGTTGTAATTGCCGTTGTTTGAGTTGTAACAATGAATGGAACTGATAAGGCTTATGTCATTTACATAGAACTTAGCGTTCTCTGTGCACTGTTGAATTAATATGACACACACACTGGATCCTCTGATATCAGATTAGCATCTTAGGAAACAGAGAACGTGCAGATTTAGAAGTGACACATTAGTCTCTGTTCAACATGTAACACTGATTTGCTTAGATCTGAAAATCACGGTAGGCTACTACTGATAGCAGTGAGTAGTAGCTAGTGCTTGTTCTCTTAGTTGCATTTTGATCTGCTACGTTTTGTAACAAACTGCTGTCTCAAGAGGGACAGCTGCAGAATTACAGAATGATGTTATGTAGAATCCTGAAGATCAGTTTCAGTGTCAATCACGAGTGGAATTAAAAGGGTTATAGTCACTGAAGGTAAAACAGAATTCTGTTTTAATAAAACAATTCAGCAAAATAATCCTAGTTTCCTATACTGTCAATACCATAAAATAACTATAGGTTTAGCTGCTTAGCATAGCAATCAGTTGCCTAAAGACCTCTCCCTGGAAACATTAATGTCAGCAACAAGCCTTCTTCATGGCACACTATGATTCGAAATCTCCCTGCTACTATCTGTTGAACCTGCCACTGCCAATTATGTCTAAAAATTACAGATTTAAATCGGATTCCCAAAACTAAGAAGAGCAAAAAAAAGGACAAAATTTCCAGTTATCTCTGGAAAGTTGACTTTGAATTATTTAGTTGACATGACAGGGGTACAGCGTGGCAGAAATATGAACATAATAGATTTCCACAGGGTTATATCAAAGATCCTTGATATTAAAGTGTATTTTGTCTTCTATTCTTTGTCTTCTTCAAAGAGGAAACCTGATTCATACTCAGGGTATGATTGCAGGTGTACATAAGATTTCCAACTATTTTTGAGAACTGATGATATACTTTTATGATGGTACTTATCACAAGTACCTCTAGTTCACTCATGTTCACCTCAGCTGAATCCAGCCTACTGTTTTCTAAGATTTCTGCCCAACATCATCTTACATCCTGTATAATAATACTTTGCAAATGATTTCTCTAGTGAGAGGGACAGGAATTTTTTTTTCTGGAATAACCCTAAGAGTTTAAAAGTTGTACCCTGGATATATCCTACTGGATAATATTATTCTCTGATAATGATCTTTGCTCTCTGCTTTGACATTTTTTAGCTTCTGGATTGCTGTGTTTGTTTCTGACATCTCAGCTGGTTATTGTTAATGTTAAAAGGCTTAGGTTCATAAAATTTCATCAAAATATTCTATAGATAGTGGGCTGAGTCTAGTGAGACTTCTTGGAAGTGCTCTGCCCATCTGTTTCTCTCATCTGCTTCAGCTATGTGTATTTTTCCATTCTTGCTGATGCTTAGTCCATTTCTTCATTTTAATATCCATGTATGGTTTTAATCACTTGGTAAGAAGTTCTATATACCTACAATAACTGCATCATTTTCAGCTACTCATTCTTTTAATTGTTTGAATCGCATTTGCTTGGATTTTTTTTAGTCTGGAATCACCCTTTTTTAATTACAGTTATGTCTCAAAGTCCCTGTAATCAGAGAAATTCCCATTCCTTGAGCCATGTGGCTGAGTTTTGTTCCTACTTTTCAGGCTGTTTCTGAAAGAAAATACAGGAAAGGAAAAGGAAATTTCAGTTGGTACTTGAAAGAAAACACAAAACCAGGCTTTCTTCTGGTAAAATATTATTGCACTGAGAAAGGATATTCCATCTAGGAATATCTAGGTTTGGCCTAGGTTTGGATGTCTGATGTTATTTGATGTTGTTTGATGTTATTGTATTCTAGGATAGCAATGGAAAACCTAGATAAAACTATAATGGTCAGAATTACATCAGTTTTGATTAACAGTTGGATTTCTTAATCACAAGTTGCCATCCTTAGCACAGACTTCACAATTTGATCCAAATAAATGATTTTTGATGGTGCAAAACTTTGTTTGTCCAGGTTTTCTGAGCACCAATAGATGGGTGTTTATGCTGGCACACAGACAGGCTCATTGCTGTCAGTAATGAATTTCATCCTAGACCACAATAACAGACACAGACAACAATCAAGTTTCAGGGCTGCATTCCCGATCTGATGTGTGACAAACCACCTTGTGAAGATGGTTTGTGTACAGGGTAGAGTTACACAGCAATAAGCATTCTCACTTGCTTAGAAACATTGGTACATAATCTGAACAACTGTAGGACCACAGAAAAGGGCAAGAATGCTTATGGAGGACAATATGTTTTAAAAAATACTATAAAAATGGAAACAACTGTTCATGATTATATGCAGACAATAGTTTTCCAAAAATTTTCAGTTTTTACCAGAATATTTTTAAGAAAAGTCATACCACTCAGAGAAGTGCTGTCCCATCTGAAGTGTGAATGCTCTTTGCAAAGTGCATCTAGTGAAGGAAGTAACAGCATAATTTTGTAATAGAAGCAGAATAATGTATTTTGCCTTGAATTCCTCAAAAAAAGAAAAGCAAACTGCTTGGGCTATCCAAACAAATTCAGCCTGAGGCAAACACCTGCCATGCACATTTTTAGATCAAATGTTTAAAGTTTGGCAAAATTTAAGGAGAATCTTCTTTTCAGACAAGCTTCTTTCTTCAGCATAGTAGTTTTGCCTATATTAATATCTACTATCTTCTGTGTGACCCAAAATCTGATCATTTTAATGGATCAGACACCTTAGGTCTAAGTATGTACTCTAAATGCAGAATGCATTTTTATTATGAATACTTATAATTTTGTAAAATAACATAACATTTTATTCATAGAGGGTTTTTTCATTCTCAGGTGTAAAAGAGAAACAGTTGTATTCAGATCAACTGAATCTCACTAGTTAACAACAGCTAAGAAGAGCAATAGGTTTGTAATCGTAACCCAACGTGATGCTAGCATGTCATCACTGTCCAGAACTGGTAATTGAATTTGGGGAAAAGCATCATGGCTGCCTTCCAGATGCTGTTCACTTTGTGTTCTTAATGGGGTCATGGGCATTTTGGTGTTTAAACAAGTAAACACCCCTACCTTTGGGTTCATTTTCAAATATCTCAGTGTTTTTTTAGTGCTATGCAGATAGACTGTAATAAAAGATAAGCAGGTGAAAATTTTGGTTTCTTGTGAACAGCCAGGCAACAAAAGTAAAAAATGTTCTGGTCTAAATAAGATGCAGTTAGGTCTTTTTATTTGGGATTTTCTTTCATCTTAATTTTGTTTTCAATATAGAGAATACAAATATAGTGGCAACATTAATAAATAAGGACCTAGAAACAAGGCCACTGGAATAATGAATTAGGTTTGAAAAGGTCTGAGCTTCAAATAGTATAATGTAATTTTTAATCCAGTTTTATTTCTCAGATAAGAAATTACAGGTTAAAATATTGGCTTGATTTCCTTTGTATTACTTCAAGTCGTATGAATTTAATGAAGTATCTAGATTTATCATAACAAAAAACTTAAATGTGAGAACAGATTTAGGTACCTCGAATGATAAGGTTCCTCTCTAATAAGACAGTACTGTCAGGTAGCTAACACATCCTTCTCCCAAATTTATCTTGATATTATCAATGATATTAGTGCCAAGTGTAATGAAGGAATTAAATAATTACGGAGTCATATGGTGCCCTCTGCTGTAAGTCACAGAGGGGAGCCACAACACCAGAGGAATGAGAGTGAAGCCCCAAAGCAGAAGAATGGCAGGGGCAACTCCAAGAGAACATAATTTATGCTCCCGAGAAGCTCCCAAAGGTGTGGCTCCAGCAGAGCCACTGGCTCACTGTTTCCTTGTTCTCAGGATGAGGACCGTGAGAAGACTGCTTGCTGCAAAAATTGTCCTCCTGTCCACCTCTATCAGCCGCAGCCATGGCGGATTCAAGAATGACAGAAGCAGGAGTCCTGGGGTTTCCTTTCCTCTTCAATTCCCAGAATCTGGAGCTTGCTTGTCCACTTCCTTTTTCCTTCAGTCCTGCTCTCAAAGCAAAGCAAGCATCAAAGCCAAAGTGAATCTCACATAAATATTTGGCTACTGTACGTATTCATATCCCTTGACCACTGGAGATGGATGCTGTTACTTTCTCTGCCAGCATTTGGCTTGATGTGCTCAGAATACTTAAGAAACACAGCACTGAAAAACAAAGGAGCAAGCAACAATGACATGTATTTAACTCATGTATGCCATGCCTTTTTAAGTCTCTACATCTGACAAAAAATAAAAAAGATCAGGAAAAGCAAATAACTATATGTCTGTTATATGACCAAGAAGAGCATCTACCAGAACAGTATCAGTGCCTGTAGGGACAGGGAGATCATGACAAAGCCTACGAAATCTACTTTTGGGTTAGAAGTTCTCTTCAGCTAAGTTACTTGAGATTTTTATTTTTTAATCATTTCCTCGTCTAGAGTTCTGCTGTTGACTCAGGAATTCCCTTGGCCCCTCCTAGGTTAATGGGGTCACTGGTTTATTCTAAGATTGCAGGCAGCATTATGTGGTCAAGTTGCTACTTTCTCACAAACCTTTATTTCTGACCGGATGCATAAATGTTATTTATTATGCAATTAGTATTGTAAAAAGAATAAATATTTGGGTTTTGGCTCCATTATGTTGAGCATAATAAAATGTTTTCAAAATATGAGACACATTCTGAAATATGATACATAACAGTATCAGCTATTATGGACTTGCAATTTTGAAATGGTAAACACTAGCAAAGCTTCTACTGGCCACCAGCCATTAAAAACTGACAGTTTCTCAATAAATATAGCAATTTTTATGTATTTAAACCTCAAAATTTTTGAACGTCTTTTAATTCCCTCAAGACAAGAAATTGGATAGCCACTGAAATGGATAACCACCAATCCCTTTCATGGTTTGCTGTCAAATTCTTTCATATGCTCCCCCAACCACTATTTTCCTCATCATATAGTAATGCAACATGCCTTGGAATTATTTTAATTTTTTACAAAATAAGGATTTTGATAACCCAAAAATAGTTTTCTAATTAATTTGTTTTTCTAGGCCTGAAGTAGATGTTTTATTAATATATCCTAAGTTGTTATGTTTTGCCCCTCTCTCACCTGTGTTCTTTTTCAGACTTCAGAATGATATCAGAAAAAGTGAGATCTGAAAATAGTTAAAGTAACAGCAGACAAGCAGGAAGAGACAGATTTCAGGAAGCAAAATAATTCTTAAAATAGAAGGGAAGGAGCTCCAGTATTTAGAAAATGTTCTTCAAACTGGAAAATAAACTATATGGGTTAAGATTTTGGTTGCGATTCAGGTTGGAGTTTTTTTCTATTTTTCCACTGAAAAAGAGAGAGTTTGTCTACTTCCCCTCATGTTGTTTTTAAAATGCACAAGCAGAACACAAAATATTTTGCACAAAGACCTTCTTTAATATTTTACAGCCTCATTTAGAAAGATGCGGTGTACTCAGAGCTTCCATGGAATCTAATGGGACTTGTGGAAACCTGGTATTTCCAAAAATCAGGCCATTAATTTTTAAAATGTGCGTTAATTACTCTCTAGGCTGTAATAGCTCACTTGATATTACTATAATCCACATTCTTCTGAAAAAGTGTATTTTTCACCTGGTACACCGCGCTTGCTCCCAAAGAGCAGTCATATCTTATCATGTAAAAGCTTTTTTATAACTGATCCAATTATTGACCTGTGGCATTGACCTTAATGAAATGTAATATTTCCAAAGGAATGGTACAATCCATTGTGTTAATCTGGTTGACAGGCATTCTCTTGAAGGCTTCATGATAACAATAGCTGTGGAATTTATCGAAATAATTAACTTGATGAAACACAAACCCATGTATTTCCACTAAGCAATGAACTACGTGGTTTAAACGTTCATTTTCTAAATTAGAACTAGTCTAGAGTATGCAGCAGCATTTGCAGAATCTGCCAAAAGCCACAGCTGTTTTCAAAAACATTCTCTAATGGTAGATTTTCAGATGTCTTTAAAACATTTCAGTTCTAGACTGAGACCCAGCACCCCATGCTTACGTGTTCCAAATACTCACAGATTAAGGAAAAACTGATTCTAGTCTTAACTGTGGATTTTAGCAATAACTACTCTTAGCCAAAAGAGAAAGCCCTCAGGTAAGTAGTGCCAATTGGAATCACTTCACTTAGGAACCTTTGCTCTGAATGCAATTCCTAGGATAAGTGTTATCTTTTCTATATGTTAACATAAAATCCTTTTCTTAAGTAGTGTCACTCTCAGCCACCACATTTGGTGCAATTTAGTGCTGTTAGATGCTTTCATGTCATGTGGTTATAGCTGAGTAGATTAATAGGAACTTCTATATGGAAATTTCTTTCCTGTTATTGTTCTCCCTGAGCAGTTGATGGCTAAGTTAATTCTCTTTAGTTTTGTCATGCACTAAAGCACACATTGCCAAGCTATGATAAGCTTTACACAGGGACAAAAAAAAGCCCTTGTGTCCATCAAAGTCTTAAACTTGCATTTTAAACTTTGGCCTGACCTGATGTGCCATTCAAAAAGCTTCAAAAGATTATTTTTTTAAGAAAGGTTCAATATGTCCCGAGGCTATCGGTTTTGAGTTAAACTGGGTGAAGTAGAAATATTTTACTCATCAGCTTTGCAGTCACAGAGTTTGCCTCAGCTAGAACAAAACTGCTGAGGCATTTAGAGAAAATTAACCCCCCATCCTGGCAGCCAGATGTGACTGGTTTCTGATGAATGCACATGAGTGGGCTGAAAAACCAAGAGACTGTGAAATTCCTGTCAGGTCCGTACAGCGCAGAATGGGCTATTGACTGCTTTCTATATTTCCCTCCATCATTCTTCTTGAATGCTGCCATTAATTTCCTCTCCCGCTCTGAACTGGGAATTTAATTTTTTTTTTCCTTTTTTTTTAACCTTTCTCCTTCCTCCCCCCACCTCCCCTCTCGCCTGTCCCCCCCTACCCCAGCCCCCGTTGCTGCTGTGTCCGTGGCCATGGGCGCTGGCGCTGCTGGTGTGGCCACTGGTGCTGCTGGTGTGGCCACTGGCGCTGCTGGTGTGGCCACTGGCGCTGCTGGTGTGGCCACTGGCGCAGCCATCGCGGCTGCAGGAGCCACGGGGGCGATGGAGCAGGGCCAGGCTGGCCCAGGGATGGACCCTCTCCTGCACAGCCTCTCCAGCCAGGCTGGGCTGGCGAGGATCCAGGCAGCCTCTCAGGAGAACGCTCAGAAAATATTAGCTGTGCAGGTAGGTGATTGCAGGGAAGTCGGAAAGATCATTCTGATCTAGATTGAAAAGCAAATGATGGGTAGTGTGATGAAGCATTAAAACCATATCCCATCAGAGTTTTATAAATTTTTAACCTCTTTAATAAACTGGAATTGCATGAAGGATGAATTCAGTAAGTTAGCACATATACCATGCATAGATTGAAAAAAGAGGGGGAGATTAGATTTATTTCTCACAAACCTTTGAGAAGATTATTATAAATACATTGAATATAAGTATTTGAAACACAGAGTGGCATTGCTATTTCTGTTCAGTTGTTTTAGAAGACGTTATTTTATCCTGTTTTGTGCAAATATTATTTCCGTGGTAAACAATATTGTCATTTTCACTGTATTCGTATTCCATATCTTTAGAAGGGGACTGTTTCTAAGAAGTATTGCACTTTCCTAACTCAGTTATACAATAATTTTCCCTTATTTCTAAAAAAGCAACATTGTGGGTATATGAGATTTAAAAATGGTTTCCAACCATGTATGGGTTTTCACTTTGTCTTGTTCCCTGAATAAATATATTTATCAGCAAAATAACTACTGTACAGTATAGTTTGAATGTTCCTGTTATTTCTATCTTTTGCTGTGGTATCTTATTAATATTTTTGTAAAGCCACTCCTTTCAATCTCTTCCTATAGCTAATGACCATAACCAGATGGCATTTGTGATGGGTTTTCTAAAGACTTAAGTGAAATATTTCTTCAGACTTATTCCTTGCAAAAGAAGTTACATTGCTGCTACAGCTTTAGTGCAGCATATGCTTGCAATCTCTGTTGTCTAATTTTTAACAGTCAAGCTTTGTTGTATGATTGCGGAAACAATTTTACTACATTTTAATATTATGTAATTACACTTCACACTTATTATCTGATGCATTAAAGTAAAATCTAACTTGAATAAGTTCTAAAATTCCATTAAGCTGCATCAGCATGAAGATCTGTTCTCAGTATCTTACTAAGAGGATTTTTATTTTAAAATTCCAAATTTCCATATTTGTTTTATAGAATCATATATGGCCTACTATGTGTGTTCTACTTATGCAAGAGATTTACAAAATCTCAATCATATCAAAATCAGAAATTCAATTTGAAAAATTAAGATAAAAAATATATTCAGATTTTATACTTTAGCAATGGTTTTGATACTCTTCTATAGAATTTTATGGAATTTTGGTGTTGTTATATGTGCCAAATATTGCACTGACTTCTGTGCCAGTGAGAACATTTTTTTGCATTCAAATTCCTCATTTAGGATTTGTATAGCTGGAAAAGCTTCTTTTTGATTTGTGAGGGGTGAGGAGGATTTCTCAAATGATTTCTGTCCTCTCCTGTGTTCAACTACTCCAGTGGTGAGTAGGAGAACAGAGGTGATCTCTGGGGAGCCCAAAGCTCGTGAATAACAGTAGGGGTGACACAGAAGCCACCGGTGGCAGATGGTTTCCTCACACACAAATCTTTACATCAATCTAATGTTCTGAAATATTTTAATAGCTGTACTGCAAACCTCATCTGCACTGGAACTCCTCTGCCAACAACCCATCCTTGCAACAATGGATGAGAGTGGCAGAAAACCTTCACCCTAGCACTCATTCTTCCATGCATGTTGTCCCTGCTGAGAACTGTCAGTAAATAGTCACCCTGGGTAATTCAGCTTGATGGAACCAGGCCTAAACTAAGCCTTTAGGGGTAAGATCCAGCACCATTTGGGGTTGCTCAGACCTGAGTAGCTCAGACCTACCAGTGACAATGTCTTGTTCAAAGTGTGGAAAACATTCTGTTCCCTCTCTGCTTTCATTATCCACTACATACTTTTCTGATATTCTGGTCCTTTTCTGCTGTGTTTTTATACAGTTTGACTGATAACAACTTAAAATTAAAATAATGAACAAGGAAAAAATATAAAATTAAAATTGAATTAGTTCAGCAATTACCAAGGTGTGTAGAAGAGAAGTCTTCCCTTCAAGAATGTGCTGGTTTTATATTTTGGAAGTCTTGGAAGTTGTTTGATTATATATGGACTAGTGTCTTTGTAAATGTGTCAGATCAATCTATTCTTCTGCCAATTGAGTTCTCTCACTGATGACTTTAACATGGTGGCACACACGTCCAAAATAAAATCTGACAGTTGTTCCTCTCACTTCCTTTTTCCTCAGCAAGAAATATCCTGAGTTTGTTGTTCCTAGTGACCCTCTTACATTAAAGTATTCCGATGAGAACACACTGCACTGAGAAGTGTGTGGCAAAATGGTGATTCCTGCTCATCAGAGCTTCTGTCCCAGCATTTCGTTGACCAGAGCAAGCAGGAGCAGGTGAATGACAGAGGAAGAGTGCATTAGGAGAGGCAGCAGACACAGTACATTGGCTGCCTAAGTGTTTTCTAATATTTTACAGAAGCCGTGACCTGGGTGAGATCCAAAAAGAGACTTAAAAGTAGATAATGGAGGAGGTTTCAGCCTTTTCACCAGGTGCTTTTTAACTACCAACACCCTCCAGCTATACCCAGCATCAGAGTTTTGAGAGAATCGTGATGTGAAAATAAAGAGCTGCCTCAGAGCAGAAGACAGATTTGACCAGCGGTTTCATCATTACTTGTCAACACTAGTACTGTTTAGTGACATGAAAAGATTTTTTTTCTAAAAAAGAAAATGTGATTTTAATTTATTTCAATGAGACTTTTAAACACATATTTCCTGGCTTATATCATGATCTTTGTAGCCATTTTGCTTTTTCAATATTTCATATTTGCATTGGAAACAGGAATAATTAACTGATTACTTAGTGTCTGTATGTTTTCTGAATGCTCTTCTGGCAGAAAATGAAATTTTAACATTGAGCATTTCAATTGTGATCTTAAAAAAAAGGATAAGATATTCTTCCATATTAATAGCAAAGAATAAATATGTTTGCAATCTAATCAATTGCTAGGACAGAGATCAATGACTGAAATGATTTATACTTCCAATTTTGGTTCTTTATCTATCTTATTTTTATTTAGAGCAAAGTGCAGGGCTTTTTCTTGAGTGAGGCTATTTCATCCTGCGATACTCTACCTTTTTTCAAAATTTCTTAATTTTTTAAAAACTTCTTTACTGCTCCTGACTGCAACCTGTAGCAGAATTTGAGAGATTACAGTCTAGAGATATTTTTGATTTGAGAGAATGCACTAGAAATGCCTTAGAAGTGCAAGAACAGTGCTCTGCTCGTTTTATTCTGGGAAGTTTACATACATGCACAACAGCTTTGTTTTTTTTTGTGGTAGTCAAAGAAAATCCTACACACTCCATTACAGATGTGCTTTTCAGGTGTTTTACCATCACTGTCAGCACAGTCCATATTCTATGGCTTGCTGGAGGATTTCAGTCTTCAAAAATCCTTCAACAATTACTAAATAAATTTTTAGTCCAGCATAAAATAATAGAAGTAATCTCTTTAATTTTGAAAAAACCTGAAAATACATAAAACCTTTTGTACCTAGTGTACAGGCAAGGTATTTATTATGTTAATTACTTTTGCTTTTCCAATAATGTTTTGGAGTTTCAATAACTTAGCTCTTGAGTAAGTTCAATTAGCTATCTAATTGCAAAAATGATATATGATGGCAGATGCAGCTTTAGTTGGGACTGTGCCTGTGCTTTAATCCTGACAGTCTTCAGTTTAGACCATCCTTTTATACGATTTATCTTGATTATAGTTATAAAAGAATTATTTTGGGGGTCAAAGTGCTACAGAAAAAGATAACGTCATTGCTATTCTCATTGTGACTTTAAAGGATTTCACACATGCCTTTTCTGATGGTGGCAAGACAAAGGTACCTTTTTATTAAATGCAATATTATTGGTTTAATTTTTAATGGATGGGCAGCTTTGATAACCATTCACACCAGCAAAAAGTTATACAAAAATAGATCATCAGAATTTAGATTAGAAATCCCTCAGCTGGTAGCAGCTTTATGCATTTTCATCAGGTGGACATAGCTACATAAGTCACCAAGGAATAAGGCACCAATCAACCCAGAGTCTGTCACTCTGAATGGAGGTTGCTGTGGTTATTCATCTATTTTCTGCAGTTTTACTCAAGTTGCTTGATTAGCCTGAAATCTTTAAAACATTTTGGCAAAAAGCTATTGTAGTTCAAAATAACTCTACTGTACTGAACTACACCAATTTACACCAGAGGAGTTTTGGTGTTTGTTTTGTCTTTATTCAAGCAATTTTGCAAGAGGCCAAAAGAGTAAGGAGTGACTCTCCTTTCCTAAGGCTTTGAGTTTTTGGTGAATGTGCCATAAGCACCTCAGTGAATACTAATTCTTGATGGAGGAAATATTTTTCTCACCGTGCAGATCTGTCCTTTTCACGCCACCCTATTCTACCTCCTCACAAGAAATTCAGTGCAGTTCCACTAAGGCCAGGAGCAACAGGAACCCTACCTGCTGCAAGCAGTTTTACCCTTTTGCTCTCTGAAAACCACACATTCTGAACTTGGTTCTTAGCTGTCAGGTTGTAGCCAGTTTAAGCACATGTTTTGTTCTCTTAGTGACACAGGTGTGTTATGGTGTCCCTCAGGGTTGATGCTCTTCAAAATTTGTACTCCTTCTCTTTTATTTTTCTCTGTTATGGGTTGAGTTATCACCATTTATGCTGATTGCACTCAGTTGTGTCTTTTTTGCCTGCTGATTTCACTTTAGCAGTCTTGCTGTTTCTGTCTTGTCTTGGAGACATATGGGGTTGGATGACAGATAATGTTTCTTAAGGGGACATGGCTGCACACCTTTTAATTAGTTCTACGCTTTTGTGTTTAGTCACATTTATTCATAATAACAATTTAAAATGTTGAAGTTACATTTTCCTGGGTTTAGTATTCATTTATCAAATATTTATTTTGTACAGTGAGGGGAATTAAGCTATTTTTGCTTCTGCTCATGGGGGTAATTCTTATGAACTGAAAAATGTGTTACTTAGTTAATCATGTTCTAAAGAAACATGGAAATCAGCATCCAGTGTATAGTTCCTAAAAATACATTACTTTCCTTTCAAATGCTTATGAATTTTGCATAATAACATCTGGAATTCTTCGAAATATGATCTCACATTTGGTTTAAATTCTTAAAGCAATGATTTTCTCTAGATTTTTCTGTATTTAGCTGATGACCCTGACAAACATTCTCCAAAATCTTTCAATTTACATACTGTGTAGGTTTAGTGGCAAATACAGCTGCCATGACATGGGCACTAAAAGTTGATGACCATTTGTTTTGTTGCTGCATGATGAAAGTGACTTTTCCACTGTGAGAACAGTAAGTAGTCTCAAAATAAGCCAAACTCATAGAAGAAATTAGAACTTGCTTGATTTTCTTTCCTCATTTTCACAGTCTGTGATTTTGCTTATCACATGGCAAAACTCCAGTATCTTTATTCTGACATAATTTCCTTTACCATTTTTTAAGTGAAGTGTACATACAATTTGGCACGACTGATCTCCATTTAGGTTTTTATGCCACTTATGCCTTAACATACCAAGCCTCTTAAGCTTCTCATAAACGCTTTATTTTTCAAAGCTTTGTACCCAAATGCTTATATAATCACAAACATTTCCTGGCATGCATAGAAACACCTAACACTTTCAATTCTTCTACGGCTTCACCCAGAAGTTTCACTATATGAAGTCAATACAACATGAATCAAAGAGTTCAGAAATGTGGTTGCCACCTAAAAGCCCTAGATAGCCCTATGGTAGGAAGACAAACAGTTTTCCTAGTCACCTGTCCATGATGTAGGTTAGAGAATGGTGTCTGCAGAGAAACAAATTAGATTCATGTTTCTAAGATTAGCCCAATCTGTTTTTGTTTAGAGATGAATAATTTAATTTATCTGCAGGTGTACATTTTCAATAGAGGATATTTGTGTAGAAGTATGTATCAGTATTTTGAGTACTAAAAATTGTGACCTACCAGAAAATGGAAGAATGACAGCTAATCTAAGAGATTTATATTTACATTTCTTCTGAAAGAAGATTTCCTAAGAGTTATAATTTTTCACTATTCAGCACCACTTACTGGAATACAACATTGCGTATTACCAGGATAGGCCCAAATGTCCACTTTCTCACACTTTCTAACATGTACACACAGAAATGTCTTAATAATTTAAAATATGTTGACTAATTGAAATGTATAGATAATTTTTTTCAATAACTAAATGTAAATATACAGAATTAAGAGTTTATTAAAGGTAACTACATATCTGACTTTAAAGGATGATGACATTACTAGACAAACTTCCCTTTTCATTCAGCAAAGGTGTTTCTCCCCCTAAAGATATTTATAAGCCAGGAATTCTGTCTATAAATTGGAAATCTTGTTCTTTCCACCTGTAGGCGTGATTACTCACATTTGTGGGCCAAACACTCAAAACTCCAGTCAAATCTGAGGAACTGGCAGGCATATACTCTCTGCTACTCTTACTGTCAGCAGGGCTGCTCAAACCAGTAGGTCTTAAAACACAAAAAGAGAGGAATCACATGACTTCCAGATTCTTAAAAATTGAGTCATGTCACTTCTACAGCAATCTTTAAACCCCAGATTATTCTGTGTTCCCTGAGAGACTCACATTTTAAAGTTTAACAGAATAAAAATGTGATTTAATACTTACAATGAATTGAGAAGTTTGTAAAAAAATATTAAAGTTATCTTGCTTGATGCCTTTTCCAGAATCTGAAGACGACAGGATTTCTATTTCTTGAAGTAGCATAAATTTTACTTTATTACATAAGTAACTAAAATCTGTGTTGAAATGTTTACACAAAATACTCTCAATAAAGTTTATATAACTAATCACAATCCTATCATTTCTAAATTGAGTACCGAGTTTTTGTAATCTTAATAATTTTCTTTCAAGCTCTTTTTTTAAACTCTCAAGTCTCCAACAATATAAAGCATTATACTGGCTTTTACCTTGATCAGCAGAGTTAGTGACAATAAACTTAATCTGCCACTTTAACTAATGGAGTAAAAAGCAACTGTAGTATACTGCTCTGTGTGTCCCATTCATTAATTTACTGCTCAACTTTTTGTCCAAGTCCCTCTAGGTCACTGCTTTTCCCAACCCAGTGTCTGTGCTGCATCTCATCCTAGACTACTGTCGATCTCTTTCCTGCACCTGACTCATTTCCAGACTGCTGGCCCAGCCATTTCTGCTCTCCCTTCACATTCCTTTTCTAGACCTGGTCTCTGGCACTGCCTATTTTCATTTTCCTTTGTTCCCTTGTTGCTCTCTCCAGCCTCCATCTTTTTTCACAACAAATGGTCTCCTTCTTCCACCTCTCGTCCTCTGAGACCAGCCAGTTCTTGTCTTTACCCTGATCTGACAGACCACTGACAGCTTTCCTTCTCTGCAGCTCAATTCTATAACATCATAAGCCTTTTCCAAATCTAGCTGTTGCTCCATTTTGGCTCTTTCTCTGTGACATTTGTATCAAACTACTTCCTCCTCCTCCAGCATATGAAAGCAAAGGAAGGACACCTCTAGTCTAAAGCCCCTAGACCCAACTCAAACCACAGCAGTCCTGAGAGAGTACTGCAGGAGAAGCATTACCAATCACCATTAATTACATAGGTACCTGTAGGTTTCCAGAGCTGCTGAGCTCAAGCTCACCTTTAGTAATCACGGGCAAACTGTGTTTCCAGACCTCAATGCCTAAGATTTTGATATGCTGTAATTAAATAAAAAGAAACAGGAAGAGATTAGAATGGATATTATAAAAGCAAATGCTTGACAACTTTCACTACATGCAATGCCGCCAGCCCTACCTGCAGTTCAGGGGGAGGGAGTCCTTCCTATTAAAGGGAAATTAGTTGGAGTGGTTTAAAGACCAGTGTTTCAAAATCCAGAAGTAATTAATTCAAGTTCTCCTTAGCAAACTGCACAGGTATCCTTGAACCTCTGTGCAGAGCTTCAAGCTGTCTTGGTTTGAGTAGGTGTGTTATGACTGTCTGGGACAGCACGGAAAAGCAGATACACCATAAAAATATCTCCAAGTATTCTATTACAGTTCAGTGAAAAGTTTAAGGCTAAATTATAGGTAACACTGAGGTTTATGGGATGATTCTCTAGCTCATGAATCTCTCTTTTGAGACCTTGCCCAAATATGACAACCTCTCAAAGATCAATAATTTGGTTCACAAAATTCCCTTCTCCAGTAAAAATGCAATGTTTTCACATGTACTTGCTCCTTCAAGACATCAGTGGTTGTTTTGATTGACAAGAAAATACAGCAATGATCCAACAAGTAAGATGGCTATTCAGTTGTTAAGAAAATGAAGCAACACTTCCTAATTTTGTGTCTCCAGCAATTGACAGAAATTTTCAGTGTATAATTAAGAAAAGTTAAATAAAGCCCATTTTTAGGAAGACGAGATTAAGAATAGGATTTATGAAGTTATTCTGTTGCCAAATGAGCAAATGCTTAGCTCTGGTTTTATAAGTAAAAACTACGGAATTTAATTTCTTTATCCAGTACAGTGAGTAAAGGCTCAGAGAAATTACATTTTAAATTAATGTTTCAACCTTACAACATCACTTTGGGTTGTTTGAAGTTTAGTAACCTCCTTCTACCCATTTTAAACATATATCAAAACACGGGTTTAATGATAAACTGTTTACATGTTGAAAGTTCCTTCTTGGCAGCTCTTCTGTTTTTGTCGTCACCTGAATTAATTATGGCAGCTCACAACATCTCCAGCAAACATGATGATATATCATAGATTATAAACTCATCTACTGAACTCTTAACTATGGTTGCAGAATAGATTATTTTGTTTAAAGACAGCAGTTTAAAAATTTAGGCATTTAATTTAATTATCCTCTCCCAGAAGTATAAGAAGAAATCAGAATCCTAGTGTGAATAGCATTATACTTGCATAAGAAAACTTACAGAAGCATTTTTGTCTCAAACTCAATAATTTTGCTTATAATCACTAACTATGTTTTTGTTTTACAGAACCAGTATGATTTGGAAAAAGAATAAAATTGCTTTTAAAGTGCAAAAATAATTATGAACCACTTGAAATGTAATGTCTGTATTTTATTTCTCATCAGAATTCATTAGTGTGTAACATCAATAATTTAGCCCATCATTTGCCAACACTGACTTGGCTCAGTAGTTCAATCATGTAACCCTGTAAACTCACTTTCCATTAAAATGAATGTTGCTGACAAAGGATAACTAAAGAGATACTTCATTTATTAGCTAAAGAGATACTTCATTTATCAACATTTTTAAATTAGAAGTTTGGGACCACAGACACTTAGCTGGATAAATTATTCAAAGGGATCTTTGCATTAGGCCTAAAGATGTTTATAGAATCAAATACAATGTTATCCAGAATTATAACAGCCTTTCATTTGTGTAACATGTAATTCACAGTATAATATTCCAGAAACCAACAGAGCCACCTGCAGAGAATCAAATGACCTACCGGTACGAAATACTGTCTGTCATGTGCAAAATTATCAAATGTGTAATATCCCATCTTTTGATTGACTCAATCAAGCATTTCACACAGAAAATTCCTTACAAGAAACTTCTTGCAACAGGAAATATAATCTTCCCAAGTTGCATTTGAGGAATTAAATGCTTTACATTATTTTACTAGGAACATCTTCTTTAAATCCAGTAACTATCTTCCCCAAATGTATCCTTTAAAAATATTCAGGATTCAGACATGATGCCTCAGTTTATTGCTTCTATGGCCTTTTTCCTTGCTATCTATTCTTTCTTACCAAAGTACTGGGTTCGGTTTGTAAACTTCAGTCCTGTCTTTTTTTTCCTTTTTGTTATCATAATGTAACTTGGATATAAACATTTGTTTTGTTTTGTTTTGTTTTAATTACATAGGTACCTGTACCATGAGAGGACAAAGTTATGAATTAAATAAAACCCTCTCATGTTATGTCTTTTCCTTATGCCTGAGAAGATAGCTCTGGAAACCAAATCCTTCCTAAGGATAAATCAGTAAACATCTGTCACAGGATCGACATAACATGACTGTCATCTGACTGTGTACTCTGGAGGGCTGCTGCTAGCTAGAAGGAACCAATTAAGGACAGAAGCAGAAAGCAAATAAAATTGTTACAATACCAGTTCGATCAAGCCACCACTTGCTTGCACAACTGCTGCCCAATTCCCCTTACCCTTTTCTATCTACCTAAATCAAATGCATATGGTTTCTCTATAAAATACTCCCATCCTTATTCTTTTCTAAAACTGTGTGCTGGGGAGACAAGAGCCACTCCTCCTGTGAGTGATGTTCCATGTAAATTCTATTACAGTCTTTGTGCTCACAGGCTCTTATAAATACATTCTTGTGGTACTTCAGGCTGAGGAGTGAGGAATCAAATTTAGGTACTCGCTTTCAAGTGTTCTCTTAAGAAGTGTTTTTTCCAAAATGAATGGGATAATCTTCTGAGCCCAAGCTCTGTGGGAACCGAGCACGCATATGGTAGCAGAGTAGAAATGTGGTTTTGAAACAAATTAAAAGATACTACTATCATCTGATTCAGGGTTCTGAGCAGATTTGCACAAAGAAACCTCTCCTTGAAATTTTTCTCTGTTTTGTGAGGTGAGAGTGGGTTGGAAAGAAGTGCCCCTCAGAGAACTACTCATTTGTCAAGGATGATTTTTAAAAAAATGAAAACTGAAGTATTTCTCTTCTAGTAGTGCTGTATTTCTCATTCCTATAATATTCAGTATTGCCAAAGGATACACAGCCTGTATGGTATCAGCATTTAGCATCAGTTTTGATGCATCTACTTCAGCACTGAGAGCTGAAGACTCAGGAAAACAGTTTCTTTCTTGCCCTTAACTCCTCCAAAATCGTGATGGGTCACAGCAGTTTCATGAGTTGTGTTAACGTGCCAGCTTGTCGCAGCTGTCGTGGATCCCTCTGAAGCAACCTTTGCAGTTTTCTGTCCCTCCTGTATGGTGGAGCAACTCATCATCAACTCGCCATCTTGGAGAGTAATGTCCTTGGGGACATGATGGAAAGAAACCACAGCAAGCCATTCATGACTTTCCCCTTTCTGCAACACTCCTTAGCCTTGAGTGGTACAATATGTCTTTATGGCTGCAGAGTCCTACAGAGCATTTTATATCACTTTTCAGAGACTCTGAATGAATTTTTTTCTAGGTTAACACAAAGCTTCCCTTTCTTGAGTTTTCATGTGTGCTACAGGGACAACAGGAGAAGTGTCTGACTGTGGAAACTCAGAAGCATGACCTTGTAGTTACAGAGAGGTGTTCTGAAATTTAGAAATACTTACTGAACATGGGGAATTATGAAAAAAAATGTCTTTAGTCTGATCTCATCTGTCTGATTTGGGATAAGAAAATATTAGGAAGAAGCACTCCATATGTTTATTTTGCTCTAATACTCTTCTGTACATGGCTCTCATCATTGCTGGGTGGGTTAGATGGGCCACTGGCTTGACTCCACGTTGCAGTGTGTATGCAATGCTGTTGTGATTGCTGGTTTCTTAGGCAGTATAAACATTTTCCAATTCTATATTCACATTTTATTTCTCTTTATGATTATTCCTGTGGGGGTTTTGCATACTTTTCTGGTTATCTTGTTGATTTACTGTATTTTCCCATATTTCAGATATTCTGCATCTGCATCAAAAGAGGGTTTTCAGCTGTTAATCCTTTGTCCCCTCAGGCAGCACATTAAACTATTTACTTCTGAGGAACTCTTTTCTAAGTAACTTTAAACTATGCTATATGAGAGAACAAGTTTGTACCACGAAATGGGAATCATAACTGCATCTGTAACACATCCAGGAAGAAGCCGATTCTCCAGGAGTTCATTTTGCAATACTTCCAACTTACAATACTCATCAAACAATATTTTGCACATCTAAACTAAAATGCTTGAGGGTAAGTCTCAGGGGAATTTGAGATTCAGGCGCTCTTTGGGCAGTTGCTATTTGACTATGAGCATGATGTTTCAAGAAAGGAATTTACATGGCCAAAGTTCGTTCCTTGTTCTCACCTTTTTTCTCCCTCCAGAAAATCAGTCCTTCTAGGTCTCCAAAAATGAGTATTGTTATAAAATTAGCTTCACAAGGAAAAGAAGTAAGTTACTCACCTGTTTTAAAGTTTTGCAATCCGGCTCAAATATCCTCATACCTTGCTATTCCTGCAAGATGTTAGGTAGAATAGCTGACAAATGAAAAGTCAGTAAGCACTACTAGGGACAGGGGGCCTGATTTTCACAATTTACTTGTTTTAAATCCATTAGTTTCATTACAATTACACCTAATATAGGTCTGTGTGAAAACCAAGCATTAAGATTGCCTCTTATCATTAGTATTTATTTCTTATGATTTGAAAACTATTAGCATATGATGCTGTCAAACTAATGGAGCAAATTGAAGATAAGTGACCATATTTAATGTCATTGTATATTTAAAATAAATGGGTTTTCGTTTCTAAATTTAAACTTTATTTTTCACTGAAACACTAATAAAGCATAAGACTTTATAAACTTAATTTACTTAATATATTGTAAAATGTAGGCTTCTTTCTTTCTTTCTTACAAGTTGAAATTCTTTGGGGAAAGAATTGGAAATTTTTCCATAACCCAAGGCTTCATAAACACTTGATTGAAATGGCAACCAGAATAAAATCAAGCACTTCCTCAGTAACAGCAATGCTGAGAATCAAATTACTCCCACTGAAGTCTATAGCTTAATTTGATAATTCATTTTAAATGACTGTAATCCATTTGTTTAAATCATTCATAGAAATTAGTCCAGAGGTAAAAAGTACAGGTTGTTGTTGTCGTGGGCTTTTTTAGCTTTCTGGTTTGGGGTTTTTTAGTTCAGGGCTGACAGAACATATCCACAGCTCTCAGTTTTCAGTTAATGGGAATACATATGTATGTTAAAACTTGGCCCTAAACACACATATCAGTAAGATTTTTCCAATGAACCAGCACATGAAATCTTCCTTTAAGACAATATCTTCTTAAATGTTTTATTAAATCTATTTTGAAATCAAGTCAGTGTCATTAATAAACTATAATTAGATGACTAGTTTTCCCACTTGTAACCTATAGTTATTAAAAATGACATTTAACTACTTTTACAATATATTGTAATATTATACTTATTAATAAAAGGTTGTTCCAAATAAAAGGTACTGATACTCCAGGCCAGATTGCACTGCTGGTGGTTGTTTCGGTTATTAAAAAACCACAAACAACTGAATTGTCGAACTGGACTCAATTCCAGAGCATTTTTAGAAACCAGAACACCAAGAAAAGAGGCACTGATTCCAACACTAGCTTCTTTACTGAGTGTAAAACAACAACAACAACAAAAAAAACCTTGGAAAATCAGATCAGTAAGTCAATGAAATAATCTTGCCACTCTCTCTTCCTTTTCTGTCACTTTTCTTAGGATTTTCATCCATTTAGATATTTCACCCCAAATCTCATGAGTCCTGCATTTGGCCGCAGCACCATCACAACTTGTGCCTTTCTCAGGGACAGTGGCCTGGTGTATTTACTTCCAGTTCATATTCAGGTGTCTCTCCCCACATCCACATGTACAAAACACATTCTCCCAGTTTTATACCCTTGAGAGCATCTCTCCAGTGGGCTGCACTGCTACCCAGGTTACCCCATGTACACTGAATGGGAAACACACACAAAGAACAATTTCTCTTTCAGACTGTGGAGAAGGGGCCCAGAAAAGCCTCTCCTCATGCTCATTGATCTCAGGATTTGGAAAAATTCTCTGGCCACAGTTTGTTTATCAGGAATAATGTTGCTAATGTTTGCCAAAACACCTTTTTTTAGACTTTATATTGTCACAGGAAAGGGAATGTAAGAAACCTGTGGAGTATGCACACAAGCCTTGGTGTATGGATCATACATGTTGTGGTTTTCTCCCTGTGAATTGAATTCTTCCTGACTACCAACTGTTCCTTTGGAAAATGAACAAGAGGAAACAATGTAAGGATTATTTGATGGAAAAACAAGGTATGATGAAAGAAG
>VZRF01015747.1:85000-145000 GCA_013396875.1 Vireo altiloquus
ATCAGGCTGGTTTTCCCTAATGCCACATCGGGGTGCATTCAGCCCTCAGGCTTTCCCACTAAAACATACCATGGTATCCATGAATTTACTCATGTTCCCTCCTTTGAAAGGAGGTGAGGATATGGTGTGCCCAGCCCCTGGGCAGTGCTCTGAGCTGAACATTTTTGGAGCCCTCCTGTGTAGGTTTAGTCTGAGGAAACCCAGTGGCATGGCTTGTGAGGAGGACTTTATACACCAAGCAGGTGAGCACGACCTCAGCACTGGTGAGGATGAAAAAAGCTGCACTGTAAGAAATAAACCCTGGGAAAACCAGGAGTCTTTGCTAGGGGTGAAAGAACCACAGGTCTCCCACAGCAGTATCAGTGGGAATTGAGTGCAGTGACTCACACGGACAGATTCCCAGCTAATGTAGTTTACCAGGACCTGTGAGAGGAACTGTAGTTTCATCATTCAGCTTCTTCCTCACTCTGGCTATGAATACTACTAATCTGAACTGCCATAGTCATGACAGAAAACTGCTGGCAAAGACTGAAGAAAGAAACAAGAGCTTTGAAAATGCAGAGCATTATTTTTCCTTTGATACAACAGTTCATCAGTGCAAGAATGCTGGTTGTAATTTTGATAAAATTTTCGGTCTGTATTAGACAAAGACCAAACAAAAATGGGCACAGCTTATTCCCAAAGGTTAATTTCAAATATGAAAAAGATTGTCTGAATTATCTATGGATTTCTGAGAAGCCTATGGCAGAATCTTCAATGGAGTAATTCTTTGGCTGAAGTCACCAAGATGATAGGTATCCTCAGACAATGATTATTACTTTCAATGAATCTAGATCAGACACCTCAGTGAACTTTGGGAAATGCAATAATCCCCCTTTATTTCACTGCCTGGTAATTATTTAAGAAAGGACGTAGATATCACGAGATGGAAGAATTACTTACCTGTTTGACTCCCTGTTGCAGTCATTTGGATCTAAACTGCATTATATGGGGGTTTTTGACAGGGAAGAGAAGAAGGTAAGAGTGGAACCAGTGTGATTTATAGAAAATAAAACAGGTTCACCCATTTCCTAGTTACGGTCATTAACAGTGGTATAATTGTGCATAATCATTGGTCCCATTCCTAGTGTACATTGCTAGAGGCTAACTAAACTTCGCATCTGCATAGAAATTTAGATGCAAATATGACTTGTGTTCACTGGTATGACTAGTGTAAAGTAAACAAAGGCTATTTCTATTGTATATTTAAGGTTGAGAAACCTATTTTGTGAACAGCATGCTATCAGCAAAGACTTCACAGTTATTAAGTAACTGCGAAAGGACATGGTCGGGTCAATGATGGGTAAGGAAAAAGCCATATATAAAGAGCACAGCAGTGTTGGGATATTGATAGGCACTTGTGGTTGTCCCCATCTGGGAAAACTGCAATAATTCTCTCTCTGTATCATGATTTCTGTGTTTTAAAACAAAACAGAAAGGGTTCTGGAGGGAAGGAAAAGGAATCTGAATGCCAAGCAATAGTTTGAGGATGAAGAATACAGAAAAGTTAGAGCAAAATGGATGGTTTTAATTTCTCATCATTATTCTACTGAAGAATTAAATTTGCAAGGTCATGTTGCGGCTTATTCAGTCAGAGGCATATCAGTGAAGGTAACTGGATTCAGATGAGTTCCCATCCAAGAGATATTTAAAGTGAGTTCCCTAAATATATGTAGAAAACAGCGTTGTCTAGACTCATGTTGCATATTAAATTAAACCTTGAATTCCAGGATTTAAAGGACCTTATTTTAGGCCCTTAAGAAAATATCTTACCTGAGCTCTGAGATCCACCTTCCCAGATTTACTTAATGAGATAACACTGCATTTCATTTGCTATGACTTCTATGTACTTTATTCTTCTGTTTCTTTTTTAAATTCTCCACCAATACTTGTAATAGCAGAAGTTTGCTTTATAAAATTCACACATGGTCATGGTAGAACAAACACAAAAAGTACTGGTTACCTGTACTGGTAACCAGGCATCTACTGAACATACTGGATGAGAGCTTCTTAAAATTCCTTTATTTAAAACATAGCTGTATTTCATATGTGCTTACAACTAACTGTGGGAAGGAAAATTCAGAACATGGAAGAAACAGATGGAGAGTGGAATTACTGTAGAGAAGTTCTTCTAGGAAAATTTCTGAAAAATCTGTGCTGTAAATTTTTTCAGGTGCTAACAAATTTTCCCTATTATCCTTCACATTTTTATTTTACTAGTTTTCTTGACCCTTTCACTGCAGTGAAAACTATCATTTTAGATCTTTTGAACTGCTTTAGAAATACCTGTCAAATGGTTTTGATTGAATTTGTTGTTAACAGCTCACAGCTTTAGCTTTAGGAATCCAACTGTGATATGTAAAAGTGGTATCTCAGAATTTTTCTTTTAGCCAAATGCCCAGTTTGCAAAGTCCTAAATAACTCAGTTCTTTTTTTTTTTTTTTTTTCCCCAGACCTAACTAGAACTGCTGGTATAAGTGCAGCCTGGACATGAGCAATGTGTACACGACACCCAGATTTTTGTCTTCTTTCAAACCCAAATTCATATCAGCCTCTGAATGGAAAGCAGAATCCAGGTAACATTGAAATGTTAGGTAGGAGGGGAAATATCCATCAGATTTACTACACTGTAACAGCTCCTAATATGCCCTTTTATGGTTGAAATTACATGCAGCTTCAGCATAGTTCATGGAAAATAATACACAAATACACATGGCAGGCAAAATGTGATGACTTCTGTAAGAGGACAGAAAAGACCTCAGCTTTTCTTACCTAACCCACCCGTGAGTGAGCAATACACATGTTCATAACCCTCAGTACTGACTGTTTGGGAAGCAACTGGGAAAGAACTGTTGTCCCAAGCACAAATTTTCCCATCCTGTAAGCTTCAAGATCTTAAATTTTTTTTTAGAATCAATAAAATTATACTCAACATAAACATTTACCCCCAAAACCAGTGTCACTACATCAACACATAGAAATAGTTTGCTCCTTTTGGACAGGGCTGTTTGATCAAACAAATAATTTGAAGTATCTACAGAAAACATATTGGTTGATGCATCCAGCTTTTCAAATCTCATGGTGGGTGGTGAAATCATGGTACAGGAGTTCCTCTCCCTTTCGTTTAAATCCACTCCTTAAATCCCATGAGCCTAGTTTTGAAGATCCTTTGTGGCTCATCTGGTCCATGTGTGCACCATATATCATCTACTGCATGTCTACACACTGATCTCTTTAGGACAGGGCCTCAGTCCTTTGCCATAGGGCTCCCTTTGTACACTCTAGCACATGTGAAGGACATACTGCAAATAAAACTGTAAGAAGAGTACTGGACAAAATTAAGACCCTGTGAAAGCCATAAACCACTTGAGTACCTTATTAGAGGCCAGCTCACTACCCAAAATGCCATTTTAATACAAAAGCTTAAATGCCATCCTGGTACACTTTTTATCAACTGGATCCTTTTATTCTAAAAATACAACTTTTAGAAAATCAAGAGAAAAAAGTTAGGGAAACTGAGTTCTGTTTTGGCATGTAAGTTGAATTCTGAGCTTTGCGGAAACATTTATCACCCTAAAAGAGGAGCAAAATGTCTTTTTGTCTGTGAAGAAAAGCTGTCTGACAGCAGTATCCCAGCCTGTAAAGGTTCAGGGCTTTGCTTTGTCAAGGTCAGACAAACATTTACCAAATAGCTTTGAAAAATAAGCAGTTGTGAAGGACACAAGGAACAGAATGATGGCACTTCTTCAGACACCACGTGTGTGGTGAAATTTAGCTTGCAAATGATGAGGATTTTATAAGAATACTTGGTGTAAAAATTTTAATCTTAAAAATGTTATACCCATTTGGTCTTATATATACAGCAATCTGGTTTTTCATTTCTTTTAAAGAAAAATGGAAATATTGAAGTGGGGTTATAACAGCTTCTTTATTTTTTTTCCCTTATTTTAAATTATGCTTATTCACCCATACATTCTCTCTCTGAGTACTCATTTAGAAGGAAGATTTTGCAATAGTCACATTTAATTTATCAGGGTGCAATAATTTGTGTTTCCCAATCATCTTGCAGACTTTGGTTCATTATACTATTGTTTCACATGAGTAAGTTAGCAAAGTTTGGATTGATTGACTCTAATTAACTAAAACTGGTTCCAGGCTGTGCATCTATTGTCATGGTAGCTAGCCACAAAGCCCCAAACTGTTCAGTAATGGCAATATAACGTACTATCGATATGAAAACTCCGGCAAACGTTTAATGTTGGGCTTGTCAGCAAACGAAAATAGCAATAGCGGAGGAGGGAGAAAAGGGACATTAGGACAAGCAGGTCTCAGAAGGCTTGGAGAAAATGCAGCTTTTCAGAGCTGCTGGTGCTCTGGTCTTTTCACTAATTTTCATGTCGGCCCCCAACATGGAAAGATATGCAAACCCAACTTACACACTGTTCTGTAAAAGAAAATTCAAAGTGAACCCAAAATTCTAGACTGAAATAAGACCTCTGGAATAATGTATGTGGACTTCTCCCTTTGATTTTTTATATGCAAACGTATTTCGCTTTGTTTTTGTTAGTCCACTTGCATGAAGTCTGAATCTATTATCTGCTTATTACCACCAAAAAGAGTCTAACCAATATTAAATGCATCCCCTTACACATGACATGGTTGCATTAAAAGCTTAGGATAATAAGTAAATATTCCTTTCTTTGCTTGGTCTTAAGAATCCATCCAAAATTTAGTAAAATTAATTTGAGGACCTGAAAGGATGAGCTGCCCCTGCTGGCAGAGGTGTACAGCACCTCAGCATGTACAGAATGTGCCAGTCTGAAAGAGTAAAAGCTTTATTCCATCTTTATACCATAGGCTGTCTGCTCTCCAGAGATGCCTCACCTGAAATATCAACATCTGTATATTGCTATATAGAAAATGATGCTCAGAACAGTCTTGAAGAGCCATTGTGAAACACAGAAGCTTAGGAATTCCAGGACTGCTTTCCTTTACATGACTGCATTGCTTTAGCCTCCAATGCCTTGCTTGGAGCTATTTCTAAGAGGACAAGTGTGGCAGTCAGTGTTTACTGCTCCCAAGGAAAAACTCCTTAGTGTGATATTAAGTCCTTACTGTGCTACATGGGCCCTTCTTTCCTATTTTCAAAGCATGTGATTCACACCATGATTCAAGAACAAATAAGCCATTCATTTCTCATTTTTCTATGTCCTGTAATTGCAGGACGTTTCAGAACCTGTTGTTTTGTTGTGGTGGCCTGGGTTGAAGTATATTCTATCANGCACTCTTTGTCCCCACCTTGCACAATTTTCAGGATCTGTACTCAGCCTGTGCCTGAGTGGAGATGGCTTTCCCCATCCCAGTGGTACCTGGGGGCTGTGCAGGAGGGTCACCCCATCACCTGCTGGGTGCCAGACCCCTGAGCAGCCTGGCTGCCTCTCCTCTCCAATCCTTTTCCAAGCAAATAGCCTCTTTTTTCACACCTACCAAAATAAGGACTTGATTTTTATGGCATAACTGATTTTAACCTTTAACACAGATAGTCACCTGGGCGAGAGGCACCTCCAATTATTCCAAAGTGGTACAACTCATTACAGGCTGTTTCCAAGAGGCTCTTTGCAGTTTCATTTCTTCCCCAGCCTGGACGGAGGGACTGAGGCCAAGGCTCACCAGGTAGGAGTCGTGAGAGGCCTTTATGTCGCTTTGGATGTCAGCACAGAGCTCCAATCAGCTTTGGTACAATTTACAACCCTGGGAGTGATGGAATTGGGTCCTGGAGCCTGGTGCTGCCCCGCTCTGACTCACTGTGCGCCTCCAGGCAAGACATTTAACACCAGGCTGTGATACCTCTCATTGCACTACACATTACACCAAAAAGGGGCTCGGGGAAGTCAATGGAGCTACTTGTGGAGCACTTGTACTTAGTAAGTGTGTCACAATCTGGCCTTCGCTTAAGTTTCCCCTTTTATAGGAAATTACAGACTCATTTCCAAGGTTGTGGGGCCTAATTAGTTTATGTTTGCAAAACACATCTTATTGCTGGTGAAAAGAAATAACCATTATGATGATGATGATGTGTTCAGTGCATGGAAAGGTCTTGGGTCTGTCTTGGTTCTGCTTCATTTATTCTGTATAAAATAAAAAAAACAAAATTAAAAAAAAAGTGCTTCATTTGCAATTATTTGAAAACCTATTTCTAGCAATAGTGCATTCAATCTTCTGTCAGAAGTGTTGGGGGACACCTTTCCTCCCCTAAAATTCTTGTGCGAAGTACCCCAGAGCCTAAGCCTATGGCACAAAGCCAGTTGCCACGGCAGGGCGATGGAGACTGACCAAGGAAAAGATGACTGTGATGTGAGTGTAGTTCAGATGGACTTGCTGTCCGACCCTTTCCCAAACATAAATGCCTTTCCTTTTCCTGCACTCAGAACATATGCTTTTTTAACCCTAAGATGCATCATATCTTTAAAACTTGGCATTAGCAAACAGGGTTCTTTTTCATCAGCTGGAATAATTTTTTTTTAATTCTGTTTTTTGTTGGGGTTTTTTGTTTTTTTAATCCAAGTATGGTTCTCATGGTGTAGTAAATGACATTAGGCTTTTGTAAATTCTCGCAGAATATAACAGATCATTGATTTTATAACACAGTCACTGCTTTTGCATTCTGATGAGATTATTAGTAGCAGCCTAGAATACAACATCCCTGCATACTGTTAGTTAAAAAAAATAAAAGTTTACTAAATGGTCTCTTGTCAACTGTATCTGAAAATCATTATAGTTTCTCTGGTTTCCTTTACATGGAGGGCTTCTTCTGTGAGCTGTTGGGTTACATGAGTATGAAGTTACAGAATTATTGCAGGGATGCTGTTTATCTCTCTTCAGCTGTTTGTTTTTCTACAGAAAACCATTTTTTTAAGTATTTATAAATTGGTTGTAAAAATTGTTCACATGCTCAAGACATGCCATATTGTATCTGAGCTCAGTAAATGTATTTTTCCTTTCATACTTTAACTGAAATTACATTAGACATTTTTATCTCATGTCAAAGCAAACAAAAATCAAGCCATTTTCAAATCTTTTCACACATCCTATGTTGTAGCCTTCATCTGCCAATGAAGACATGAACCACCTGATCTTTCAGGCCAAATTCCCTCCCTTCCACCCTGCATTGCAGCTCCCTGTCATACATCCAGTGTGTACCTGCCCCCAGGTGTGAGCTGGTGACTCACCCGTAACATCAACGCAGGGCCGTCCTTCACACCCTGCTCGCTGGGCAGGGGGAAAGGAGGATTTAAGCTTAGATATATTTTTAACAGGCTAAAATGCTGGAATTAACATCCAGTGACTGGCACGCAGCATTTTCTCTGCTTCCATACTTTTATTAACATACATCTGTATTAACACCATGACAGTCCACCCTACAAATTGATACAATACCAAATAAAGAGCCTGCACTGTGCACCGTAATGACTCTACAGGAGCCATTACATCTGATGTAGTCAATATTATACATTTTTTAAAAATGTATGAATGCATATTTAACTGAGAGATCTGATCTGCTCCAGCAGTTCTGGTCTATCAGAAACATAATATGCATTTTAAAAAACTGCTTGCATACATTTTACGTTTTCACCTGAGAAGCTGAATGCAGGGATGTATTTTATTCTCTGTGTCTGCCCATGACATGTTTGTTTCAAAACAAAACAAAAATAAGAGGAAAAGATGAAGAGACTGGGCTCTGTTGCCTCATAGTGCCACCTCCAGCGTCCCCATTCCCTTTGCACCTCTCTCCAGCAGCTTTTGCTCCAGGTCCCTGTGGGTACATTTGCTGTTTGAGCAGGTGTGAGGAGTGAGCCTCTCAGCAGAGCATCACTGAGCCTCTGCTGTTTTACACCGCTGCAGCTGAGGGCTGTGCCACCAGCCCCACACGCCCAGGGTGAGCTGCAGGTGCTGCATGCACCCACATCCACGTGCATGGAAAGCAGAGGGAGCTGAGAAGCCCCCAGCACTCACAGACCACCTGAGCTGCACAGGGAGAGGGTGAAACGGAGGGGATCTCAGCTGAAAAATCCTGGTGGATACATCTCTCTCTCTTGAATGAGATCATACCCCACAAAGCAAATGCTGCCCTGCATTCATGGGGTAGGAGCAGCTTGATTTGGGGGACTGATTTTAGGATGCCACAAGCATCAGCCCAGGCTGGGTTTGAGCACTGGGCCACTGGAAGTTTCCCCTCAGCTTTGTAGACATTGCTAGTGGGAGGCACTGAACATGCTGCATCTCCCCCCTGCACCTGCTGGCCTGCCTGACCTGATTTTCATGTTGAGAGCAGAAGACACACAAGTTCAGCCATCCTCACCACGAGACACCGAGTGTAACGAAGGGGTACAGAGAAAAGACACCTACGCATTTACATTTTTGAAAAGCGACCTTTGCTTTTATCACAACTATAATATTTACATATTAAAAATACAAGCAAGCAGCCTCATTCCCTTCCCCACCTGAATTTGCATGCATAGGTGTCCCCACACTCTCACCAGACTAATGCAGAACATGACTGACTTAACTCTGAGAATTCCTGGGGACTTGTAGGCACTCTTTTTCTGCAGGAAGCATTCCTCCCTCTCACCCTTGCACCCCTCTTTGGCTTCCTCAACACCTTTACAGAGCTTTGACATTCACACACATGTGCAAGAAAGAACTAAGTTGTGCGATCCATAGAGGAACATACCTTATTAATTACCCTTATTCATCCATGGAGATGGATGTAGTTTTGAGGTTTAATATAGCTTGCCCACATAGCGGGGATTTGGACTGCAATGCCACCAACATTGCCAGCTCTGTGGCAAATCTTACTCATAGATTTTCCCTGATAACCCTCATTCCTGGATTTGGGTGGTGATGTGAGCAGTTTGGGCTTCTAAACAAAAGCTGGTTTCTGTCACATGCATCTGTGGTTTGAAAACATGTAGCTGAAAGGCTGTGGCACTGCAGTATTAAGAATCAGATCTGCTTAGTTGTGCCTGTAGTTGTGGTTTTTTATCAGGCATTATGCCTGATAGGGATGCTCCTGGAGGGGTGCAAGTACACAATTTAAGGGACATGTGGAAGCCAAGTGTATATGGTGGGCAAAGCAGGCTGGCAAAGGCATCTCTTCAAATACATAAAAAGGTGTATTTCAGAACAGCCTGGATAGCAATGACAGCTCTAAGCGCTTCAGAGACTGTGGGTAAATGTGGATTTCAGAGAAACAGTCAGTGAAAGTAGGGGGTTTGGAGCAGTTTTAAGTGGAAAGGCAGTTTCTTGTACCCTGCACCTCTTTGCTTCTTGGGTGAGAGGATCTGGGTGTGGAACACTGCTAATAATGTCCTATGTTAATAATAAAATTAAAAAGTGCTGAGTGTTCGCTCAGTGCTGTGTAAGATCAAAGTGTGACTGTCCTTCACTGAGAGCTTCAACACAGAGATGGACACCAGCTTAAACAAGTGAAAACTCAGGAGAAAAACATTTTACAAACAGTACCCGACCTTAAAGTCATCTTCCTTTCTCTCATCAGAAGGGGAAATCAGTGTGCAAATATTATTAAAAAAGAAACGTATGAAATAATGAGGAATCATTTCTGTCAAATGGATATAAGATGCTAATTGTTGATGTGCTGAATCCCAGAGATGCTTGACATTCAAAAAGTGAGTGAAGTACGGCAGAGCATTTGTATAGGCCATCTGGAGATGTACACCATACTCTACACTTGATGAGAAAGTGGCATCAAACTGAAATTTCTGATTCCAAGACCTAAATACACATCAATCCAGGCTTCAAATTTCATAGATTGCTGGGAAGATCACAGATAAACAGCAATCTGGCACATTTCCAACTAGAGAGAGAAGAATGCTTTCTGCTCCCTTCCTTACAAAATTATTAAAGATTTGAAGACCATCCATAAACTTTAGTTGCAAAAATTTTGGAGATCACATTCCCATTTATACATATTTCTGTCTCCAGGGGTAATTTGACCATGAAATCTCTGTGCAGACAGGGATATCCAAAATTCCATACCAGCAAACAATGGCACTGTTACAGAAGAAATATCATGCACAGCATAGTCAGAAACCTCATACAAACTTGCATGGTGATGTTCTTAGTTCTTCCATGACTTCAGGATTTCTCTGGTAAGAGAACAAAACCAATGAAAAAGAAGGTAGCAGCAGTAGCTGTTGAACACCCCCTCCTCTGGTTTTCATCCCTAACATAGGTCACTAAAGAATTTTTGTTCCTGCTACAAGTAGCTGTTACAAGGCACTTAGGTTATATAAACCTTAAGATGATCCAGATGGTTGTGTCAGAGACATTACATTGCTGAAGCATACATTGGTGCTTCATACATTTCCTTCAGACCTTTGCAGTGCTGGCAGCCCCAAAGGCTGTACATGTCCTGAATCCACTGTGTTAGGGGCTGCCCCAACACAGAGCAGAGTGAATCACAGCCCAGAGACCCTGCAAGCCAAGAAGAGAGAGGCAGCACAAGGCTGGAGGGTGCATAGAGGGAGACTTTCAGATAAAGGCAAGGCAGAGCACTCAGCACAGCAGCTGTAGAACTGGTGCTGTAGAACCTGAGGGGAAAAAAAAATGAGAGCAACTTAAAGGAAACAAAAAAGGGAATCTGCTGATGTTTGTATAGCGCTCTTCCCCAGCTTGAAGAATAGCAACAGAGAAAATGAGNGGCCAGGGAGCAGCCAACATCTCACAGGGCCAAGGACATATAGGATACCATGGATTTGTTTGGAAGGCAGAAATTTTGAGAAAATTACATGGATACAGATTTAGATATGGCATTTGCACAGGTAAAAAGAGCAATGGCAAAGCTGGCCCAGGCTACAGTGACCAACATCATGATGATGGTGTACATAAAAACCAGAGCAAGTAGGCAGATATTTGAAGGAAAAATTAAGATCTCTGTTTTTATCACCTGAGCCTTGAACTGGTGGCTAGTTATCCTTAAGGAGATATCAGAAAAGCAGACAGTATGAAGGATCTGGCTTAGAGATGTGCAAAGGACTGAAAGACAAATTTGTTTGCCCAGGAAAGGTGAACAAGAGATCATCTGAGGGAGACAAGGAGCTTCTAGAGGGTATCTGAAAGAGGAAGAAAGAGAGCAGAGGCAAAGGAGGCTGTAATGAAAGCAGAGGAGCTGCAGGAGATTTCAGAATAGTGCAGTTAAAACTTCTGCTAGAAAATAGGCTCAAAATCTCCTTACTTACTTACTATTTTGGTTACTCCTTAGCCAAAAGAGTCTTCTCTCCCCACCTCCAAAAGTCTATCATGCCAGCTGGGAAACAGTGTGGGCTCACACCCTTTGTGCACTATTGCTGCCCTCACCATGGCACCCAGGTCATGCCAATTCACGAGAATGAGGTGAGGGGCTAGAGAGTAAAGGAGTGGGGAAAGAACAGACCTTAAGCAGCTTAATCAAGTTACTTCTTTCAGCTATAAGTAACAACTATAACTAATATAGTATAAATTATTTATATGAAACTAAAAGTAATAGAGCACAGCTGTCAGTAAAACTAGATTGCACAAGAGAAGAGTAAGCAATATAAACACACAGCAGACTGAATATGCCATTTTCAGGTTTGTCTGAAGTTGCCCCAGTGTGTTCCTGTTTAGCTAAGCACCCTTTCACTGTCCCCACTCATTGTCTGGCAAGCTTCCTCAACAAGGTCCATATCTTAGATGCATTCTGCCTTACAGAGTGGCTTTGCATGGGACGAAGATACAGAAAAAATAATTTCCACCATCTGCGCTGTTTCCCAGGGACAGAAATCCAACAGTCCAGCAAAGTCTTAAATAAACATATTAAAAACATGGCATGAGACCTTTGTTACTCCATGCAGATATTTAGAAGCAATTTGCAGAAAGGACAGTGTGTTTCTTTTCTAGCCTAGTAGAAAGGCCATGACAAAGTGGTCAGATCTTTTCACTTGTGTTGGATTTTGGCATGCTGGGGTTTTTGCCTCACAGGCTAGAAGTACCTTTCCCAGGATATATTGAATAAATATATATACTGGGTATATGCTAGATGAATGCCACATCAGCAGCAGAAGGCTGCACAGTCCCCTTCAGGTTCTGGTGGTATCCTTGTGTTGATGACGTCCAGCTCCCTCCCAGTCTGCTAGATCAAGGTCTAACACCCTTCTACACAGAGACCAGGTCAGTAGGAGCACAGCTCCAGAAATCACCTTGCCAGCTCCTCTGCCAAAAGACAGAGGAGTAAAACCAGAAAAAAAAACCACTGGAAAATTTTCCTGACTGCTTCTTTAAAATTCCTCAGTGGTGGCAAATCCATAATTTACTTCAACAATTTGTGACTACATTTCTCTGCTCTTGTTTCCAGAAAGATTTTCCCCAACAACTAAATACCATCTTCATTAATATCTGTTGAATTTAGCACTTCCTGTCCTACCAATTAGACTATACCCTTAGTATTAGGCTCTGATCATTTATTGTTAACACGGATTTTGATGGATTTATAGAGTTGTCAGACATAGTATTAGTGAACAACTTTCAATTGGATAATTAATCATTGCCTCTGTTTCCCGTTATTGTGATTCCAATTCTGCATGTGTATACATGATTGATTTTTAGACACATAAAGGTCCCATTAAAGGCAATGACACTTGTGGATTTACAGCTGAGCACGTACTTACAGTTTTGCAGAGTCAGGATATGGTATTAACCATGTTGTTCCATAAAAATCCTCTAATTTCTGTTTTGGAATTCAGTTATCTCAGGTAATAGGTAGTCCTTAAAACTAGAAGTGCTGAAAAGTCATTATTGACATTCATTACTCTTAAAAGTCAGTAACCAGCTTATGGCTACACCAAAATTATAATAGTGCTGATACTGTCTTGACAGACTATATTGTTATATCCAGGATAGTGTATGCAAAAATAACTTACAAAGTATTTTTACCCTGAAAATATTTTTATAAATATTATGTACTAGAGATTTTAAATTTTTTTTTCATCACAGTTTCAAATTACAGTAAAAATTTTTGAAAATAAACATTGATAAAGAATGGTTTGACCAAGACACAAATAATATTAGGTCTTGACCCCAAATCAGCAGTTTTTAACTTTGAAATGTGCATTATTTAGCCCACTCCATGGTCTTAATTAAGAAATAGTCAAACTATTTAAGGGTGTTGCTGAGAGAAGTTATCAAAAAAGCATTCTATTGCTATTTGAGTGAAGACTACAGTTCTATAAAGAAATTGCACTAACTGAATGGTCTCTTTATTGTCCTTTTTTAAAATCTGATTTGAAATTTTGAATTCCTCTAGAATCCTAGGTTCTTAATGCTGATGAAATTTGTTCAATTCATAATTTTGTGACAAATGCTACAAATGGTTACAAGATTAGATGAGGTACAGATCTCTTGCTCTCAGCATAAGGATATAAGAGTCAAACTCCACAGGGGAAAATAAAATCCTGGAGAACAGCAGGAATGTACCTGAAAACAGCCCTGATTATCCTTGGAGTGGGCTCAGTGACTCCTCAGAAAATGCATACCCTTGGATTGGGAAATTGCTGGAAAGGTCAAAGAACTGTTGTTCTAAAGGCTGGCTTATGCAGGGCTTGGGATATAACTCAGAGGTTCAATGCAGAGGAGGTGTCTGCCAGCACACAAAAGGAGCTGCAACAACTTGTGTTTCTGCTGCTTTTCACTTATCTGGTTTCAAATGCAGGTGAAACCCTTGCCAACAAGGAGGGACAACACCACAGCAAGCAGCAAGGAGACAGATCTCCCCCAAGATCCTCAGGTTTGGGAGGTGAGAGCACGTGGTCAGTGTTGTTTTCTGCACATTAAGGAAGGGCAGCTGCAGCAGCTCTTTTGCTGGGCAGCTGCTCCATTCTGCTCAGCCTGAGCTCCCGGGCAGCCAAGGCAAAAGATAATGTGTGATTCCCCAAGTTCTCTGTTGGTGCACTGAGATGTGTGTGCCTGTGCCGAGCTTTAGAAAGCACAGGAACAGACTATGCTGTTTGACCTCCAGAGCCTCAGGGAACAGAAATATCATGGCACAAAAGCACCTCGCTATTCTCCTGCAGCTCCAGGATGTTCCCATCAGGCAAAAACACCACAGCCCTTTGCTATGAATGGTGTTAAGCATGTCACTCAGGAATAAGGAGTTAGGACTGACTACTGCCCTCCTCTTTGTGCAGCACAGGTGGTGGCAGCAGGATACACTGAATCTGCTGTAGTGTAGCCTGGGCTGAGTTTCCTGACAATTACACTGGAAACCACACTATGCTAATCATCTGCTCCCTGATTACCTCACCTCAGGAAAGAGCTGGGGTGAGAGGGAGAAAATGCCATTTCTCTGTGGCCCTTCTCCTCCCCACAGGTACTCTGTGACTTTTCACCACTGTCAGCAGGATGAGATACTGCCCTGCCCAGGAGATCTACCCATGTAAAATATCAAACTAAGACCATATTAGCTTCTGTACCATCTAAGCAGCAAATAAGCTTGTTCTGGCCATGAATGACTTTGCTCTTATAAGTCTTAGGTGCTACTTGGAAGTTGCAGCATCTCAGGTTTCCCTCTGGGGTAACTACAGACACTGTAAAACTACAGGCAGGGATCCTCCATGCACTTACAAAGCTGAAAGAGTGAAATAACATGATGTGTTTGAGATGTTTGGTAGAGCCATGAGAGTTTGGTAGAGCCCACGTCCTCCTATGGGCTGTCTGCAGTGGGGAGTGGATCTGCTGGCACCTCCCCGCTCACCAGCTTGTCTGCAGGACTCTGCCTTTCCACCACAATCAGAGCACAAAAACACACGGGATGCAAAAATGCCACAGAGGCCACCAAATACAAGAGAAGCCCCACCACTGTCCCCCCTCCAGGAAAGCACGGCCCCCAGCAGCACTGAAACTACCTACCTGTCTGTCTGCTCCACAGTAATGCCAACCCCATGGGAATGTCCCTTGCATTGTTTGCTGGGGAGATGTTTATCCCACCCTGACCTTTACTATCTTGCTTTTATCCACGGCTTTCAAAGATAAGATGGCTGTGACTGCTGCTTCCATCTCCCTCAGCAATATGCCATCTTCTCTTTCCACAGTCTGATGCCAAGCTAGTGTCTCCCTGTGATAAAGGAGTAAAGTTTGGGGAAAAAAACGAAGGCATGAAATGGAGAAGGATAATTGGTATTGCCTATTAAAAAGGACAACATACCTGAATGTGACATTGAAGGTGTGAATGAAAAAGGGCAGGTAATATGGAAGTTAGACCCCTCACTTTTAAACAAGCAATAAATAATATATTAAGGTGCAAAGTAGTGATACAAAATTCTCTATCTGACAACACCTCTCTTCATGGATTACTTTGGTACATGTAGTTGGTGCCAGAAAGAGAATCACTTGGAGATGTCTGTTAAAATTTCTTCTTTCACTATTGCTCTATCTGTTTTTATCCTGATGTCATTTATATTTGTCTTTTTTTTGGCAATAGTGACACATCATCCATACAAGGCATAAAGCAAAACAGTCTCCCAACTTTAGATACCAATGCTCACTAACAAACATCTGTGATTTTTAAAGAGAATTGCGCAGTGCTGTGTGTTTCATTTAGATATGTTGGATCCAACCTTGTTTTGGTTAAAGAGGTGTTTAATTAAAAGGACAAAATGCCAGCAATTCACTAAATATCACATTAATTTAAAATAATGTAATTACTAAATATGCATTAATGAAAGATTCATAAATTGCACTCATAGTTGTTATTTTAAAGGTTGCTTAGCTCTTATGAAGGATTATGCAGTGGTTACTGTCTAACTTTGCAGTGGCTGTGCTGTACATCAGCAGCCATCCCATTGAAGCACCTGGGGTACAGCAGCCCCTCCAGCCTGGCTTTTACACCTGGGCACTGCCGTGCTGCCTGCAGCATTCCCCAGCTGCCTGCAGGACCTTTCCAAACGCGCCAGACACGCTCCCAGTGCTCCCAGCAGGGCTGCCTGGAGCCGGTGTTGTGAGCAGTGCTGACGGCTGCTGGTGAGGAGAGGATCCTGGAGGGGCTGGCAGTGGCATCACAACGAGGGGGAGGCACTTATGTATGGGTTTCTTAATGCTGGTCTTCTGGAAAAATCCGACATAGTGAGGCCTCTTTCCACAGGGTGTTTACATCCCCCTGCGACATCCTCGAAGAAGTGTGAGCTATAAATGCTGCTTGGTTCAATAGGTTAGCTCTTTAGTTCTCCAAAATTTGAATAATTCTCTAGTAAATCCCATCTGTTATTCAGAGCAATTTCTTTGAATCCCATCGGTTTCACCCCTATTATCTTCTCCAAGTTCCACTGCTCGTGGTGAGTCAGCACGGTCTAAAAGGCTGAGTGCGAATAGCCAGAAATGAGACATTTTTCCAGGAGGAAAAGTACATAAGCAGGATGTCCTTTCCAGATGCTGAGTTAGGGAATTTCATCTCGCTTAGCTAAATTCCCCTTGCAGTTTCTGGTAGGTGCAAAATTTTTCTTTATGTTCTGTCATAAACTCCTCTTCTGTTGTGCACTGCTGAATACTTACCTCCAGTTCTAGGGTGCATTTCAATGGTAAGCAGAGTCATTCATTGGTTTGTGTTTCTTTTTGTTTGTAAATGCTTGGAAGTCCTTCTCCATAAAAGGTGCTGCATAAAGTGTAAACTGTATTTTAGTATTACGAGCACCATCACTTGCAGGGGAAGCTCTAAATATATTTCACACTCGTTGTAGCCTATCAAATTAATGTAATGATGAACATTAAGGCCTTTCAGAAATCAGCTGAAGGATGTAATTTTTTTTCTCAAATTCATAGAGAATGGAATAAATCCACATGCAGAGATAGTCCAAAAAGCCTCATCTAAGTCCCTGTAAGATCTCTCTCTAAGAGTTTTGTTGCTCTTGTTCATTTCCTTACAAAGTATGAAAAGACAGGTAGCAGTATTAAGTTCACACTCTGGCCAGGATGATGGCAGAAACAGTCACCTCTGGAATTCTTCAGTAAAATTTTCAAAGGTGGAGATGTGGTGTTGGATTTGGAGGAGGGTGATATTTGTAAATTGGATGTATTCAAGTCTATACTATTTGTATAAAAAAAAAAAGACCTCATCATCTATTCATGGAGAGGAAGGAGCTGGTCACTTCAGTGCATGGTGAGAGGACAAGAGACAGCAGGGACAAGTTGAAAATATGACATCATCACACTGATACAAGGAGGAAAATTTCCCCAGGAACACAGTGAGGCAGCACCACAGGGTGCCCAGGGGGCTTGTGCAGTACCCATCCTTGGAGCTTTGCAAGACTTGACAAGAGAAATCCCCAAGCAGCTGATCTGAGCTCATGGCTGATCCTGCTTGAAGACAGTTGGGTGAGGACCATGCTGAGGTCCCTTCTAACCTGAATTATCCTGTGACTCTATAGAAATATTCCTGGTAGAAGCAGTAACTCAACTGCATCAATAATTATGGCTGAATAGACTGCCATGTCATGTTTACAAATAGATGTTTTCTGGGATTGGGAAGATTTCTGAATAATTTTCTTTCTAAATTCCATTTTTGCAACTTTTCCAAACTTGCTAAGAAAAGTAGTTTTCCTATGAGATGAAAAAGAAACTCTTGGAAATTGGCTTGCATCAAAAGAGGGGGACAGCTAGAAGAAAATGCTCAGCAGGTACTAATTGGGTGGTTAGTTGTGAAGAAACTGTTTCCCTCAGGTACTGAGATAAGGCAGCACACAAATGACTTGAAATATGGATGTGACCCAATATCTCCCTTTTAATTCAATCTTTTTCCAGCCCATCGCTGGAATTTACACAACGTTTTATTGACTATGGTATCAGAAGCTATCAATTTGCTGCAGCCTCATAAAAATAAAATAGTGATACAGAAGAGAAACTGCTGTGTCAGACACACTTCAGCTATTCTCAGCTTTCCTCACCCCTTCATCTACCCTCTCATCATAAACATCACTATTCTGTTTGCCTCTTGCTTCTCCTAACCATTAAAACAGGGAACCAAAACCACAGCCCATGGGCTGTTAACATAAGATCCAGAAATGTGTCAAATATTTGGTGTCTGAAATATTTCTTGGCTCCAGTTAGTAGGAAGGCACAAACAAGCAAGCAAATAGCATAAAATCAGGTGTGTCTGTGGGCAAGACAGAGATAAAAGTAGGGCTATATATTTAAAATGGAGCAAGAGTGTTGTCTCACACCATGATTACTATGGTAATTACCCATTTTAACGCATATTAATGCAAACAGCTGTGCAAAATTCATATAAGTGGTAGAACATAAGTAATACTCTTTAGTTTAAAAAATTACAAGGGTTTTTTTTTCAATGAGTTAAATGCATTGTGCTTAACATGCTTGATCCCTTTTGACATTATTGTCTCACAGGGACCAGTAACAGGATGCACAGTAATTATTTACCTCTTGGTTTAATTCCATGTGTATTAAAAATACCTTTGTTTGGTGAATTCAATAGTAATTTTTGTTTTGGCCCTGAAAATCATATATCTTCAGCAAAACTGACGTTGTTTACTGCATATCATGCATGGTAACACATCAAAGACAGAGCATTTAACGAAAGAAATAAGATAGCTTGGGTTTGGGGTAGTTATAATGCTTCTGTTGTGACTGTGCAAAGTGGCTCTGGTAAAATATATTTAGTAGTGGGAGCTGCAGGTATTTGGACAAAAATTATGGCCTTGTGTGACTTGAAGCCATGAGGAACTACGACATATTATTTTACATAAAGCAACAAAATGTTTAGGACAAAACACAAGATGAGATCCTAAAAGTGCAATCTTCCCCAGGAAGTTTCAAGTCATTCACTATGGCATTTGCTGATGAGAATTGTTCCCATAAGTATATGCCGAAAGAGATAAACTTTATGCTGTATGCCAACTTTATGATGTGATAAAAGTTTGTGTTTGAGGTACCTTACTGATTATCTATTAGGTGGAAGAAAAAGAATAAAACAACCAATTAAACAGTAGCTCTTGTACCTGTATCTTAGCTAACCTGGTAATTGAAAAATGGCCCCCATTTTTCCCTCCCCCACCCATTTCCATGTAGTATTTCAAGAACTCTGTCCAAGAATATCACTATATGAAAAAAAACATCATCTCAAAATTATTAAAATCTCTGTGGGAATTCATGATTAATTTTAAGGCCTGGCAGATTAAAATACATTATTATGTACACTCTAGTGCATCCTTTCAGATATTTTCAGAATCTGATTTTGCTCTCTTGATACACACCAATGATTCTACATGTATCTAGTAGATTGCAAGGAATAGATTAGCATTAAAGAGGCAGTATTGTGTTGTTAGGTTGTTATGTGTAACTTGTGCTCATACATTAAGAAAAATGTAGCTGGCATTCCCTTGGACATGACCAGACCCCTTAAAAAAAGGAGAGAATTATTAGTAGGTGGTTGTAATGCATTTGTAGAGCACTTCTGAAATTCTGACCTTTAGTACATTAACGGGCTGTTTTTACACAGCTCCCAGGCAGAGTAAGATCTACAGTTCCCTGCTTAGGAAATGGAAGTAGTGGACTTATTAGTAGGACTTCCAATTCCTGAACATTCTACCTTTAGCTCTGGATCTAGCTTTCCAATGATTCTATTGTTCTAAACAGCAAAACCAACAGCATTCAACATCAGGAAGACAGAAAAAGGTGAGTTTTATTTGGGACAGTCTGACTATTGGCTCATTAGTGCAAAGTCATTCATTCACAGTTAAGCTTCATGAATGTTAAGGTTCCCTCTTCAGCCCCAGCAGCTGTTGTATTTCTGACTAGAAATCTGAAGACCCATTTAGCATCCATGTTCCATCATTCAGAAACATCTTTATCCTCCATCCTGACAAGGTACGTAGAAGTTTTCTCATGTAATTCTAATGTAACTATCCTTGACACTCTTCCACGTTCCACCCACAGCCTGGCCTCAATCTGTGTGAGTTGTGGGCACATAGACAGGACAAAGGACACTGACAGCCTTATGGCTGACACTGCAGTCTCCTGTTTATACACTCAGACACCACACGGGGCTCAAGATCAGCCCCAGCTGACCAGTCGTCACAATTCCCATCTTTTTCCCTGGCTCTGTTATGAAGATATTCCCTCTCTTTCAAGAATTTTCCCCCTAGATGCTGCACATACAGCTTCACTGAATTTCCTGGGGTTTTGCCCCCATTGTCCCATCAATCAGACCCTCCTGCAGCAGAGATCTTTGCAGGTCATTATTTAACATGGCCACAAATGTCACGCCATCTGCAAACCCTTTCATAATGATTTTACCTTTTCTTCCATGTCACTGATAATGTTAAATGATAGACAGCCAAGAACCAGTACCTGCAGATCCCTTCTCGCAAACACAAACACAGGCAGTGGTGATTGTTTCTTATAACTACATCTCAAGACGTATCTTTTAACCAGTTTTCATGCATTTAACATGAGCTGCAGTGGTTTTCTTTTGTCCTACTGTGTTAATAAAAATACTTTGAATAACCAAGTAGAATACTTTACAAAACTTATGTATCCTACCTAAATGTAATTATCAATTAAATTAGAAATCTCATAAACATCTTGGAAAGTTAGTTTTACAAGAATTGTCTCCTATAAAAACATGTTAATTGCCACTAGTTAAACTACATTATCTATCAATCAAATTCTCTGTCAATAGTCCTATTTCAAAACTCAGGACTAATATCAGACTGAGAGGCTTGGAGCTAATGGTACCATAGTATTTCCTCTTCTTTAAACACTGGCACAATGCTGCCTTTCTGCAGTACCTGGCTTGTTTCAAAAATTACTGAAAATCAATCTAAAGAAACAAATCTAAATAAAACATCTAAATAATCTACATAAAACACCTCATGATTTTAATATTTAGCTTTCACAATGGCTGTCTGTCATCAGCATTACATATTGTTGGGAATGCTGAGAAACAGTTCAGCAACAGTTTCCTATCATTTGGATATAGATCTATATATTTTTTTTTCCCTAAATGAAAAAGAGACAACTTTTGAATGTTTCCACCATTTTGTATTATAAATGTTTATTCTAATAGCTTCATCTTCTTCTTTATAAACACCCTTCAAGTCAAATTCCTTTTATTAAGTCTAAAAACATTCTTATTTTTCTTTTAACTCTTTTGTCCAAAAATTTCCTCTTGTTCACTACCTTAGATTCTGTTTTTTTTTCATTTTCTGCTTAATGTATGCTCATTACTATTGGCGTGTCATTTTCTAACTTTTTACTTTTTGTTTCAGTATTTATATTTCTATGCTTTCTTTACTCATACAGCCTTTTTTCTGGACTTATATGAATTTGGAGAGATAACGATTTCTCAAACAGTTTGCAGCTATCATTCATATTTTTCTGCTTAAATTACACAGCTCAGATATTTTAGGCTGCGTAAAATACACCTTTTCTAAAGCAACAAACAGATGTATTGAGGAGTTGGGCTGTTTTCTGTTTTCACATAACAAACACAGCCAATTTACAATCCTGAGCAGTTGTCGGATTTTATTTCAGACATAAATTTCTCTTCTTCTATTACATTAATTCCTGTATAACTTTCACCATGTTGGATACAACCAACAAGGGAGTTTTTGTTGTTTTGGAAGTTATTTAAGCTGTCATCCATGCTTTTAAAAAATTCCAAGGGCATTTGAGTTCTACCAGCCAGATACTTCCTGTACATGTCAATCACACTGAAATCTGTTCATGTAATACAGCTTTTTTCCTCCTACATCCTATATAAAGAAAGATGTCGAAAGGAATGACCGTCCTGTTCTCTTGCGTGATTTGGTAGCCCAGAGAAGTTGCCAATTATCACTTCATCTTATTCCTTATCTGCTATACTCATAAACATTTGAGATCATTTCCTTGAGAGCTGCCAATGACTCAGAAGCAAGTAATGGTGTAGTTGATGCAGAGTGCTTTTCTTCCTGTTCCCTTGCTCATCTGGCTCTTCCTAAAAACAAACAAACCCAAAAAGCCCCCAAGCAACCAACCCAAAACCACACTAAAACACCCCCAAAAAACTCAAACAACAAAAAAGACCTGCAAACAAACCTTAACATACCAGGTATGAAATTCTTTTTATTTCATAATAACCACTCAGTCAAATAAAAGAGTTATTTGGTAATGGGACTGGATTTGAAAATCACAGTTTCTGTATTGATTCACAGGAACATTTTCAACATAGCATTACTTATAGACTTCAGGACATTCCCAAACCAGGGGGACTGTCCAACGTGTGCTTTCCTCTCACTGCAAAAAGACAAAAGCAATAGCAAAATGCAAGACAATGCAGAATTGGGCTAAAATGAGGATAAATTACACACACTGTTGTTTTCAAAGGTGGCTTCCTCTCCAAGTGCCTCAGTCCTTGGCATCTGAGCAGTATGAGAGGATCTGCACTATCAGAGGCACTGCACACCCCATTCCCACTGTAACTTACAAAGATCTCTTAGGCTGGAATTTGCTCATTCCTTTCTCAAACTTAGGTGCTTCCAAGGGAGAAGTCAAACATGGGCCATGTGAGCTACACCTCCAGTCCCTACTCACGAGCCCAAATTAGAGACTGCTTTTCCTAGTGTCGCTATTTTCTTCCCTAGGCTTCAATGCACCTGCTTCTATAAAGCAGAAATGGTGAGAATAGTGGGTGTGGAAATGCTGTGAGGGCTCTGACATCCGATGGGACACATGCTGCAAAAATACGATTATGGAACATGCTTCTGCAGCTCCAGCGGTACCTTCTGAAAAATGTACCATCTTGCCTGCTGTGACAGTCAGGAAGGAGCACTGATGAAACTTAGCATCTTGTAGACACTGATCTATTGTCAAATATTACTATATATTTGTTAGTTTGCTTGCTTCCCCTTACCTTGCAGATGAGTTATGTCTGTTTCTTAGTTAGCGCAGCTCTGAAGAAAACCTCTCCTTCTTCTGCCACCTTTCTAGTTGCCTGAATCTCGAAGTTCAGCTGGGCAGTCTCAGGACTTTTGCCAATCCCCACAGCTAAGCAGGTAGAAGGGGCAGGGCAGCTTTATTTCCTGTCACCCTCCCATAATGACCTGGTTGACTGCATGGGCAAAGGGAAATAATCTGCACCTCTCCAAGCAGAGAAATAATGCACGCATCTTTAAATAAGAGTTGGAGAAACTACTCTGCAAGGCATCAGATCTTGGGTTAGAACAAATTTGTGATGCTCACTACCCCGATCTGAGCCTTGCAACCCTACTACAATTGTTAAATGAGAGACTAAAGAGCAGGTTGATGGGCTGATGCGGTATTCTGTGCCACAGGGCTCATCTCCTCACCATCAACCACAGGAGAAATAGAGAATGAGGAAAAACAATGAAATGGCAGGGCAATGATACAAGATCAGTCCAGACACAGGAGAGAAAACAGACTAGTATCAATAAACAGGTAGTGGTCACTTCTTGAGATGTCTCCGAAAGTTTGTTTTGGAGGTAAACTTCAAATTAGCTGAAAAGATCTTTCCTTTCTTTTTATTTTCTTGGTTATGTGGGTCAGAGACTGAAGAAACACACACAAGAAAGTAAGAAGCAAAACTGGATGCAATTAGTCACAAAATGGAAATGAAGATTTAGAAGAGAATCACATGAGAATCAGCCAATAATGCTTACAATCACTTTAATTTCTAAAAAGAGAAACTGGCATTGGTGTATATTTTACTGCCTTTGGCACTCTTTTTTACTAAAAAAACCCCAAATCTGCCAGAACAAAAGCAGTTTGCAGTCTGCATTTTCCTCAACAGTATAAATGGCAAACATTTTTCCTGTGTGGAAAAACCCAAACCATCTCACTCCACCACCTGTCCACTGCACCTCAATGGCAGGACTTCAGGACTTCAGGACTTCCTCTTCCTGACAAACATGTGGGACCACAGCTTCTCCACCAAGCTGCCCATGCCTGGGTGGGCATTATTTTGTGCTGCTGCTTTGCACCAAAACTGAACCTCAGTTTTGTCTTCCAGGTGGAAAGAAGATTAAATATACAGCATCTGCAGTGACTCAATAGGTACATTTAGTGCTTGGCAGCTTAAATATCCCCACAAGGAATTTCATTCTGGGTGCTTATCTGCCAGTGACCCAGACGGACTAAAGAGGAGGAACTTGGGAATGGAGGAGGTCAGGGTGTGGAAATTACAGTACTCATGTCAGGAGGTGATCAGAAAGCTGCTGCTGTGCACTTTCCTGCTCCTCAGTGACCTGATTCACTCTGAATGGTTCATTTATTTATGTGACCATCTAGGGGGAAAAAAGTCTTTAATTGCAGTCTCCATAATGTGTTCTTCACATTAAATTCCAAAGTGCTGATTTCAGTGGATTCTGTTTAGAGGTCCATATAGTTTTGTTGGTGAACTGTGCTCATTCTTTAACTCTTGGTTTTGTTGACATGATATTCTTTATAACACTGTAAATCACTTTTGGAAGGCAGCTAAATACTGCTAACCCCTTTGTACAAAGGAAAAACAAGTTATGACACTAAAAAAAGTAATATACATCCACTCCAGTGTAATCTATGTAGGGATAAAGTATAACTAAATCTAGAAATGAGAAGTGAATTCCACATTTTGAAATACAGATCACCTTCTTTAGCCCTAGTATGCCATATTTTGGCGAAGGTAGATGTATTTCTTTCATACCTCTTTCTATTCTTGAGCAAGTTGGGCTTTTTTGCCCCCAAAGACATTATCTTTCCAGGTCTTCTGACTACTTTTGTAGCTGTTCTTACAATAAACAGGAACAACAGTGCAAAAAAGGCCATCCAAATGCTTACCGTCTTTCACTGCATCCAGAGATCAGTCTCAAGAGTATAGAGACCTTCATGAAGTTTAAAATAAAAATATCAGTCTTGGAAGTCAGCTTTTCCCAATGTTAGAGATTAGTTTTTCAGGAAACAAACTCCTGTCAAGGACTTCTCTGATACAAGTATGTTATGTGAATAAATTTGCTCACATCTCTCTTACAGAAACCCAAGTGCTGTGTATGACACACGACTCATCTTCTAGCTTGTGAACTACCTTTTAACCCTCCTTCAGAGATGTTAAACTCATGGATGATGGTGAAAAACAGTAAGGTGAACTTGCCTTGCGGCCAAGATTTTAAGAACATAATAACTCTACTTTTTAGATAGTCAGAACTTAGTGAACCATTGAAAGTGACCCAGTTCATTGAGCAGAGCCGAACAGATGGAATTCTAGCCTCGCCATGCTTGGGTGACTCTCTGAACAATACAAAATCTTCCTTCAAATCTGTCTTCCCCAAACTTCCTGCCTCATGCACATAATATTTGTGTATGTTTTGGTCACTTGTCAGTTCAACTCACCATGTTTTGGGATACAGTAGGTGACAAATTATTGGCCTATTGTTTTGGTTTTTTCCTTATAGCTTCTAAAACCTGGGCTATTTTGTTTCAGGCTTTTAAAAACAAACAAACAAAAAGAATCCTATGGTATAATCTTTGTTGGAAAATGTCTCACCAGGCTCTAGTCCCTGAAAGGCAGTGCCTGTTTTCCCTTTTTTTCATTTGACTTTCCTACCACTGAATGCTGACAAAACATACTTACTGCACTTCTGTGATTTACAGCAAGCCCCTTGCTCAGCAGCTCTAAAGGACATGGTGGCCCTGTGGCCACCAAATAGAAAACACCAGTACTACCTGTGAGCTGGCTGCTGCAGCAGGGAAATGAGAGATAAGGAAACAATTATGGAAAAAGTAAGAAATAAATACAGTCAGAAGGCTGCCATCACTTCCTATGGGGCAAGAGCAGAGAAAGGCAATGGATGGAAGGCTCAGGGTAAGGTATTGATTTGCTAAATCAGTGCTGAGCATGGCAGAGGCCTCCTCTTGGAGCTGTAGTATTGCATGTTCTCCTAAGAGCAAACTGTCCAGGGCTCTGGTGCTCATGGCCTGACAGCAATAAGCAAGCCTGGGTGAGGTGGGCTCCAAACTAAGTGCAGAAAGACATGCTCAGAAGTGCTGTAAGGTTTACATCTTCCACCGTGCCTGAACACCTTGGAAAATGATCTCCATTTCAAATTCATTTTGAAGTGCCGTTAGCAAGCTCCTCACTCCTCTTGTTTAGAAAAGTAATAGAGTCTCAGTGTTTGTTTCTTTTTTAGTAAACTGGGGGTTGATTTAATAGATACTGCTTGGTGTCCTGATTTTGTCTAGGATAGAGTTTCTTTTTTCTCAGTAGCTGGTACTGTGCTCTGTTTTGAATTCAGTACAAGAATAATGTTGATAACACACTGACGTTTTAGTTGTTGTTAAGTACTGCTTTCCTTGAGTACTCAGTTGTCAGTTGGGGTTAAACTGTGGCACTCGGGAAAAGAAGGACCCATACTAGTACATCAAAGGGTAACTAAGAAAAACCAGCCTGCAGAAGCCATTCAGCCTGGACTGTATCAGACCACATAGCTGTGGCATGAATAGGGAAATACTCAGCCACTGTGCAAGGAAAAGGCATCATCTGAAAGAGAGAGGTGACTAAAATGCAAGAAAAGGAGCATGGTCTGGGCAGACACTGAGAAGGGCTGGAAGGGTGATCAGGGGAATGGAGATCTTTTTGTATGCGAGATCTTTGTGTAAAACATCATTTTGTGTAAAAAACAAAGGCTCTGAAGAGATATTTCCCCTCTGTCTGTGTGTATCCATATGGCAAGTAAAAAGATAAACACAGGGATGGAGAAGAGTCTATAGGACAGTGCAGGCAGAAGCACACATGGGAATAGGCTGTTTAGGAGGCCTTCTACTCAGTTAGAAGGTGACTCTGAAACACTTGAAGAAAGCTCACTGCCTTCCTGCTAAACTAGGGTAAGCAAGACCAAGCAGAGCTCAGTGGGTATACCTGGCATGGTTTCACATAAGGAGGGGCTCCCTGACCAAGGGGTCATTTCTCAGGTGAAAACGCCTGCACCTGTAACTAATACTTGGTATTTATCCTAGGAGAGACATCCATGAAGAGAGACAAAATCTTTCCTCTTTTTCAGGTTGGTGTGGTGGCCCTCTCCCAAGGCAATGCACCCAGGTTTCTCACCCACCTTTGTTATAGCCATTTAGCAAATGAAGGGCTGTTACTCACATGCTTTTCACCTGCACTTTGTTCACTGACTTTTCTTTAAGAACACATCCCTGAAGCCTCTCTGTGTGGTAATGGGGGACAGTAGAGGTACTTGTAATCTATTAACTGCAGCGCCCATAACAGTGGCAATAGCAGAGTCCTTGGCATGTGGCCAAGCCCCAATCTTCCTGGAAAGGTTTTAACCAACTCATACAAGTGCCTCCTTCTTCTGATCCTCTGTGTACGTGCACCAGTTAGGTTACAGACAGCTCTGCTGCATGTCAGGGGCTGCAGCCACACCTGCAATGGCCCTGTTCATCACACAGCCTTGGTCAGCAGCCCCTCCTCGGACAGGCACCCAGTGCTGAGCCATGAGCACATCTGCTCCTTTCCAGGCAGCTGGCACAGATACCTGCTGTATTACCTGCTGGGTGAACCAAGAAGGGAAATAAAATGCAAATAACTTACCGATCATCAAAAATAGTAACTCACATGAGAGGAGTTCTCCTCTGGTAGCCATCAGCTCAGACTATAAAACACTGGAGGATGCTCCAATGGCTGCGTGAGGTTTATATCCATCCCCTGAATTCACCAAGAACTCCTGTTTGGGATTTACTAATGATAGGTGAGCCACACCATAGCTCTGTGGTAGGCAAAGATCACACAGATTTGTCACCATACACTGGCCAGATGGGGTGCTGGGGTAGCCTGACTCCTGCCTCACACAACCTTATTCTGTCCTGTCTCAACTGGAACAATTGCCAGCAGGCTCTCCTGGCTACCTGGCTCCATGCAGCCCCTGAACCTTGCAGCAGGCACCGTGGAGTCCAGGAACAGCCATCCCCTGGCCCCCACCATCAGCACAGATGGGGTTTGACTTGCTGGCTCATAACCCCTTCCATGGGCTGCCATCACTGGGCAGAGGGCAGGGCAGGCACTGCCATCCACCCTGGTCTAGAGCACCTTCCCCTCTTGGTAGGAGGCATACTCTCTGCTGAAGGCAAATAATCTTTGTTGAGCCTCTGCCCTAGCCACAGTGGCATCCATTTATCCAATAGAGAGAGGCAAAAAGCAATCATCTTGTGTGATCCAGCGGGAAGCTGGACAAGGAGAAACTATTCACAGTATATTAATGCCTGGCTTGAGCCTAGTAAGTGTTATAATTAGGTGGCATTAATTAGTGCTGGAAAAGACTGTCATGTTTTATACCAAACCTCTGGCTAAAAGATAGGAGCAGAATACTTTTCTTGAAAAAAATTCCATGTATATTTTCTTGTTTTACTAGTAGGGATTTTTAATCAGTTGAATGAACTTGTATGTACTAGTTAACTTTGCTGGAGTTTAGTGGTTGTATTTAAAGCAGATTTTATCCTAGAATGATATTAATTTGATAGGATCCCTGATCTGTAAAACCATTGGTTATCTTGGTCTCTCCTGATAAGAAAAAAAAAGTGCCGAGGGTTTCCAGTTGGTGAGCACATTTGGGCAGAATCTTTCACACGTCACAAATTGCAGATGGGAGGCAGTGATCTCGAACATGCAGTCACATTGCGTGACCATCTGACACCTTCCATTTAGAAAAATAATACTTTCCTCACAGCATACGCTCCCTGCTGCAACCAGCACCAAAAATTATGCCTGGGAGAGCTGTTCCTCCTAGACTAAGGTCTTAAATATTTCTTAGGCTGCTTTTAAAAGATTCATGCAGCAGCACCACCTCACTCACATCCTGCTAAACCAGAGAAAATACTGAAATTCTTCCCCAGACGGTGTTAATCACAAAATAGCTGAAAAGAACAAAAGGGGGAAAGAGACTGCAGGAAAATTATATACTCACACAAGCAGAGTGAACAATGGAAGGCTCTTGTTGTACCTGTAATTCAAACATGCCCATGTAAAACAACGCAGAGAGTTATTTCCTATTGCTACCAGTTTCTCAGCTGCATAAAACCCCATAACTATGTGGAAGTTCAGCTTTCAAATGCCCTAGTTTTGTGGATAATTCCTTTTGACAATGTGGTGTACTGATGCTCATTCATTCGAAATAGCAATGACCATTTCAGGGTGTCCTTTGCTATATATTGAGGTGTCAGTAGTGATAAAAAAAATCTTTACTGTTTAAGGACAAAGCCGTGTAAATTTAAAGGGTGACATCTCACACTAGCTTGTTGTGTCCTCTTTGTTACTAGGTCCCAGTAAAAAATCAAGAATAAAAATTAACGAAAATTCATTCTTTCTACTCAAATTACAAGGCTGACTAAGAACACGTATATTAACCTATGTTCTTATCAGCTGCAGGTTGGTGTGACCTGAAAGAGGAGGCAGCTCCTTCTGTTCTACCTGAAGAATGTATTCTTAAAGACTTGACCATGTTTTCCTATTCATCTGCCTAGCAGATGTGCCCCACAGCCACATCAGCCAAGTATTTAATTTCTGCAGTGTCTTTCTTCCCTCATCACCATTTCAATGAGTGCCATTGAGATCTGTGAAAAGGAGGTACCTGTTTAGCTGTTAAAATGTGTGTGTTTCCCTAGAGGGTGGGGCACAGTGAGGGTTGACATTTACCAAATTGATGGTAGGGCAAACATCTCACCTGATTTTGTGCGGGGATATGCCACTCTGGCTGCTGTGAATGTCATGTGAGCCACGGAAAATCCCTGCAAGGACCTCTCACATTCACCTGGTAGGGCTGAGTCAGGACCTAGGGCATGCCTCCTCCCAACACCCTAGCAGGGACTCCTCCAGCCGTTTTACTGGCAGTTTTGTGTCACTGCAGGTTTCAGGCCATTTGGGCCATCCTGAACATCTTCATTTCTCATGAAGAAATGTGGGTGTAGCAAACACCCATCATGCAGAAATAGCAATTAGCTTCTGCTACACACCATGGGCCAAGTGCGAACTCACGGACCAGAGAGGAAGGGCTCTTTCTCCTTTTCTATCTTCTGGCACATCCAGAAGACGTGCCAGAAGCACTGGTGTGGCCACACCTCGGCACTGGTGATGTTGCAGCTTGAGGGCTCTGTGCATATCTGGGCACTCACTACAAGAAAGACATTGATGTGCTGGAGCGTGTCCAGAGAATGGCAGTGAAGCTGGTGAAGAGTCTAGAAAGTGTCAAGTGAGAGAGATGGGGTTGTTTAGACTGGAAAAAAGGAGGCTTGAGGGAGACCTTATCACTATCTGCAACTGCCTGAAAGGAGGCTGTATCCTGGTGGGCACCAGTCTTTTCCCACTGACAACCAGCAACAGGATGGGAGGACACAGCCTGACACTGGACTGGGGTGGGGTCAGGAAAAGGAAGTTAAGCACTGTTTGCTTGGTATAGGTAAAATATGGAAGTTGGAGTCGCCATCTGAGGAAGTTGTCAAGAAAGGATGGGATGTAGCACTCAGTGCTGTGGTTTAGTTGGCATAGTCGTGTTCAATCAAAGGTTGGACTTATCCTGGAGATCTTTTCCAGCCTTACTGGTTCTATGATTCTATGATCTTTTCAATGTCCCAAGCCCTGAACTGGCTCTTTGAGACATTAAATTCTCCAAGCTCCTGTCTTGCGCTTTCCAGCCCACGCCTCCAGAGACTTCCTCCTTCCCAGAGCATCCTCTCCTGCAAGGTTTTCCTTGCTATGCTGTAGCTGTGTGAAGACTCTGTGCCACTTTCACAAGGCACAGAGGACTTCTGGGCATGGTGTTATCCACTGCCTCTCTCCTGGTAGAAGAAGATGAGCTCCCTCCCTGGCAAAGCAGTGTGTGCTGCACCTCTAGTGCTGGGGGTGCATGCAGCGTGCGGTCAGTGTGTCTACACCAGGATCTGCAGGAGAGGGAAGCACAGTGCATGGAAGCTGGGAGGGCAAGGAAGCACTGATTCTTGGGGAACAGCCAGTGAAGGAGATGTGGAGCTGCCTGACTCCTCCTCTAGCCCCCACTGTGGACGTGCACACCATCGTGGCCAGTGCCAGAGAACATCTCTTGGCTCCCTTTCAGGTGGATGCCCCTTTGTGGTGTTTGGCTACGCAGAGGCCCCTCCTTCCCCTTCCACCAACAGCCTCGCTGGATGCGCTGGTGCCTCTTGGCCCCACAATCAGCTTCTGCATCTACCCATGTGGTCACAGAGTGCCTTGTACAGCCTCATGGAGAGCAGGGGTTGCAGTTTTATGGCATTGCAGGACGGGTTCACTTTGGGTACCAAGACAAAATTTTTCCCCCTTGGAGCTAAAAATGTCTGATCCTGAAGTGTCTCTCTCTTGGGACTATTTAAGCAGAATATGGATTTAAACCTTTCATTTTAACAGCTTACAGGCGCCCATATAGATCACCATAGACTGTGACTGCTGCCTTGTGAGGATTACAGGCCTCAGGCTTCCTTCCCAAAAGTAAAGATCAAGTGGTGGTCCTAATGTCCATCACAGGAAGAAAAATAACTAATGACTTTCCAGAATAAGCTCTCCTCCCCAGTGGTGGTACTGCCTGCAGGGGGAGGCCTGGGGATGCTTAGAATGGGAGCCAAGTCGTCCCCGTGGCTCAGGACAGCCTACCTTATTTTGGGGTAGATGGTTGGATACCCAAACCCCAGATTTTCCACCTTGAATCCCAGTTTTCTCACCTATTAGATTAAAAGTTATGGCCTGTTTCTTACATCTCATCCTCGTGCCTGCCAGGAGTCATCACTGTGTCTGGATCAGTAAGGCTGAGCCAACTGGTGAACTTGTCTCATTATCTCCTTGCCGAAAACTTACAAGCATTACTTATTCTTGGATACTTGTAATTTTTATGCTTTTCCTACCCAGAAGATTAGCTCAGGCATAGCAGAGCTCTGAGCACAAACCCATCTTTTGGCATTAACTTATCCTGGGCTGGCTGTCATTTTACAGTACTTGCACAAAAAGAGTAACTAGCAACAGCACTTACAAATCATAGATTATATTGTATTAGTTTAGCTCATAATGTTTGTCTTAAATTTATATTGTACTTTAAATGTCACCCATTAAAATTATTAGGGCAAGGTTTGCCCTCAGTTTACAGCCCCTCTCCCTGGCAGCTCACAAGAGAAGCTGCTTCACAGTTGTCCTCATCTCATTTTAGTTGTACTGTAGAAGTCAGAGAGTGTCCAGAGGGTTGTAACACAGCCTGGAGCTGTTTCACTTCCAGACAAGATTTCACTTTGTAAACCCAGGTACCAAACCAGGCAAAGTGCCTTAGAAAGATACATTTCCTTTCATTTACCCCCACTCCAAATCCTTGACTTCTATTTGGGTGCAGTGATGCAAAAGTGGGTAAGGGACCAAAAAGCCCCACCTCATCTTTGGAAACAGGTTTTTCTGAGTTCCCATCTAAGCCTAAGGAAGACCATTCTTTTCTCTAGGAGAGTACTTTAATTAATGTATTCCTTCTGACTGTTGTTATTCTGTCTCATGTGTTGCTCTGCATTTTTCTGTCTGCCCTCACATTTCCTCTAAAACACAGTTCTTAAATAGCTTCAGCCGTGCATACAGAACTTTCCGTGGATATTCTTAATCTGTGAAAACAAGATCTGTAGCAGAGACAGTAATGCAGCCCTAAGCACCGAGATGCCAGTGACACTTCTTCAGTGCCTTTAAACTGGTGAATGTGATCTTATTTTGGCTAGTGACAAATCCCAGTGATGAAATGTCAGCAATGTTTACACAGAAGTCAGACACTGCAAAATTAACCCTTTCCAGTACTGCTCTCAGGGCAGAACAAAGCTGTTGTTTCCTTCTGTGAGAATCAGGCTGGCAGAAAAGAAGGAGATTGGTATGGAAGAACTGCCAAAGGCCCATCTGGAGGGTCAGCAGAGACTGTGTGAAGCTGGCCATGCTCTGTGTGACAAACTGAACAAGCCATGAGTTTCTTTTGAGTTGTCCTGGGCAGAGTTTTCCAAACACACCTGATGAGGGCAACATCACAATTTGTGTGGATTTCCTTGATGTGAGTTTGAACCAAAACCACATCTTTGCCATGACATACACGATGCCCAGGTCTCTCAGCTTCTGAAGGACACTTTAAGTGTGATAAAAACTGGACAAAGTTTAAGTGCAACACTTGAAATATATTTTGCCATGTAACCCTTTTACTGCTCATTGACAGCGTGGGTGGTGGTCTAGGAACATAAAGGCAGAGAGCAGAAAAGGAGGAAACAGGATCCTTCTGCTAAATGTCCTGACTGTGTTGAGCATTAGGTCTACAGCGTATATCATATCACCACCATGGCTGAAAAAGTCCTAGAGAGAAGCAGGGAATATGCAGGAGCAGGAAGCAGGTAGCCAGAGCCAACTGGTGGCAAGCCAGCAGGTGGCAAGATGGGGGGAGTACACAAGTGGTAGAAAAGCACTAACACTTCCCTTGTGAAGAATCGTGTCAAAAGGCCTAGGAGAAAATGGGACCTGAAGATCCAGTTGTAAGAGACAGTGGAGATGTCTAAGTGGGGAGAGCTGAAGGCATCTCTGCAGGGGGACACAGCAGGTGACAGGTACAATGGTGCCCAAAGTGAGGTCCAGATACAGAGGGAGGCAGGAGAAGCAAAAAGCAAAATGAAATGTGGAGTAACAAGGCAGATGAGAACTTTTTGTAACGGCAACAGCAGGAAAAGAAAACACATGAAAAGCAGCGGATTTTAGAAGTGTTAGAGTGGGTAAAAGGGCAGAACTACTCCTTGCCTGGGCCTGGGAGAGCAGAGAAGACACCGTCTGTGATGGGGAAGCACAAAGAGATGGTAGCAGCCCAGGGATGTTGAGGAAAGACTCCTCTGCTGTCTCACACCTCTTGCTAGAGGTGGAGATGGAGCTCTGGCAAGAGTTTCGTCTGGAAACGGCACTGGAAAATCCCAGAGCCTCTCCCATACTGCAGTAGAAGTAGTTTGTGAACTGTGTCACCCTGAGGTCAGGAAATAACAGAGGCAAAGGATGCCTGGCATAAAGCTGGCAAACTGGGTGGAAGAAAGCCTTGTGCAAACCTGATGTTTTATTGTTGCTAACCAAAATAGCTGTAGAGCTGAACTGAAGGAATAAGTCAGCTTTGAGCTTCTGTGCACAGCAACACACAAAGGATTATAGACTTTGTTGCTTTCTTGTTGGCTTTTTTTGGAGCAAAGAGAAGTGCTAGCTGTGCCTGAGAATCTGTAGGGTTCCCTGCACTGGTAAGAGAGGAAAGTGTTAATGAGGAAAAAATTACTCAGAGCTATTAACCTGTCTCTTTCAGAGATTTTTATTACAGCAGCAACACCTTTCTTCTTCCAGATGCGCTGAGCAATTCTAATTCTTCTGGAAGTTTAAGGTAGGTGAAGACATTTAGTTGCTTTGAAAATTATATTGTATCATACTCACCACATGAGCTCCATCCCTAAAATGCTGCTCGAACACAACTGCCCTATGGCTCTTGATTCTGAAATGCAAGCTGAATTAAACATAACCAGCAAAGACAGACTTACTATGGCCTGTGTCTCACCTCATGTTTTGGCAAAATGCAGGTACCTTTTACACACAGACAAGTCAGATAAGGCATAAAGCTTCATACCTGATGCGAGACACATTGAAAAGCCAAGAAACAGTGAGAAGAAAGAAAAATAGCAGGAGGGCTCTGAATGTTTGCTTCCTGGCACAGTTTTCCTCTTTTATGAATATGGTTCAGGTTTCAAATGCCCCTTGCAGAGGGAGAAATTGCGGTCCTGGTCCTAAGGCTTTAAAGTAGCCAAACTCCTCTGTCCTTGCTTTTTGGTCAGTGGTTGTGCTCTTCGGAGGCCATTTCATCATGTTGTAAGATAAGACAAAGACTGTGACCCAGATTCTGTTCTCTAGGGTGCTGTGGCTCAGCTGTATATACTAATGCTGCTTGGGGTTTCACTGTTTCCACCCTTCCTACTGTTCTGGTAAATTTGATTTCCCACTGCAACACATAAAGAGCAACAATACATGCTCCGAGGCATCATCTCACACCTCTTTGTCCTCAGCCATGAGAAAGAGTCCCTTTTAAAAGCACTTTGCTTGCATTCATCTGGCTTCTGCTCTTCTTTATATTATTTAATATTTTCATTATGTTTTCCCAAGATTCTGTCCCCAAGATAAACCACAAAACAGACTTGCACTTATTTCCCAGGACAATAAAAGCTAAGGGTCAAGTGAAGGAGAAAACATGACTTCAAGGTAGACCTATAAAACCTTGCTCATTTCAGGGGCAGGGCGGGACACTGCAGTAGAGATGTCTGCCTAACAGCTGGTTGCCATGTCCTACAAACACTTTTCCTGCCAGAAGCATTTTGGGAGGCATTTTAAGGGCAGGGCTGGTTAAGGAGAGTCAGCCCAACAGTCAGCATGGAAAGATTATTGGAGTTCTAAATGCAGAATAATTCCAGAAGGATCCTTTTCTATTTCACAGTATATAGTATTCTTCAGGATTTAACGGTGTTTTAATCAAATAGCAGTATCTCATGTGCATGTGGTGGTGTACATTTTTCACTGCTTCCTCAGAGGCTCCTCCCTGTCCCTCTTGACTTGTTTACTCATGGGCAAGCAACTGGAATTACATATCCCTTAGGCTTGTCAATCAAGAGAACACATTTCTGCCCGCACCCCTTGCTGGTTACTTATGGAGCAGGCAGAACAAAACAAGCACAGGGCCAAGAATGGCTTGAGAGGAAAATCCCCCTTCTTTGGAGCTGTGGACAACTTATTGTGATGAGAGATAATAATAATACTAAAAATGAAACAGACAATGCAGTGCTGACTACTTTGTTCCTGAGAAAGGGATCAAGGATTTGAAAAGGTTCTGAAGTATTTTCCAAAGGGTTCACTTTGCCCATGACAGAAAAGACAGAACTGTGGCAGCAGCGGTGGTAGCACATTAGAGCTGGGGAGTAACAGCTCACTGCTTCATTCCAGTGTCTGGAAGGATCATATGACCATCTGATTCCACTTCAGCAAATCATCTTCTATGCAAAGCTTGTGTCTGTTTGTTGTTCCTTTCTTAGCAATAGAAGAGATGCTTCTGAATGTGCATGTCTGCCCCACACTAATATTTTTTAAAGGCTTTAAGTTTTATGCTCGACATCTTCTCTGCGTGAAGTCCCTTTCTTCAGACAACTCAAGAATACTTTGCAAATATTTTTATTGTAATTCTGGTGGCCACAGCATAGGGAGCATTCAGAAGGATGCAGCTCACTGGACTGGAGCGATGAGGAGGGTGGAATTCAGCCCCCTGCACGCTTCACCAGGCTGTGCCCTGCCAAGCTTTCTCCTCCCTTGCCTCCTTGGAGCTGCCCTGAGCTGGTGAGTTAAAAGAAAACAGCAGCCGTATTATGGGGGCCAACATCGACGAGGTACAGTGCGAGAAGCACTTGTCACCATGAATAAACAGTGAAATGTGGTTTTTATAAAGTTGCTAATTCTGCTTGGCATTTCTGAGCCCGGCATTGAAAGCATCCATCTTGTTAAAAAGTTATGTCATTTGTGACAGTAGTAGTATTAGAAGAGACTGCAAACGAGTTTTCAACCTGCTTTAATAATGATTTAACTACCAGGAAAGTAATCAATATTTTTGGGATATATTTTCTACCATGCTTTTAGTAGACTCCATTTTTGCCCAAACGGAACCGTGTCTACAGATCTGCTGGTGAAAATATCTGACTGCATGTGTCAAAAATGTACATGGGAAATATTACACCTGCAACACTTACAGCCCAGCACTGAGTTTATACTGTGGATTCATGAAGTGAATCAAAAATTCCTTTGTCTTTACCCAGTCTCTGATAAAACCAATCCTACTTATCTCTCTAATGAATCTACAAAATAAATATTATACCTGTTTTTTCTTACATACTTTTGTGTTTAAAAACAACAAAAAAATCCTGGGGAGTTTTTGATATAGTGTGATATCTAGCACAAGGCACCAAAATGTCATTACTGATATAATAGGATGACATTTGAATTTCACATCCTGGTCACAAAATGAGATTATGGCATTCTAAAGTGCTTGGGTAATTGATGTGCAGATTTTTTTTTTTTAAAAAAGTGGATTATCCAAACTGAATGGTTTACAAAGGGAAAAAAAAAGGAAAGAAGCTCAGTTTTCTTTTTTTTGATGCTGATTCATCCCATAGCTATGCCACTAAACACAGAAGCCTTTCAAATGGCTTTGGGGTCTTGTTTGTTTGCTTGTTTTGGCTGAGCAAAATGTTTTTACACAATTTCACTCCTACATAAGAAATATTCTTATATTACTATTTAATCATAGAGAAAGTTCCTGAAAAGGTAGGTGTAGAATCTACGTCCACCCTTCTTGTGAGAAATAGAATAATATTTTCTGGACTAAGTAATAATTATATTGTTTAGTCTTAAATTAGATGATATTTTAACCAATAAATGCTCTGAAGTTTTAAACCTGAGTCACTCAAAATCACTATTCCCCTCAAAAATATTGGTCCTGCAGCAAAATTCTCTGTATGACCTCATTTCCCTGAGGTTCTTTTTAATATATCACCAAGATAGATGACTTTACTTTATGCTCCAAAATATTCATGTTATTATTTATAGTAAGTCATACTAATGCTAATAGCAGCATAATGAAATTTGGTTGCTTCAGAAGAAGCTTAAAAAGAAGCTTAGATGGTCTTTTAGATAATTAGAAAATAATTAGACACAGAATATCCAAAGGGTGGATTTCTAAGGGCCTTGTTTCATGTATGTTCAATTCATTAAGTCACATTCCCACTTTGAATTTAATGAGAGTCTCTTTACCTACAGCACCACAGGATTCGACCTGAGGTCGTGGATGCCACAACACTGATGAATAATTTTGCCAGCTTTTTTCTCACAAAGAAAATCCTTGTGGATATTTGGTCAGTGGTGATAATGTTAAAAATCTTGTTCATGTCTAGCAAGGATAATAGCTACATTTTCATTTTAGGGTACGACCACACCTTTGGAAACTGGTGCTCAGCTCACCTGGAGCTGGATTAGGGCCTATTTTTAGTGGCAAGGCAATTGGATTATGCCATGGAGGGGATGCTCTAGACTTCAAAACTTGACATCATATACAATTTTACAGGTGTAAAAGAACAAAATTACTTTTCCCCTTTATTTTAATTTAGACATTTTCAATCTGGAGGTGGCTGAGCTGTCATAACACAACGAGATAGGCCAAGATGGCATGGATGGGTTTATGCTGCAGAGGCTGGGAGGGCAGGGACAGGGTGGGAGAGCTGCTGGGGAGCTGCTGGAGTCCCCACCTGAGCAGAAAGCCTGGTCCAGATTGCAAGCTGCAGGTGTGCACTCCTGGGCCGGGCGTGGTGGGAAGTGACAGGAAAGGGATGTGGCTGTGGCTGTGCACCTCTGTCACTGCGTGGTGCTCAGCTTTGGGGGTCCCGCACCTGGAGGACAGTGTCAGGTGGAACAGCATTTCCTATCAAGTGGCAGGAATTATTAGGGAGGTGGTGAACAGCTGTGGATGGAGCACAGCATGAAATGGAGTCACACTTGCAAGGGACAACAAGTTAAAATTGGGAAATCCCGATGCTGGGATTTCGCTTAAGTGATATGCTACAGTAAAAGCTATCTCTGTTGGGGGATCTGAGATGGAAGTTGACAGTAAGAGTCCCAGAAAGCTAAACATCTCCATTCCTCTGGTCTTTACTCTAAATTTATCTCAGATTTGATTAGAAACCAGACCTGTATGAAAAGGAATATGCATTTTCTGACTACCATTCACTAATCCTCATACAACAACGGCTATTACCCTACTAGTCATTCCAGATATTACTGACTTGGAGGATCTGCATGTCCATAAAAGTGCACACATGTGCATGAGAAGGTCTGAGATAGTCTGTACTCCCATCCCTAGCACAAAGCACCAGCCCAAGATTTCTAAGCTGACAAACTCTGAAATCTGTGAAGGAGAGGAAATACTTCTTTGGGCATGGTGCAGGGAGATCCTTTCGGGAAGTAGAAAGGTTTAGGCAGGATGTCATAGGTATGAAGACAAATATTTCAGTTGTCCTTATGAGCATATTTCCAGTAATTTAAGTGAGTGTCTACTTGTGCTCTTGCAGGGTAAAGCCCTCAGTGAAGCAGGCAATGGTACTTGCACCTGGCAGAGATGCAGCTGCTGGGAGGTGCAAATAGTCCATGCAGGTTTCAGTGTGGTATCTTTTTCTCCTACCGATCAGTCAGGCTCAGCAGCCAAACAGGTTGTACCAGTTGCATACCAGGGCATCCATGCTGGGATGTGAGATGACTTGGAAACCCTTGGTGTTCTGTGATGCTGAGGAAGATCCAGCTTCCCATTGAATGGGAAAGCAATGCCAGGCACAAGATGAGCTGGTGCACTGGTGAGCTATTCAAAACACACACAAAAAGAGAATGAAAATAAATCCTGGCTCTCCACATTGGGCTGGTGCATCTACCCAGTCAACTTAACAGTGGAGTACAATGTTCCAGGAGTCTTATTCCTCCCCTGAAGAGCCCTGAAAAAAGTTATATTGAAATAAACCTGACCAGAACATATGTCAGAAAAGGTTTCCACTGGACTATATTACTTCCATGACTTGATATCTTCCTACAAAAAATGTCCCAGAGGTCTTCACTAGCTTTCCCACTTTATTTTCTGAATGTGTGAACCCAGATCCTCCCAAAGCTACCCATTTGCCCATGTTCCCTCAGTCTACCAAGCAAAACATTTGCAAAGCACTTTGCTAAACTAGAATTTTTAACAAATTTTTCTTCTGTGTGAAATGAAACAACAATCTTACACCCCAGCAAGCACCTCTTTGGAAATTTTCATTTTTATTTGGAATAAGAAATATTCTGAATACGTAAGAAGGCAAACAAAGATATTTCAGGTGTTTCTCTTCTTAATATTTCTCTCATGTATGTGTTCTTAGAAAGGAAGAGGAGTGGGTGTGAAGAGGAGTATCACATCACACAGATCTAGGGGTTCACTGAAGGGCAGAGAACACTGCAGTGAGGAGAGAGCCACAGGACCATACAAACATACACCATTAGTGACAGGCTGCAACATTCATGAGGCGCTCCTGCCACCTGATTTTGTTGAAGGTGTGCTCAGCCTTTGAAAGCCTGAAAAGTACATGAGCAGGGGGTGACAAGTGGTTTAACGATTACAGGACAGTACAACCACATCACATGTTCTTGGTCCTTGGTCTGACCCAGCTCCTGACCTGTTACACAACTGTAAGCAAATTCTTTTACTGTTCCAGTCCAAATCCTGCAGCCTGCATCCAGGCAAAACAGTCCTTGCAATAAAATTCTGTCTTGCTGAAGGTTTTACGGGTAACCACAATAATACTGCTTCCTTCTTCTTGTCCACAGCAAGATCTTCTGGTACCATAGTCCCCTGAGGGACAAGGCTAAATGTGCCATGATTTGGCGACAGGCTGTGATCAAAATCAAATCTAACACCAGTGTACAGCAGTGGTGACCCACTTTCATTCTTTATTTTCTCCTCTCCTCTGTGGTTCTCAAAAATCACTTGCCTCTAGCACTGTCACTTCTTTAACTCCCAGCCTAGAAGATCTGCAGTGCCAGAGCACCCCATGACTCAGAGAGATCCAAAAAGCCTGAGCTTAGCAGCATGCCTACTGAACTGAGACAAATAAGATGAGCAGGTCAGTCTGACGAGCTAATCAGAACTCTCCTCTAGGAAAGATTATGCTTCCAGGACATACTCCACATATTGCAGAAAGCATGTGGAATAGTGCCAAGGCAGAGACACCAACTCCAGCATAACCCACGTTCCCTCAGTCTTGCACATCCTCAAGGACAGTTTGTCTTTTGACCTAATGCTACAAACCTTTAGAAGTTAAGAAATAAAATATTTCCCCTTCCTTCTCAGTGAGGGCATGTTTCTCATCCCACCATTTTCTCTGATCCCAACACTGGGGATTCTGCAGCTACTAAAAACATGTCTCCAAGTGCCCAAGACAAAATAGGTACAAGACAGGCCCTCCAACATTCCTCAGTTCTTCACGTGAGCCCACAAGGCCTGTATTTGTGACCCTAGTGAGTCTTGGAAGGTTACTTAGCTATGGCAATAGGACTGAAGTTATTACTTCCCTGTCTCAGGCAGGAAGAGCACATGCTGTGACAGAAGAGCTGCAGACAGCACCTATTGAGTCTATACAGCTTCCTGAACATCATTTCAACTTCAATTTCAGTAACATTACCTAGACAAACATTCTCAAGCTTGAAACTCATCGTTCCTCTCTATTTTTTTTCTTAATCACCCTGTGGCACATTTCTCAGTCTTGAAAGCACAACAGAAGTTCTCTGTTGAAAAAGCAAATAAACTGCTGATTTACACTCCCATGTTTTCTAATCTGAGCTCGTCTTACCTAGACAACCATACAATGCTTACTGTTTATCAGTAGTCCTGCTCAAATACAAAAAATATATCATATTGGCTCAATGGTGCTCTAGGGCTATCACTGTTCAGACCTAGCAGCAGTCATATCCATTCTGTGCGTGGCCAAGCCGTGTGTGTGGCTTTGGGAAAATGGCAGAGAACTGATGAATAGCAGCCCCCCTCTGCTGAGGTGCATACCGATCCACATACTAACACATCTGTGAACCCCTTTGGAAAAACAAAAAATACACAGCCCTTCTAAGAAGAGCCATTAAATGACATAGCAAGATCTTGTTTTGCATAGCTTCCCTTATGTTTTGCTTAAGAGAATTAGTGCTAAGTCTCCATTGCAGAATTTTGGAGATTTCTGTTTTGCTTTGGGCCACAAGTGAAACAGCCATTTTTAGTTCCATCCTTCTTTATAATTTTTGCACTGGACAGGAATAGTAAGACTTTGCATACTGATACCCACCTGCTAAGGAGAGATCTGCAAGAATAATGCTGTTCTTATCTGCGATAGGGCTTTTAAAATAGACTCACCTACCACTGTTCTTTGGTTGTTGTAGCACCAAATTTACATGCAGGTCTAACACTGAAAACAAATAAGCAGTGGCTTGTGTGTGCGTGTGGTGTGTGTAGTGTAGCAGATACTGGGGCAGATCGTCAGCTGGTGTAAATCAGCCTAGGTCCATTGACTTTAATGGAAACTTGCCAACTTACCCCAGCTGAGAATCTGATTATTGTTTTGCAAGTTCTTGCATTAAAGATAAGGATTCACACTCTGCTCTGTTACACTGGTGTAAATGGGAGTAAATTCACTGAAGCCTCTGGAGTCTTGCTAGGTGTGCCTTACCCAAAAATCAGAATTCAGTTCAAAATTTTAATGACAGTTAAAGCAGTCTTTACTACATTTCATCTCTCCCCTTTCCCTAAAAAGAAAAAAAAAAAAAAGAGGTAAGAAGGAAAAGAAAAATCTCAACTAAATATTTTTTCTCTGACTCTCATTTCCAGGCTTTGTGCAAATAGTTTATTTGATTTGACACCTACTGCACAAAAGGTTGCCCCTTCTGTTCTATCTAAGCTGGTATCAAGAATAGAGAGAGAAAAATCGCACAGCTGGTAATACAGAGAACCCAAAAATATACAAAGACGTACCAGAGGGAATAGTCATCAACATAAAGTGAACAAGCACCCAGACTATTGATTACATGCTGCTCACAGAACACTAGGCATTTCTGCCAACTTCTTTCCACTCTTACGCTGAGCTGCAGACAGCATGTTGTACTTTGCATCATCAGTTTTGATGAATAATGCACTGATAAACACTGCAGCCAATATTCTGGAGGAGCTGAGAAGCCAGATGTCATCTGGACCTCCAATAGTTTTAACCCTGGGCCTCTGACAGACACTGAAATAAACACTAGACATGCACTGCAGAATGGGCGATGCCCAAATGTGAGGTTAGGCACAATATTACCCTGGCAGGCATATGAAAAATGAAGGGACACTGTAATCCTTTCACCAACAACTTCCCGAGGTACTGAGACAACGAGAAGGCAGCACCCTGGGTGCGAGCTGCTCACTGGAAACACCTGCCAGGTGCCACATCCCTGTGTGAGCAGGGGTGCCTGGACAAAAGGTGTGCCATCACCTGTGTCAGCTCGGCCCTGCAAGCCGCTGCTGGCTCCACGTTGAAGGGACTGAGTGAGTTGCTCAGCAGGCTTAGCCCCTTGAGGAAGCAGAATCCTCATTCGGAAGCATGGATGAGTTCCTCCCACGGCTGTGGGCTGGATGTGTTAGGATGTTAGGATGGCAATCAGCTGGGCATCTTAGCAATACACCAGAGCCTTTCTGCTCATAGGCAGCAACACGTAGCAAGGGTTCTCAAGCCTTTAAGTTGTATTTGGTATTTATTTTACCTGCATCCTCATCAGTGAGGCCCCTATATGCCCCCCTGATAGGGCCAATGCTCAGGGGACCTTCAGACCTGTGAAGGTTTCATTTCAGTGAGTCTCAGCTGCATCAGGTTCCATCTAAAATCTCACACAGTTTAGCAATAGCAGCAGTGAGATTATGCAGTTTTGGAAGTAAAGTATTCTACCCATCCACCTCAATAATCCAAAATCTCGGAATGCCATGTAAGAATAAAACTTACCTTTTTTCTTTTTTAATAAATGAGGGGAGAGGCTCTCTCTTTCTCAGAATTACAGTGTAAAGGGCTGATTGCTAACTCAAAATTCTGTTTAAGGAAGATCTGCTTATATAAAAAGCCAAATTAGGCTCTCAAAGGCTGAGTGTATGCCTAAGCAATGGAAGAGTGGTTTCTCTCTGCTGGCACTGCAACACTGCTAGGGTCAGGAAGCCCCCTCATGGTTTGCTCACCAGGAGGAGGGTTGTATTATTTGAAGCATCCTAAATGTTCTGCTTTATTTTACCACCAGAATTTTCCAAGAAAAACTGCCTGTCAAAAAAAAATATATGTGGCTTAGTGTTTTCCCTCTATTTACGTTTGCCACCTTCTTTTGCACCTGAGTAACCACAGCTGGCAAATTCTCTAAGACAAGCCCTATTCCCACATTGAGAGGAAATCAAAAAATAGGTAACATGCTCCTTATAATGCTATTTCTTTTTTCATTCAGCTTGTCAAATAATTGACAAATGTGAAGCATGAATAAGGACCTCTTAGTGGTATGAAACAATCCAAAAAGAAAGCTGGCATGCATGTGAGAAGTGGTTAAAACAAAGTAGTAGATCAGGAAATGCTTACATTGATAAGGGGTAAGCTGTAAAAAGGCAGAGGCAGTGACTACAGTGGAATTTCAATTATACTGACATTGATGGGCATAGCAGTAGTGGAGTCATTAAGGATGGATGCGTGTTTCTGAGCGCAGCACCAAACAGTTTTTTCGGTTTGAGGAGCAATCAACAAGACCAGGGGCTATTTTGGACTTAGTCCAAGGAAATGAGACTAGGTGAAATGAATAATATGGAAGATAATAAACCCTTAGGGCTAGGTTATAATATCATCACATTGGAAGCACTTCTGAAAATATTTGTGAATGGTTATAAAAGTACAATAATTCTGAGGACAGAATGAGTTGGAGAAAGTTGATTGGAATCAACTGTTTGTGGACAATAATGGAAAAGCATGCAGTATTTAAGAAATGGAGAGACTGCTATTTCTATTCAGTTTATTAAAATCAAAGTCAAAATGATGGCAAAAACAAGCTAATGTGGCCTCAAAAAAATGTAATAAAGGTATCAAAAATGCTTTCCTTATTTAAAAGGCCAGGCATCCTTGAAAAATGGGAAGGTTTGGCAGTTTTAAAATGAATGAGAACAACATCGAGAGAATACCAACAATGAATAATATCCATTAAATATTTCAATCAAGACTGAAGCCAAGTTGCTCAAGTGTATGCGTGCAATGTAAATGGCAAAGAAGAAGAAGAAGAAGGAAAAAAAAAGATGATAGTGAAACGTGGAGCACTCATTTGTATCTATTTCCACAAATAAAAGGACCAGTGCTCAGCCTTTTATTCTGAGAGTAGCTCCCGTGGTTATGGCAGAGCAAGGACAGGAGTTGGGGCTGTTCAGGGAGTGCACCCTTAAGGAAGTTGCTGGCAGTGGGAAACCAGGATAACTACTGCCATACAGAAGGGTCTGATCCCACTCTTGTGGTGCTCAAGACCACTTTAAAGTGGATGCATAAGAGTTGGCACAGGGTCTATCCTGGCAATACGGTGGCTATTCTCACTTGCAACATGGAAGATTCAAGAGGAAAAAGTATATCTTGATCCATACAAATTACTCCAAGTGGTTAAATGGTCAGAGATGTGGCTCAAGCACACACATTTCAAATCACAGAGATGCAGCCAGGTACTCTGCCTCTCCTTGGAAGGCCGCTGCATCCAGGGTGCTGTAACCATTCCCAGTAAGCCAACTCAGCCCTTCCCAATTCACCTATGCTTTCAGCTGCCATTTCTGAGCAAGCTGGATCTTCTCCTGAACACCACGGTTTCTCACACCAGAGAGGTCCCTTTTCTTGTGGCTCAACTAGCGGTGGGAAGGCCAGAGTGATATGGCTAAATCTTACTCTGGGAAGGAACAAGGTGGTGTTCCCTGTGAAGACACACAGCAGAGAGGCAGACAGACAGCAGATGCTTGTGAAAACAGAAGACTATGTGGTGGGTAAAGGGGAATGTGCTGAGGTACTTTGAGGAGAAACAGGGTGCCCTTGATGAGAGGGTGCTGCAGTCAGCAGAGAGCCTGGCCAGGCAGAGCCCAGGCTGGTCACGCCTGGCTAAGCAGCACTTTGTGCCCCTGTAGGGATGTGTTGTTCAGCTGGCAGCATCTCCTGCTGCTGTACACAGCCTGTGACAGGGGCTGCTGCTTCTCCCGGGGAAGGAGGTATCAGAGACTTCCTTCTTCCTTCCCCAGTCATGTATTTCTCAGCCCACATCATCAGCCAGCTACACCATGAAGCTGATCTCCAACCTTCTCCAGTACCCAGAAAGGCTGGAATTACTTATTTCAGTTCAAACTTGCAAAGTGGAGAGCTCAAGATGCCAGGGTGCATATCGTATCCCAGATTTCAAAGCAGGCCTCATAGCACCCAATCTCCAAGATAACTCTTCCAATTTTACAGGGTGCTTAAGCCGAGGACAAAATGGTCACTTTTCCCCTGCTGCACTGATGACTATCAAACAGACTAAGAATCTAAAAAAAACCCCAATTTAATTGTGGGGTTTTCCCTTCAGCTACAAATCCTGGCCTCCATGCTCCCCCAGTACCTTCAGAAAAAAAGACTGTCATGTTGTTTCAAAGACAAAGATAAAAAGTGGTTGATTTTGTCCAGTTGCACGTTGTGGTAATGAACCCAGCACAAATTAAGCTTACCAAATCCCCAAGTAGATGGGAACCTTTTAGTTTTTTGTTGGGGTGTGAAATGTGTCCAGGTATGAGCAAAGATCACCCCTTTGTGTGATATCCTTCACCCATCTCCTTGGAGAGAGAGGATGGCAGAGTGTGGAACTAGAGTTTATTGCACGAGCCCTCTCCCCCTAAGCCCTTTGGCACCTATCAAGCATTGAGCATCCCTCACCTCTCCCCATAGCCTCCTTTCCCTGCAGCTGCTGCACCACTGATTCAAATGCCTCACTGGAGCTTGCAGGACCCCTACTAGCCTCTACTGTAAGCTGGCCTGAGGAGATGGTTCACACTGTGCTCACAAAACCCACAAAACTCACTGGAAATTTCAGCCCTGAGATAATGATCCAAATTTCCATGAGCCCATAAAGCACTCTAAAAAATTAGCAGGGAGAGTGCAAGATCATGCATACCTGTGCAGAATTACTTGTCACCTACGCAGGGAAGCAGAGAGGAGGATGTAAAAGGAGGAGGGAAGTGCAACAGCAGGGCTACATTTCTCTCTCTAGAAAATTCAGAACTACAGAGGTGCAAACAACTGTTCCCAAAGAAAATGGATACCTTTTTTTAAAAGTAAAGTCTGGAGAAAACAAGACTGGCAGTGATCCATGAGACCCTGGAAAGCTGAAATCAGGATGTCCTCCTTTTCTCAAAGCAACTGTATAAATGAGGAACAAAGGATTGCGTAAGTGAAAAAAACAGACTAAATTATTGTTTTAATTTTTAAAACATTCTACTGCACAGCCTGGCCACTGAGAAGAGCAAGCCGCAGCCTTTGTGGCAGTAGAACCTGCCACATATTTGCCCTGGGTAATGAGCTCAGAGGAGGAGATTTGAAAGAAGACTTTGCATTGTTCGAGGAGGCTCTGGAGCAGAGGGAGGGTGGAATTCCATCTGTTCACTTCCGCGCGGTTCAGTGAGCTGCTTCACTTTTAATGGTTCACTAGGCTGTGACACTTAGCAGAAATTACGGTAAATGTTTTTTAAAACCTTTACATTATCATTTAAGAAGCCGCATGACAAGATCACTGAAAAGCTAACCCTTTGATCTCTGTCTCTTGTGAGGTTTTTTTGTCTGATAATGGAGACAATGTACCATGTGCTATTGAGGCTGGATAATGTGTTGATGCGCATACGTTCACTTTGTCCCCTGTCCTAATGACATTCTCTATGGGGTTTTTTCCGTGCCATTGGAAAAAAAAAAGTAGTTTTCTGCTCTTATAATCTATAGTCACCTTGGCAGTTCCCATATAGCTCTTGGCACGTTAGGAGAGCTGACAAACTGCTCGCACTCCAGCTCAGATAGGAAGTACCCCATGTTACCGATCAGGTGGAATTCCACTTTGCCTGCTTGAGTGACTCTGTGAACAATGTAAATCATTAAGTAAGTCTTTGAAACAGCGCAGAAAGGTGATGGGGGAAGGGAGCCCTGCATCTGGTGCTTGTCCAATGTAATTTCACAGGAGGACTGTTCATTTTCCATAAACCTTAGAAGAAGACCAAGTGGTAGTCAACAAACTCGGTTTGACTTCAACACTGGGACAGGAAGTCATGGTAAATGCTTGTACTCTTCTGTGTTTTATCAGCATTTAGGACATTTTTTTTCCTCCTTACGTTTTCTCCTTTCCATCAGAGTTTTCAGCATTTTATTGGTCTTTTCCATCCGGAGAAAAGTCTATGGAGTGCCTAGAAGACTTGGAGCAGCCATTTGGATGTCTTCGCTTCTGTAGAAATTCGCAAGCAGTACCAAGAAAAAATCTTAATCTTTTTGCAAAGAAGGGAAACAAGTACAAATGAAGTTAGGCTCCCCACAGATCCATGGCTCACAAAGCTTTCTGCTGCCTTTGCCCTAGTCAAAGGCAAAGGTTCACAGCTTCTTCAGACAGAAAACACTCCCCCCTGTACACTGCACAGGCAGCATGTCTCAAAAACAGGCAGCCTGCGAAACCTATATAAGCTACAAATTCCAGACCTTAGAAATCATTCTTATGTTTTGAGACCATCAAGAATTAAGTGTTAAAGACTGCTTTGGTGTAGGGGACAACTGTGTGCAGATTCAGAAACACTTTCTTGCTTTTGTCATTTGTGTCTTATTCAAGTCTTGGGCAAGAGTTCACAGCACAAGTTCAAGCCCTCCACTATGTGAAGATACTCCATAGGGAATAGATATCTCAGAGATATAGATTCTGAACTGGAATGGTGTCCACAACACTAACTTCATTCTGTTCACGTTTTACTAAGGAGCATGGTGGTCAGCATACTTTGCAAGTATGAATTTGGCCATCACAAGGGAAAATTCTGAAGCAAAATATAGTTAAATGAACCCGGCGAATTCTCACTGTATCTCTGCTACTTTGTTGACCTTCTTGATGAAAAATGCCCATTTTCATCCTACAAGGAGGAATCTGCCAGAAAAGCAAAAGGATTCTCAGACCATTAATGAAAAGCCTGATAACAATTTGCTGAGAAGAGACAAAGAGAGGTAACCAGAGAGGGAGAAGTGAAGGAGGCAAGGACTGCCGCTGAATTTCATCTAGAAGAATATGATACTCTGGACAAGCGAGTAGGAATGAAAAGGAAGGAAGTAGATGGGCTGGCTGGGATTCCAGCTACGAATATCTTAGTATTGTCCCCTCTAGCTGCTGACTTAAGTAAGGTATTAGTGACCTTGAGAATTTGCCTGACATCTAAAACAGCATAAACAGATTAAACAGAAGCAAGCAGCTAAATGTTGGCATCACAGGTCTGTTTTGTGTTGCTCCCTGCATCACCTCCGTGCTGTCCTTTGCCCATCCACACAGCTCAGGAACATCCAGGCTAGGGAAGCCCTGACACGGCACTGCTCATAACCTGGTTGCCTCTGGCTGTCTCTGATTCGTCTCAAGAGGGCACAGAGACAGCAAGACACCCCCATCTACCCTCCCTCAACTGTGCTGAAATGTAATTTCAAATATTTCTTTTCAAGAAGTCGCCAAGTCTTTTTTCTTCCCCTCTTGGGGATTTGCAAAAGCTCATTTGAACTCCAATGTCCCTGTGTTGGTGCAGTGGCCAGTGAACGCTTTGTTTTTGCAGGGACATGCTGCCTCTCAAACTAAACATGGAATCTGTCCTGCAGAAATATCCCTGCCTCATGAAATTGGAAAAGCATGGCCAATATAGAGCAAATAAATCTATCTGCATGTGGACTTTGACTGGTATCAAACTGGCTCATTTATTGCCACAACTCTTTGCTGGGAGATTTTTGTTCTGCTGTAGAGCTCCTAAATTCCCCTTGAGTACTATTAGTGTTGCTGCTTTTTATGTCTCTCTCCATGACACTACTCAATGCAAGTTATAATTAACTCAGAGAAAGTAGAAAGGGATGGACTCTGTCTGTTTAGGGGGAGATGGGCACAGATTGGGAAAAGATAATGCCAAATAACCTTTGTGCTTTCTAGAATCCCCTGAACCTTGATTATTTTTAGACCTCACCTTTCTACTGAGAGGCGGCCAAAAGCCTGTTGCCTGCTGCAAACTACAGCAATCAGGACTGATTTTCAGGGCCGAGGGAGGACTTGAATAACTTGACTTGTAAGACCTTTGTACTGGCCTTTTGCACAAGACTAGTTTTTAGTGTTGAAGAAATACAGAAGCCACTCCTGGCTGAGATCTCAGTATCAAAGGTGAAAGTGTGTCTGTTTTCCAGCAACACTGGACAGTCTGGAGAAAAATTTACTGCTTAACTATTAAAGATTTAAACACCAAATGCAGGACCTACACTAGTCCCACAGATCCCCATGTATGTGTAGGCACATACAAGCTGAAGGGCTTGTATGCAGCTGAGGGGCTCAAAGGCAGGCTGAGGGAGGGTAGGACAGGATTTCTAAAGGCGCATGCACATAAAGAGGAGCCTGGCAAAGTTGCTTGCATTTCTTAAAGTACTGAATTGTGGAAGAAGAAGAAAAGGGTAGAAAAACTAGCAAACTAGTGATCATATATGCTTTGGACACAGAAATCATTCCCCTGGCAGCAAAGGGTGAGTGCTAACATGGTCTCTGTGCTCAGCTCACAGAATCTTTGGATGTTGACAAGAAAAATAAAGTGTCCTTACTGACTTTGATGTCTCTCCTGCAGGTAAATTCAGCCATAAGCAACTTTATATAGCTGAGTAAACCCACCGAGTTCAGCAGGACCACTTTCATGCACACATTACTCACATGGTCTCAGTAATGCAAGCTCACGGTCCAAATAGTTGATACTTTTGAACTATTCAAAAAAGTGAGTTTCTGAACCAAGAAGCCATTTGAATAACTAGTGTGCTATTTTGATCTGCATTCTAATTTGAAAGCTCATCATTATTTACATGATAAATATAAACTGTGCATTTGGAGTTGTTATAGTCCATCATGTAAATCCGTATTTAAGCATTATGAAAAAGAGGATTTGTGACTCAGTAGATCATATTAGCTGTAGAGCAGTTATTCCTGTTGATCAAATCTATTTTCTTACTGCCCAATGTACATCAAGTCCATGTGATAAAAAATCCTTATGACATATTTACTGCTGTGTGAAATGATGTGGTCATTTTTAATTTCTTTGATTTTTTCCTATAATATTCTAAGCAGCTTGACATTCACGGAGGGGAAGAGCAGTCTTAATCTTGGTGGCCCTACTTTGATCTCAGCTAGATGACCATGAGTGATGAGCTCCCATAGGTTTAACAAAGATTCCTATAAATATTTTCCCCCTCATTCGATGATGCCTGTGATGTTCTGTGAGCATGTCCTCCCCACAAAATAAAAAAAAAAAAGCCCACGCCATATACTTCTTTCCCAGCCAGAAAACATCAACTCTCTATCCTCATTTCCCTTGTTTTGTGCCATTATCCCACTGATCCACCAGCCTTGTTCACCCCAATAGCATGGCAGAAGTCAGAGCTGGTCTCCTTGCCCTGCAACTGTTTCGTGAAACTGATTCAGTAGAAATGAGCTTGGTGGTCTCCTTTCACCATTGCTCCCTGGGGCACTTAGTGCTCCTGCCAACACTGAGTCTCCAGTGGCTGCTCAGGCAACCACTGGGTCTGCACTGCCAGAGGAATAGGCAGTCAAGAGGCACACCCATTTTCCTTCTGTTCCTCCCAGGCAGGCAGATGAAGGTATTTCCCACATGCTGAAAAATCTCTACGGCTGGTGCGGAAAGAAGGGACAATCTCTTCCAGCTGGTGTATAGCACTACGCACTTTTCTGGCTTCATGCTGAGCCAAAAAGGCCGATTTCATTCTTCTTGCTGCTGTTGTCCGTGTGGCATCAAACACATGTGCATTCAGAGGAGGCTTTCAATGTAAACCAGAGATCAGCTTTAGCATTTGACCATTCCTTCCTCTTTCCACCCCAAGGGCAATCAGAAGATACCTGCAATTACTGTGACTTTATTTATATGGCATAAAGTTTTTAGGGACCTCTAATGAGCTAGTGTTTTTAGGATAATCTTAACTGCCATCATTTTGTGTACACTCTCCCTGCATGCTTGAAGGGGGAACACAGGCAGATTTTTGTCCCCTCAGACTCCTGCAGCAGCAGGACTCTCTGCTCTTTCCACTCTCTCCAGTTTAAGGCTTGTTTTGCCAACTAAGGGGTAACAAACTTCAGTCCAGATCATCAAAGATTTCTAGCCTACACATTTCAGAAAGCCAATGCTTTGTTATTAAAACTGAGAATAACTTTACAAAGCCCCAGTGGTTGTTGCTGATAGCCAAACCTTGTAAAGGACCCCCAGAAATCCTGTTTCCATCTGATATGAGGACAGCAAAAAGTGGGGTGCCACCCCATGCACCCTGGGCATTTTGACCTTATTGAGTGAAATCTGAAGCAGTCTGAAGCTGGGAGATAAGTCGGAGAATACTGAAGGAAGATGGAAAAGGTAAGACAAATGAAACGGTAGAGTAAGGGCAACATTCTGCACAGCAGATGTCTGATATTCCCAGTCTTGTTACCTTTGTTTAAATGTTTAAATCAATGCTCTTAGTTTAATAAACAAACCAGATGCAAAATCTGCAGCTAAGTGTTAGGAGTGTATGTCAAAGCACAACAGGCAATCTCCACTGGGACTGTGTTTTTTTGGTCCAGGATGGGAAACCTCTTGTTAGAATTGTTCCCAGATTATATCCCACTGGCCCTGATTACCTTGATGTTGGGAAAATGTCTCAAGGGATGTAAATTGCCTGGAATCATTTGCAACAGCTGCCAGCAACTGCAATTCTATGTTATTACAAAAGCAATCTCCCTTCCTGGGAATTTGATTTGCAAAAATAGAAGAATTAATAGAAATAGAAAGAAAGGTTTTAAAATAAGATCAGTTTCCAAAAACCAGGCACCCTTTTTGACACAAGTATCCCTTATGCTCTCAAATGGGAATAATTATAGAAATGACTGTCACAAGATGGTACCTGCTTATGAAAAATAAATCTCTCCCTTGAATTTAGGCAGGCTCTAGTCAATATTTCTTGCAGAAGAAATCTCTCTTTTAAGCTCAGTATATTTTCTGGAACAATGGATATTGAATTGTGTCTGTTAATATAATCACTTGACATCTACCATTTTGTATATTTCGTGTTCCAGTGAAACCTTCTCTGTATTGCTAATGAAATAATTTTTTTATGTTCTCAATAATCATTATTCTCTTTAATGAAAAGTTAGGGCAGATCTTTCAGTCCTTACATGTGGGAATAATTTCTACCCTCACATTGCCTTCTTGAGTTACTTAAGCTGACTTGAGTGAATTAAAGTTTTGTAGGGATGGCTTGTTCATAACTTAAGTGCTAATTGACATCTATTTCAGAACATGACATTGTGGAATAAACCCTACTTTAAGACATTATTGCAATTATGGTTTTTATAACAATTAGTGTAATTATGTTTGGGATAGCAACTAATCAGTCATTGCAGCAGAATATAAGGCAATGTCTCCTACCAGCTGCCTTTAAAAATCTTCCATCAGAGACAGTGAGAAAGATCTGTCCTGAGTCACACAAAACATCTCCCCCAAATATGGTGAAAAGAAAGGAGACACAAGACTTCTGTCTATTAATTTTGAGGAATGACTAATTCTAGTGCTTGGAAATTTTGGAGTTCTGTCACCACAGATGAAACAAAATGTTCCATTTCAATACCTTTGCATCAGAAAAAGAGCCAGGTCCGGATACAGTGGTCAGTATAACAAGTAATTGGATAGATAAAGTGAGCCACTAGTACTTTACTTCCCATCCACTGCTCTGCCTCCTCTTTTACACCCAGGTAACTGTCAGAAAGGGACCCAGCTATTACAGATGACAAGAGGAAAATGCCTTCATGTTGTCCTCCAAAGGTTAAGGTTTACCAACCCCAGTTGGAAGCCACAATCTCCAATAACCATTAATCCACTAAACTCCAGTATGAGTGAACATATTTATGGCTGCAGTCACTAAAGGGTGAAATAAAGATTAGTTTTTAGTTAGGAACGCAAAGCTTTTTAGATCAATACAGACCCACTGCTGAAATCAATCTAAAGTTTGGAATTTTTAAGTAAAGATTTACTGGGCTTCCTTGTACAGTTAATTTTCCAAAGGGAGAATAGTCTCAGCAATGTTACATAGTAATCAAACTGAGTAAACACTAGTCAGTTCGTAAACTGACCTCAGTTATGCGCATAGCAAATGAGTGTACAGCAATAAAAATACCCATAATGTGGATAGTAAACTTGCCAATAAACAGGTAAAGCCAAAATGCACATATAGACTAACATGATAAAATATTAGTAGCTACATTTGCCTATTTGAAAACATAAATAATCAATAGGCATTAATAATGAAGTTGTTCATGCATTTCTTTATTACTGTGCATATTAAGTGTTTCAATTATTTCTACTTAGTTTGATAGATAAATGTATATGTACATTTTATTCCTTGAAAAGAACATAGGATTACTCTTCAAAACAACAGCTACTGTTTAGATGAAAGAACAAGTGGACTGGAAATACACAGCTTGTTATACCCCTCTGCTGTTCATGTTTGATGCATGTATACAATTTATTATGCAATTTCTTGAGATTTGACAAAGTAATTGTCTGGCAAACCATAGCTTTAATGATGGTTTTTCTGCTTCAGACAAAAGGTCTGAAGGTAGTGTAGGAAAATGACTTAATAGATCAGTGTCTATAAATGCCGTTAATGTGTATTATATATATATATTTGCAATGGTAACCCAAGTTATTTTCTGAGTTACCGCACAACACATTGTGAGATTCCATGTGGTAAATTCATTTTTGTCATCAGAGCTACTGCATGAAATCTTGTATGTTGAGCTGTAACTTCCAAAATAACTCAGGTTACTGCCCTAGTTTTAGTCTGGGTGTCTGTCACTGGGAGTCCTTGACAGTGGACCTGAGGCTGTGAAAAAGGCTGGATGTTACAATAGTGCCATGGTGGCTTAAAAAAGACAGAATTTCCATTGTTAACCCCCTTTTAAAGGGTTTGTCACTTGGCAGTTAAAATCCATTCAGATCTGAAACAAAAATCAAACAATATATAAATTTCCTTTTAATTATTCTTTTTTAATCATCATAGGTGTTCTTGAGACAAGCACCACAGAAGTCCTAAGTTTTTATTATTTTGAACAATTTTGCAATCTTTTGTAACTAAAATATGTCTAATCTGAAAAAAAAAAACCAATTCTCAGCAGAGGGATGTCCTTCATTTTGCTTATCTCCCAGTTTATCATCGGTAAAATACTAGTGGGCCAGATTCACAGCTTGTGTGAGCAGTCACTGGGCCCACTAGGACTGTCCCTTTATATCAGCAATGAACTGATGAGCTGTATCCAAATGGAGTTAAAATGGAAGCCTTTTTTTCATTTTTCTCCAGTGTTATTTCTCGGCTCTAGAATATTTGGTATGTTTATTTATATCTTGGTGTAAATGAATATGAGGCATTGGGCAGACAGGAAGATGTTATCTTGTGAGCAATAGGCACCTGAAAATCACCCAGGCAACTTGAGCCTAAGGAAAAAAAAAAAAAAAGAGATTCAATTCTTGTAACTGGGCTCCAACATCAAGTATTGCTTTTTTCTATTTCATCACCATGTTTTAGAATTAATGACATCTACCGTCACACAAGCTTTTTTTACCTTCAATACAGGGCTCATGAAGGAGCTTGTTGATATCAGAGAAAACTATAGTCTCCTCTTAATCCTTTTGTACAATGGAAAAAGAGCTACTATTGATTTCCTCACTTTTACCATTTGATGCTATGGGAATCTTTGAAAAGGTGCAAGGGAACAATTTCCAGCTGTGAATGGCTGGCATATCCTTCCTGACAAAGCAGACCATAGATGATCTGTGTCTATTCCAAGGCAATGTCACTCAGAGCCAAATACAAGGATATTTTTATTATGTGAACTAGATGCTGGGCTGAAACAGCTGGCTGGTGACACACAGAGCCCTGCCAGCCTTTCAGTGATGACTTCTTTTTGGTTTCTACTGCCTGGACCAGACTCGTACCAGAAAGCTGGACACAACTTCCCACTTTGCTGAGAAGCAGAGAAACAATTCAGAAAAGGCAAGGGATTATTTTCTTTCTCATATTTTCACCCCAGATTATCTGATAACAAATTTATATAATCCCTGACCAAAAAAAAAAAAGAAATAAAAAAGTGAGTGGTATTTTTACAATGCTACACTAACCTCAGGTTGCTATTCTGCAGTTGGACCTGGTGGAAACAAGACAGAGGACTTGTTTATCTGGGTAGTTAGTTGGGTTAAATTGGAGCCATAGCTGGATTTCACCAAAATCACCCTCACCAGCTAGTGAGGGTCAACACCAGCTAGGGGAATAATGCTTGACCTTCAGTGACTACATAAAGTTAAAGATTACCTGGTTTTAATCTCATGAAGCCCTGTCTCTATGTTTTGTGTTTGTGTTTTTTCTCCCAGCAAACTAACTAATTCGAATTCTGAGGTCCTGACTTTAAAAATACAGTTGGAAAAGAGTATTCACTGTTTCACAACGGTGATAAGTCCGGTTACTGAGAAACCAATGATACATGATCTCCACAGAGAGATCAAGAGATCACCATCTTCCCTTGTGCAGCAGAACAAGACTGTACTACTTAAGTACAGCCCTAGTCGTCGAGCAGCCAGGTCAGGAGGTTGTGTGTTCTCTTAAGATGGAGAAAAGCAAATGGAAACCATAAATCTCAACTCACATTTCCTTTGCTTTTTTGTACATATGCCCCCAAGACTGTTAATGAATAAGCATCCTGGCAGTCAAAGCTAACGCCGCATTTTATTTTACATCGTTATTTCCTCATGAGGGACTGGACATCTAGTGAGTCCTCTCTGCCACATCCAAAGGGAGAAGACAATCCCGGGGCAGTTAAAATGGAGCACTATGGGAAAGAATTCTGTCCTCAGAGCACTTAGACTGATGGAGAATGAAACTCTTTGTCAGCAGATTTTGCTTGAAAGATATTAAAAATAATTTTTGCAACTCCTCTCTCCCTTAAAAACTGATAATGCTCTCCTGGGACTTATGAGAGCCACATTAAACCTACGGATTATGTATTTCTTTGGTACAAAAACGTACTCTAGTCACTGCAATCTAGTTCCTGTTGCTCTGAACCTTGCCCTTTCCCCCAGGTGTCTCAAAATGCTGCCTCAAGAAACCAAGCAACTGGGATGGAACACTGTCCCACATGGGGATGGCTCCTTACAAAGCCTGACTGTGACTTTAGAGAAATCACAGTGTCACTTGCCACCAATGTATCCTCCTCTTAGTTTTGCAAGGAGTCCTGTGTGCACCAGGCTGGGAAAACTCAGCCAAACTGACTGGCAAATGCAGACACATATCCCACAACAGGAAGGCATTCCCTTTCAAGAGAGTACTTAAGAATATGGTTTAAGAAATGCTTAAATGCTTTCCTGAACAGAAATGGACTTAAGCACAAGAGAGTATCCCTTAATTGGGAGTACAGTGCAGACACAATCACTAAAGCTCGTATTATGTGCCTGAAAATCGAGTCCCAGAGCGTAAGCTTTTCCGAGTGATGGTTAGAGGGTTCCTAGTTGTAGCATGGTTCTGTACAGAAGGATTTGCTTAATCCACCTTGCTTTTAGATTGCAATTTCCCCAAGCTTAGCTGCTTCTTTTAACAGTTCTGAGTTCTGCCTCTCCTGCAAGTTATTTTAATAACTCTTTCAGAGAAAATACCTTATATTTTGATATTTCAGAAGCTACTGGTTTTCTACAAACTTTATTCATGTCATCTTGATTGCACAGCATTGCATTAAATGACTTTTTTTTTTTTTAATGTAGTTTGATCTATTGCCTTTGTGGACTGTGAGAGGAGGAACAACTTGCCTTTCAGGGCTCTAAGGATCACTCATTTAGGGTCCTATGTAGCAGCACCCAGTCCACCCCCATCAGTGTTTTGGGTAAAGAGAGCAAAAGCCTGAATACTTAATGTTTTATGAGTTTATTACAGTAAAAATCCTGTTTTGTATACATTCAGGCACAGAAACAATACTTCACAATATATCTGAGTGTAAATAGAACCACTCAGTACTCCTGGAGAAATCCCAAAGCACTAGGCAAGCGTGGATTGACCAGGACACCCCACACGCAATCAGGATGCCTGTGACACCTCTGGGCCCAGCTGTGCCAGACTCCAGAGTCACAATGTTGCAGTAGCCACTGGCATCAAAGTTGTAATAGTAAACATTCAAAAATAGCCAGCTGGGTGTGAAGCTGGGCAGACCTGCTCAGCAGGGCCAAGGGACCACAAGCTGGGAGAGCCTTGGACTGCGCTAATGAAAATTCTTTTTAGCATTTGGTAGCTGAAGCACAGAGATATTACAGAATGCACCTATGTCAAGGCTTTTACATTTATATTATTAGACTCAAGACAACTTTTTGTTCTCTTGCCCTCGCAGCTCCTTGCAATGCCTCACATCTCCTTGGTTTCCAGGGAAAGGGTTTCCTCACAGAACGAGGCACTTAGGAGCTTTGGGTAGTTCCCAGGTGCCAAACCAAAGTGTACAAGCCAGCATAGGTACAATCAAACTGTGTGCCTGTGGTGGGAATCCCGATATCCAGACTCATGGGTGTAACAACCACCACCACAGCCTCCTGAAATCTTCCACTCCTGCCCTATCCTAGACTGACACTACCAGCGATGAAGTGAGTAGTTAATCTGTACTCCAGGAACAGTGCACTGGGATGCCAGCTCTTCCTTCAGAGGCGTGAGTTTACAGACTTCCGTATCAGAAGCTTCAGGGTGAATTATACAACAACATTCAGCAAGAGTAGCAATGTCACTGGTAACAGCCACTACTGCTCTTGTTCATCTGCTTGTACAGCCCTTGTACCTCAAAAGGGACCTGTGTGCTCAGACCTGTCCAAACAATCAGCATGGCATGTTGCCCAACAAAAACAATCCAGCCCACCTGCAGCCTCTACCTTTCTGCAAGGCCCCTTGAAAGAACTTTCTTTTCCTGTGGGGGCACATCCCATCCACATCCTGGTGGCTCTGGTGAGTGCCAGCACCTCTGTTCCACCATCTGAAATGCAGCAGTGGCAGAAATGCAGACTGTTGAGAGAGTTCAGCAGGCCAGATGACTTGCACAAAAGGCAAATTCTGTGCCCCAGAGAGGGGAGACAGCTGAAGCTCTGTTTCTGACAGCAGTCTCAATGACAAAAGGGAGGCGTTCAGAATTGACACTTATCTTGGTTCTTAATAACAAAGATACTGGGCATGTAACTTGATTTCTGAGATGCACCAGGATACCAGTATATACTGCAACAAAAGCTGCAAAAAATCCCCCATAAAATATCCATTGTTCAGAGATATATTTTATATTACAAGCACAGATAATAAAGGCATTCAAAATTTCTCTTTTTTATAAAAATAATCTTACTGAAATGTATTTACCTTGCTTATTTACAGAGTGTTCCCTGGGATTTTAATGACCATGTCTCATCCTGTCTTGATAAAAGCCTCTTCTGCACCAGGACCTCTTCCTCCAATTTCAAGATGTGATTTGGAGCTTGTAGTATTGACATCCCCATCACAAAGCTCCGCAATCTGACTTCTGTAAGCTGAGGAATCTGCAGGGATGGAAAGGACTGACAAAAGGATGATGACTAAAAGGACACCACCTCCAAACCCCTGGCTTTGAAAAGATGAAAGCATGGGCTGCTGCCCACTGCTCTTTGGAAATCCTGTTTAGGAATAGAGACCCATAGCTGTGGTAGGGAAGGCTTCAGAGTTCATATGTATTCAGTGCCTCAGGGGACATGGTCTTTGCTCCCAGTGGTTTCCCTGAAGACAATGATTGTTTTAAGTGTGTAAATTAGAGATGGGAAACCCCTGCTTAAACCAAGTGACAAGTACATCTACCTTTGCTCCAAAGGAAAAAAAAGAAGATAATTTTACATGGTGCAGGTTTGGGAGTAACAGAAGAAACAAGCAAGCACATAGTATTTTCTGCCAGCCGCTGCCATCTCTAAGAGATGGACTTTCATCTTC
>VZRF01015747.1:149101-274304 GCA_013396875.1 Vireo altiloquus
CGGAGGGGACCGGGGGCTGGCGGCGAGCGGGACGGGCAGGGCTGGTCGCCTGCCCGGCAGAGTTTCAGTCACTTGGTAGTTTCTCTGGGCATCGCGGAGTTGGGGGGGGCGGGGGGTATTATTTGGGGTGTGTTAGATTGCTTGGGTGTTTGGGAGGGGGGATGGCCTGAGGGGGGGTGGCTCAGCTTTGAAAATGTCCCCGGCTTCCTTGCTCCTCCCCTGGAGAACTGCCCGGTTTGCACCGAGGAGGGAGGAGAAGGGGGGCGGGGGGTAAAGAGGGGAGAGGCAAAAAAAATAAATCTCCTCCTGCCCTCCCAAGTTGCAGCCCCTCGGAGCGTGCCCGTCCGTGCCCGTGTCCGGGGCGGGGGGGCGGCTCGGCTCGGCGGGCAGAGGGGAGCCCGTCCCCCGGCTGCGCCCCCCGCCACCCTTGCGCACACAGCCGGGATGCGCCCTCCGGGCCTCTAAAGCTCTGTGTTTATTGTTGTGTCGTCCCGTGTGTCCCCCCACCCCGTTCTCCTCCCCACCCCTCTGCCCAGGTTGGAGGAGGGTTTAAAAGGCAGGTGTGCCGGAGGCCGCTCGCCATGTCCAGATCCGGGGACAGGACCTCCACCTTCGACCCCAGCCACAGCGACAACCTGCTGCACGGCCTCAACCTGCTGTGGAGAAAGCAGCTCTTCTGCGACGTGACCCTGACGGCCCAGGGCCAGCAGTTCCACTGCCACAAGGCCGTGCTGGCCTCCTGCTCCCAGTACTTTCGATCCCTGTTCTCCAGCGGCGGCGGGAGCGGCGGGCACCCCCCCGCTCTGGGGCTGGGGCCCGGCGCCCAGGACGGGCTGGGAGGTCCGCCGAAGGAGCCGCCGCCGCAGACGCAGGAGGAGCCCGGCACCCCATCCTCCTCCCCGGAGGACAAGCTGCTGGCCAGCCCGCGGGCCATCAATAACCTGGTGCTGCAGGGCTGCTCGTCCATCGGGCTGCGGCTGGTGCTGGAGTACCTGTACACGGCCAACGTGACCCTCTCGCTGGACACGGTGGAGGAGGTGCTGTCGGTCAGCAAGATCCTGCACATCCCGCAGGTCACCAAGCTGTGCGTGCAGTTCCTCAACGACCAGATCTCGGTGCAGAACTACAAGCAGGTGTGCAAGATCGCCGCCCTGCACGGCCTGGAGGAGACCAAGAAGCTGGCCAACAAGTACCTGGTGGAGGACGTGCTGCTGCTCAACTTCGAGGAGATGCGCGCCCTCCTCGACTCGCTGCCCCCCCCCGTCGAGTCGGAGCTGGCTCTCTTCCAGATGTCCGTGCTCTGGCTGGAGCACGACCGGGAGACCCGCATGCAGTACGCCCCGGACCTGATGAAGCGCCTCCGCTTCGCCCTCATCCCGGCGCCGGAGCTGGTGGAGCGGGTCCAGTCGGTGGATTTCATGCGCACCGACCCCGTCTGCCAGAAGCTGCTGCTGGACGCCATGAACTACCACCTGATGCCCTTCAGGCAGCACTGCCGGCAGAGCCTGGCCAGCAGGTGAGGGGCGGCGGGGAGGGGGGCTGCCCTCACGGCCGCCCCCTCGGCGGCGGCTGCGGGACGGGCGCGGGGAGTCCCGGCGGGCAGGGACCCCGCGGNTTCGTCCACTCCCCTCGGCCCTCTGGCCGCCCGCGCTTTGGGAATCTGGTTGGGGGTGGTTTTTTGGCCATAATTAATTTTTTTTTCCCTCTCACAATGTTTCTCCTCAACGAGGAGTTGCGTTTTAAGCTGTAATAGCCAAGTCCTAATCTGTTATTTTCATAAATAACTGCATCATCTGTGCACACCCTGATAGTGCTGATGTTGGGGTGATGTCCCTGTTTGTTAGTGGAAACTTGTGACTGCGTAGTCCTTACATCTATGACATGTCAGTTATTTTCATTTAATAAGGTAATGAATCATGATGTCAAAGTTTGACAATATGATGTTGGTGTTAGAAACTGAACGCACAGCATGTAGTTCGAGAAGTAGTAAACATATTCAAAATTTATTTATCTTCTTTTAAAATATATTTGCACTTCATTCACAAGTGGAAAGATAATACCATCTTCTAGTGTTGGTATAATACAGTGGTGTGGCAGCACAGAAATCAAACCACACTTTGTATTATTCAGCTTATTATAAGCTTTTTAACTTAGGTTAAAAAAAGGTGCATATTACTAATGAATTGACAGCAGCAAGAAGAAAACTAGTACATTAATAAATATTTTAGATAATACATTCTATCAGCATTAATGCAGAGGATTCTTTATGTCTCTTTGTAGTGGGTACTCAGATGGTTTAACTTTGGAGATGGTGTGCCCTCTTTTATTATTTCTAGCTAGCTCACTATGTTAGTGTTCTGTCATGCTTATCACCTTATTGTCTAACTGATTCTCACTCTGAAATCAAAAAAATCGAATACAAGTATTTTGCAGTGTGAAGTATTTTTGAGATGCCACTGTTGTAAGTTGGAGCCTACCCTTTGCATTTCAATACTCAAAAGTGATGACTTTCAAAAATGTAAACCCCACCAACTCCTCAGGCGAGATTCTGCACGCCACCGGGGGCAAGCTGATGCTCATGTCCTGGTGGATTGCTGAGATACCAGCCGGCTTGGTTCAGTGAAGATACCTTTCCAGCTTCAGTGGTCCATGTCATTTGAAGGATATGTAGTGGTGTTCTGACCACTGAATGCTTACAAGTGTCATGGATGCTGCAAGAATCTGATACTGCTGGTGCTGGGAGCTGGCTTTCCCTGTAAGCGGGAGTGTACGCAAGGGGATTGCACTTTCAATAGCCCTAGATGAGAGTCTAAGTTGCAGTTAAGGACTTATGGGAGACTCCAAATACCATAAATACTGTTTTTTTTTATTTGTAATAGGTCTGCATGTCTGTGCAGACAGTGGTATTTCAGAGACCCTTAGCCACAGTGGGTGAAAACATGCTGTCACCTTCCCAACTTTAATGTGTGTCTATTAACAGCCTGGTTACTAGCTTCTCTTGATTGAGTTCTTTAGTGGCAATGAAATGGGAGCAAAACCATTAAGATTTCTTTATAAGCAGGCATTAGAACTTACTCCAAATGTTAAAGTGTTGAAGATGTTGAAATGCTTAGAAGTGCCACATGCAATTGTTATATTTTCATTTTTGGTCTTGGATGATACTCCTGGAAATTCATAAAGGTCATGAAGGGCCATCTTTGAATCTTAATCACTTTAAGGTTTTGTGAGGTTGCCTAAGTGTACAAATGCCTTCTTAAACATGAATGAGGAAAAAAAAAGAAACATTCAATACTACAGGGATGCCCAGATTTGTCCTTTCTGTTACTCGTAGTTTTTCTAAAGTAGCAATTTTAACAGGTTGACATTCATTCAGTTAAATTTTATTTTAAGGAAGACAATCTGAAAAGAGTTCCTTGAGTTACTAATTTGCAAAAGGAAATCTTAAAAGTAACTAACAGTGAAGTACACGTGCAAACACATAAAAATTATTACACAGGAAAAGACTTCAAAACTCTGATCACTTTTTTCTGTGTGTAATGGTGACTTTGGTAATTTGTAATTTAATGAAAGGTCATTCGCCAAAGATTCACATGTCTTTAGAAAGAGATTAGCAGTTCCTCTTGTGCAGTGTAATAGCTCCTACACAATACAGTAAGGGTTGGTGAGAAATGCAGGCAGCCCAGTGCCACATCCACCTGCTTCCAGCATGTTGAAGCAATGAGAATTACACTCAGTATTACAACTTGCCAGTAACTTCTCTGCATTTTTAAAAAGAACTTTTTTCTTTTTTTTCTTTTTTTTTTTTTGGGTAACAAGCTATTTTTGAAAAAACATCTGTGTTACATGCATATTCATATGCACACTTTGGAGTACATTGGCATCAGGCTACTTTTATTTCTTAATGGAAATTAATGTAATGGGAAGCTCAAAATATGCTGATTCTCCTCTGTAATGTAACTACAAAGTTAGTCCTGTGGTCAGGGCTAGAGGAGAGATTTGGGCTCATAAGAGCCAGTCTGTGCTCTGTGAGCAGAGGTATTTATAAAGTTTGTGCCACAGATGCAGATCCTGCAGTGCAAGTGATGCTGGGGCTAGTATGTACCTGAGTTGTCTTTTGTCCTGCAGTGAAAAACATTATTTACTTGCAGAAAGAATAGGGTTTTTTCTCACGAAATTTCCTAAGAGAAGGTAGTGCTTGAATGTCCTGATATATTTTTGTAAAATAAATTTTCAATCTACAACAACTAAATGATCAGAATTTAAAAAGTTGAGGAATTATGTTCCTGACTTGTGGGCCTTGCTATGCACTCTGAGGTTTAGGGCTTCACCACAGGGGATAGGTGTTTTGGCTTTGATTTGACATTTAATCAGGTGCTCAACTCTCAGCAAAGTTAGTAATTCTGTTGGCTCAGTGATCCTCACCTCACCAGGGCCTCAGCCTACAAGCTGCTGCGAAAGCCTCTGGAGGCACAATCAGTTTTGATGTCACTAGGAAAAATCATAGTTGATTTCGACTTCGAGTGGGGTGAGTGACCCTGAACATTAGGCTTAAATTACGTTTGTCTGTCCCTGAAAGAGACACGTAGCTCTGTGCTGTATCATGCTTTCTGTAGTTCTGGGAAGAAAATGCATTTAGATAAAGTTCATATTCCAGACATTTATTTGACTCTCGGATCTTCACCTGAGTATTGAGTTGATTAAAATGTGTCTGTGCTTTATTGTGTAATATAATATATTTTATATAATACATGGTATGTATTTTCAATTTTTAAAAAGTTTAGGGGAGGAGCATTACCATGTTTCTGGGAAGAAATCCACTTTTAAAGATGAGTGAGCTACTGAGAATTATTATTGCTTCTGTGTTTACTTTCAACAATGAAGATGGTTAAAAACACATCACCTAGCTTTTAACTCCAACTTTGTTTGTCCTAGTGGACAACACAGCTGTAGAAAGACAATGGAGCATTATAGAAAAAAAAAATACTTAATTTGTGGGGCTTATTAAATGTTTTACCTAAACATTGCAGCCTTTTTACAGGTCACTGCCATGATTTTATGGTTCCACTCTACTGTAACTAGTTACAATGCCCTTCGTTCCTGACGGGCAGGAGAAGCTGGGCTGGGTGGGAAGGGGCAGGAGAAGCTGGGCTAGGTGGGAAGGGGCAGGAGAAGCTGGGCTGGGAGCTGTTTGTGAGCTGCAGGACACCTGCAGCTCCTCTCACCAGCCATGGGCGTTTGGGCTGGCCCGGGATCTGCTGGCAAATACAGCTGCCTACCTGAAGGTAGGACTGAGAGAAGTAAAACTGAGAGAGAGGGGGAAATGCAGGAAAAGAAAGGAGTCGAGATTCCCCAGGGGAGAAATGGGATGTAAGCAGCGAAAGCAGGAAAGTACAAATGAGGGAAGAGGTGAGAGGAGGATAGTTTTGAAGGGGGAAAAATGTGAGGCTAGGATACCAGACAGGAAAGGGAATTAGGAAAACGATAAAAGACCCTGGCAGATAAAAAGAAGATAGGGAATGAAACAAAAGGGGGAAAACTAATTCTTGGCAGAAAAAGCATCTGTTGTCAGTAACAGCTGAGTATTCCAGTTTCTGGAAAAGCTCTTTCAGATTTGGGGAAAGAAAAATGGATGGGGATGAACCAACTGACATGAGATAGGAATAGTCATAGGCAGAAAATACAGAATTAAAAGCACAAGAGAAAAGAGGGAAAAAACGAGACAAAGAGATAAGGAGGCTAAGCCTGCCTATGCTGTTTTATGGGTTCAGCAAAGTCCCAGCATGTACAGACCCAATTATTTTTTTTATACTTTTGTTCCCTGGACTACTATACCTTGCGGAGATTAGAAGAGCAAACTGTGGTCCTGCTAAAGCTAATTGTAGAGGTGGTTTGGTTTGCTGTTTGTTTTGTTTTGGTTTTTTTTCCATTTCGGTGGAGAGAGGGTGTCATCCAGACTGTTTGGTGTTTGGCAATATGAGTGAAAGTGATAGCAAATTAAACAGTGACAGGTGATGAAGATGATATGAACAGTTTTCATTCAGTAGGAAGATGATAACTGTTGATGAAGAAGGAAAAATGTAAGGTGCTGAACAGCGTGAGACCGTAGCATTTATATGGAAGACATATATGCCTGGTCTGCTTTACTTTCTACAGAGGAGCTTAAAAATTTTAAGAAACCAGTTACATCCCTTGGCAATTAAATAATTTCCTTCTTGCATACACTATTTGTCTCCAAATCTCACAGACCGTAGTTCAATTTGACTTCTTTTTCTACTGAGATTTTTGTAGAATCTCGGTAGGACGTGTTTGGTGGTTGTAAAAAAAATGTGTTTTTTCATTGAAATGCACTCTGTGTTCTTGTTACAGCCACCTACCTGTCCCTTTGTGATCATAACACCAATATTTGGATTTTTAACTAATATTCTTATTCATGATTAATTGCAAGTGAGAAATACTACAGATCCCAAATTAACATCCTGATAAGAAAAACCTATCTTAAAATATATGTAAATTATTGAGTTTTGCATTACAGTATGGATGAAGTGGATGTGAGGCTCTGGTTTATTTTAGTGGGCTTTGGATCAGTTTTTATGTGCTCGAATTAATATCAGGAAATTGTACGTGTGCCAGGACTCTCAGCTGAGCTGCAGAAGGGAGACTGACACATTACAGGCTGTGGAGTAGTGAACCACAGACCTGTAGTCAGTTTAATCCTAGTTAGTCTCACCTACTTTCCTTACTTGCCTCATGTGCATTCATTTGCCATTGGAGAGAAGCTCGTGCCGAAGTCTAAGTGGAGTTTCCAAAACGGTGTGAGGCTTGGAGCTCACATTAGGAACAGAGGTAGCACCATTGTAGTAGCTACCTTTTAGGTAGCACCTAAAAGGACTACTGTGGGTCAGGAAGGTCCTTGGGAGCCTTTTTAAAGGGACGTATGTCCTGGCTGGTAAAATCCTTGAGAGCTGCAGAGGCATAGGTAATAGCCATTTATTTGGCTCAGTTATAGTATTTTTTAGGAGAAACATAATTTATGGAGAGCTTTTAATGGCCTTTTTTATGGACAGCCATCTTTCCAACAGCTGCAGGTGAAGGAGGGTTCCAGGTGCCTTGTGCAGGTACTTGCCCTGCCAGCCAGTTTCCCAGTCAGAGGCACTACTTGGAATAGTGTCCTTTGTGACCTGGCAGTCCCTCCTGATTTATGTCCTTAGATGACAGGGCTCTTCCCCAGATCCAGTCTACTGAACTTTACGTCTATCTGTCCCCTCTCTTGAATCCTCTGTTACGCTAACTCCTGAGTGCCCCTCCCACCAGGCTCCCGACCTCACACACACCAATCCCCACTGCTCCAGACCTCTCTGCTTGGATTTCTAGAGGCTGCTGCGGTTTGCTGAACTGTGCTCCTCCTTGGCTTTATCACCGTGTCTTTTAGCACTTGAAGCAGCATCAAATATCTGCATCTCCAAACTCTTTTTCCAAGGGGAAATCTTTCAGTGGATTTCAAATACCTTGTTCTAGGGGGAAAATTAAACTAAGCTTAAAAACAAGCAATCTTATTAAGCCACTCTGTCTTAGGGTGACTTTATGATGTGTATCCCATACTGCCCAGATATGAATCCTGTGCCTTTCTGTGCCTTTAAAACTGTGTGTGAGAAAAAAAAAAACAGCCAGAGGAACTTTTTCAAAGCAGTTCTGTGCTTCAAGGTCACTACTCCTCTCTGTGTTCTTCTGCTGTGGGGAGATACGGGATACACATCATAAAGTCCCTTATAGGTGGGCACGAGACTGAAGGGTGGCTGTAACCTGCCTTCTTTTAAGGAGACATTTCATTCCAGAGTGTTTCCCTGAATTTGTCTCAAACTGGGACACACTCAAACTGATGACAAAGTACCTATTATGAAAATGGGAACTTTTTCCTCAAATGCTGCAGCAAAAATGCACCTTTCCACTGCCTGCAACAGTCTATGCAGCAGCTCCGCAAGTCATGCAAGTGCCTAAAAGCAGAGCTGTCCCTCATGAGTTCCTGAGCTGTTCTTGCTCATCCTTTGGCAGCACAATCTACCTCTGTCCTGTTGGGAGGTACGTAGGTCATGAGAGGTGCAGAGACTCCTAGACAAGGAGGTTCCATTCAGACAAAATCCGCCTGGAATGATTTATGCATAGGGTGTACCTTTTACATGTGGAGTGCCATAGGATCATGGTGAGCATCAGACATACCTATCTTGGCTGCTGGTCTGAGACTTTTCTATTCACTCTTTGCCTGATGTGCATCCCCTTCATGTGGAGAGAGGAGATAGAAAGGAGAGGGTCTTAGAGGGCATGTTATGGCCTGGGGTCACTACAGCTTTTTCTTTATAGCAGAAGAATGTGGAGGTTCTGAGTCTGTAACTGCTGAGCAGTAAATGGAACAGAGCTGTGATGGTGTAATTGTTTGGATTTGTACTTGAAGAAAAAGCACAGTGAGCCTTGGGGGCAAGGGGAGTGAGGAGAGGTAACATAGAACACAAAATCAACACAAAATAGTTTGCCAGGAAAAAGCTTTGGTTCTGTTAAACTCATGTTATGAAAAAATCCATATAATCTGTAAAAACACTGTTTCATCTTTTCAAACAACTCCTGCATTTTAAAAACCCAAGCTGTTTTCTAAATCAGAGCAAGGTTTTTTATTATCCTTTGCTCAGCATGGCCTGAAAAGATTGAGCAGGGAATTTAAGAGGAATCCTAAAAGAAGTATTTGATATGGACTCCCCTGCTCTGTAAACATCTCTCATGTTGGTTTTGTTGAAACAGATTCTGTCTGGTATTACAGGTTTACCAAAGGACCATCTAAAGAAATTGAAGAATATGGAAAGTTGAAAACTATTAGTAAATACTTCCTGGCATCATTTTTCATATTTGCTGCCTCCCTGAAATTTTCTTTAAAGACCGTCATGCCTAGTACTTTGTAGTCAACACTTGCTGTATTCTTGGAAAGCAGACAATAAACTGAGCAAATATTGTCAGCTGCCAAGTTCAATGGAAGCAGACGGTTTGCAGTGAAGCTGGAAGTAAATAGAAGTTGGTGCCACAGTTGGTTCTTCCTGCCTTCCCCAACTGATGCCTTCTTTCAGGGAAAAAAAAACAAAACCAACCAAACTAACCAGTGGAAAAGGTAGCAAGTCATACCTTGGGTGAGCTGGCAGCAAGGTGTGTTTCCTTCATTTGGCTTCCTAAGGAAAAGGAGCCTCAGCTGGAGAGAACACAGCCTCTGATGCAGAGACCTGTTGACATGGACATCAGATACAGAATCAAACCAAAAAGAACTTTCTTGATTTTCTGCAGTCTGAAGTCAAAAAAACAATAGTTGGTTGAAATTTCCTAGGGGACAAAAANAAAGTATTTCCATTTTACAGCCTCTGTCAGAAAAATAAAGACAAAAAAAACCCCAGAAATGGGACCAGCCAACAAACCAAACCCAAAAAAAGGCCAAACAAAATGAGGTGAGGAAGGGAAAGAAATTTGCCAAAGCACTTAGCTTTGACTTTTTTTTTTTTTTTAAACATTCAGGATAAAGGGGATTACTTAAAGGTTCTTTAGAATTTCCGTCAGTGAGGAATATCGGTTTTTTGCATAGTTTTGCCACTCAGATTCATGCCACAGGAGGTTTTGTGTCTCATTCACCCACTTGCTTTGCTAGTAACATTCCTTTGAATTCACATCCCTTACAATGCTCCAGATACTCAGTATGGGGCTCGTAAGGATATTTTTAGCATTCATATCTGATAATACAAGGAGGCAAAGATGAGAAGAACACTCCTCTGTGGTCTTCCCAGAGGAGCTCTGCTGATAAATATCACTCCTTCAGGATAGCTGCCCATCCCTAAGCTACCTATTACATCAGAGGCTATTACCCCAAAAGGAGGGGACATTAACTTCAAAAAATCTTCCATCTGAAAGCTGGAAGCTAACTCTTAAAGATTTACTTAGAGACTAACAGTAGTGGGATCAGGTTCATAAAGAAAAATTGGGTTTTCAGAGCTTCAAACAGGTTCTAAGTTATTTTACTACAGAAGTTGGAAAAGTGCCTGGTAACTTTAGATATAAAGGAACCTTTAACTTATAAGGTAACTTTGTAACATTTAAGTGTGGCCTGTCAGATAAAATATTCACTTATCCTTAGATTTAGGCTTTTAGAAGGAAAAGGAATGATTATTGTTAAAGCAAATATTTACTAATTTTTTTCTGTACTTTTTTCTTTTTTTTAAGTATTGAACAAAATTTAAAAAAAAAATCTAGTAGATTCAGAGGACAAAACCAACAAATAATGTCTGCAGCAAATCCTTTTCAGCTTAGTATTTATATTCCTAAACTTCATTCTGTCAGTGGTCAGCAACATGTATTAAATGAGCATCATCTTCAGTGAACATTACTGTGAGCTCTGCTGCAGTGAAAACTGGGACCTTCTGCCAAGCATGCCTACACTGAGAATTAAACGATGAAAACCTAAAACTTCATTATTAGACTGGTTTCCTGGTTTTTAGTATTTCTAGAAAGTTCTTTCACATTCTTTCACATGTGCCTGGGGCAATAGGTACAAATTAGAAGAGGCAAAAAAATCCATTCATAAAGCAACTTTCATACAGTCAGCAAATTTTTGAACATTCTTTGAACTGAAGAACAAAATAATTTATTGGTCACAATTTGCAAGAGACTTTATTGGGCTTTAAGTTTTGACAAAATCAAGATATTCTTTGTCTATACTTTATCCATAAGGAGAAGGACATTCTGCACAACTTGCTCTGTTGACTGTGTTAACTCAGGTCCTTCCCTTAGCAGTGCTGTAGGGTTAGGAGGAGATTCTGGATGCCTATTCACCTACATGTTATGATGTTTGCTAATTCATTTTGTGTGATAACAAAACCTCATAAAATTCCTTTGTCCAAAATAAATTTTACATTGTACCTTATGGCTTTCTTTGAGTTCTTACTTCAACTCTAGGATAATTACATTTCCTCTCTATTAAACATGTGTTACTAATCATGGCTATCTTTGCAGTCAACTATGGAAGCCAAAATCCATTGAAATAAGCAGTTTTCATATGACACTTTTGTTGCACTGAAATGCCCATCCAGGAGCTGGGAAGGTAATTGTTGAAGATCACATCCCATGTTCTCAATGGCAAAATTTTTTTCCAGTCATGAGCAAATGGATGCTTGCAACATTTGTTCAGATTTGCAGACTGCAACTAGATTGTCCACTACATTTTTGTTGAACACAGCACCCCTTCAGATGCCTTTTGAGAAGAAAAGGGTTGCTAAAGACCATCCTCATTTCTGAAGATGAAATTAAGCTTTTGGTGCTAACAAACAAAAGGTCTGCAATTGAAAGATAGTATGTATCTTTGTCTATTACCTTGAGGTTGGTATCTAAAACTCAGTGAAATCATTTGTTTCTGCTGCAGGTTAAGACAGCCCCCTTTTCTGAGGTTCTTCCTACTTGTTTTGACAGTATCACTGTCAGACTCTATCCTCTGATGTAATGAGATATGAGGATGTAAGTAAAGCTCACCACGCATTCACCTGCCCTTGCTGGGTCTGTGCTGGTGTTATAGTTGGTTTTGTTTGAGTTCAGGGGGCAAACACTGAAGTTCAGTTTGGCTCTGCTGTGTTTAAGGTCAGCACTGAAGCAGGAGCAAGGGTGCCTTCATATCTGTGAAGTCCCTGCTCTGAAGAGCTACATGGCTCTCTCCATACTCAAAGCCATGGTGATAGCCTATATGAAAAGATTTTTAATGATCCAGGCTTCTGGGCTTATTATAGCCCTAAGTTAAGAATAAAATATAGTTGTATACTCTTTTTCTTTTTTTTTTCACTGATGACTGTGATCACCTCTATGTCTCTGCATTTTTGTTTCTGATGTGTAACACTACACTGGTGCATTAAGAACCACAGGATTGCCACTTGATGCTTGTATTCTTTCCTTTTCTTTGCATTACCTAATGCAGAGAGCAGAGCCTTGGTGCATTGTTTAAGAACTGGAAGACTCTGGAGCAAACCTGTTGTTGAGGCTTGTTTTCTTGCCAGCTTTTGTAGAATGAACTTCTACTAATTGCCCAGATAAGGAAAACCCACCAGTAGAAGATTGATGGCTATGTTAATAAAGAAAAACAATGTACAAGAAGAGTATTTCCCATTCATGCGTTTTCTATTAACATGAGGCCATCAAGGTTGCAAAACAGTAGGAGTGGTTGTCAGGAGTATTGAGGTCTCTTGCAGCCTTTTCTACTGATTTCTTGTGAGTTTATAAGCTCTCTTGGGCTCAGCCTCTTGCTGTGAATATTCATAGTTAGTTTAGACCATGGACTAGTGATCTGAGTTTTTCAGCTGATGGGCATCTGCTGCTACCTTTGGAATGGGTAGGATTTAGTTATGTTGATGAGCATCTCTGAAAATGGAGCCACTTCTTTGAGTACTCAAATTCCTGGGTTTGTGTGCCTGAGGGAAACTACACCAGTTTGAAAATGTTGACTTTGAAATATACTTTGGTTTCCAGTCTTGTAAGTAGACAAAATAAATTTCACACCACATGAGGTACCCAGGAACTTAATTAAGGTGAATTAAGTGTTTTAAAATCTTAGCAGAACAGAAACTGCAAAGTGTGTGCAGAATAATAACAACACGTGCATGTTCGTCAGTGAGAACTAGAGTTTTGGAGTCCAAGTAATGCCTTCAAGATAACATGTGGATAAATTTATCTCAACTTTTTTGCCATGACAGCAGCCTGCCAGTCCAGGGTTTAGCCTTCCCTGACCAAGACCCTCTACTGTTAATGGAACACAAGATGATCATAAAATCCTTGCTGGGGACACTGTGAACCACAGCATGTAACTGAACAGTATATTAGACTGTGAAATAAGGACTGTGAAAAAAAAAGTGTGTCAGATATAAAGAAGGACATTTCACATTGTAATTTTGAGTTATCCAAATAGCAAACGTAATAGTACAAGAAAGGAGGAAGCTTTATCTTAGTGCATTACATATATTTTTAAATCCTGTCTTCATCATAGTGTTTCATTGAATTACATTTTTATTAATATTTGGTAAAGTCTTCTGCATATAAGCAGTGGTCATTTACATGCTTTTCATATTATAGAATGTATTATAAGATTCTAACAGTATTGCTTAGTGCAATATGAAACATAAATATGAGATAGTAAAGAAAATCTTTTTTCAAAACCTAAGTTGCAGCATTTCACACCAAAACATAAAAACCAGAACTGGCTCCAAGGAAACTTACCAGTTTAAAACCTGCATATCTTTAGCCACTGTATTATCTTTACTTGGTTCATTGGAAGAGCTCTCAATGTAGATGAATTAGATATTTTGAGTATAAGTACCTATCTCTTCTTTGCCATGTGAGATTTCCATGTGCTTTTGGCAGAGACTTTGCTGACTATTAAGTTCTTATTAAACTTTTACTAAAAGTCTCTGTTCTTGCTACTTCCCATTTAAAACGTATTAAAAAATTTAGTATTTTTTAAGCATACCAATATTGCAGCACTGCTCCTTCTCAAGAAACAGTAACTTCTTAGACTGTTTAGCTGAAAAAGTAATGTTAAGGATAGTTGCAACTGCCAAAGTCTGGAAACTCAGAGTTATATCTGACATTTCATTCTTCACCTTAACTATTGAGCCTTGGCCATTCATTGGATTTTCACAGTGCTTTGGAGTTAGAAGGGAGTTTTACAGATGAAAGATGAAAATCAAAATAAACTCCTTTATCAAGTAAACCTTGCAAGGGCATTCTGAATTTTACAATACACAGGGAGTTGATTGTGATGTAACATACAACACAGGAGGGTTGAAATAAACAATTTATTCTCTATCGTTAGGGATGGCCATGCATAACTGACTTATGGCTCTGGTTTGCTCTGCCACTTGTTACGTGTGCAGTCATCCCTAACTCATACCAAAAACAGTTTATCATACTCCCATGTAGCATAGTTTTTATCAAATAGTCTCTCATTAAAAACTTTACTGGGGAGACTGAACATTCAAGCAGTGCTTTACTGAGCTTTCCCCAGAGCTTCCTCTCACTACGGAATCTGTGCCGACAGTGATCATGAGACGGTTCCTGATATCCTACACGGCCACAGTCTGCTGGGCAGGTAACAGTCATCATCTGACAGCGCATAGCAGGTGCAGTGCAGGCATCAAAGGCTGCCTTTTCAGAAAGACTGAGGGACTGCAGGGGCTCTCCCCAAGCTGGGAGAGAATCAAGGGGTAGGACAGCATGGGACAGTGTCACTGCCCCTGTGGTTTAACTCCTGCTCCTGCACTGAGGGTTTTGTTTCATCCACTCTCAATTCATGACCTTCCCTGAGCCTTAAATCTGTTTTAAAAACAGACAAGGCCATATGTCAGGTAGTTCCCTGGCCATCCTTGTCATAGATGTATCAGTAGTTTGTAGTTGTCTTTTGGACAGCTATTTGACAAATTTTATTCTGGAACATTGTGTGGATCAAGCCTTCAGCTGTGTGTTCCCCTCCAGAAAGATGTTCCTTGTAGTTGGTGCCTGTCTACAGCACAACCTAGTTCATCTTTTCCATATTTCTCAAGAAGAAGATGCTGTCCTGGTACAAATGTAAATCAGTGGGTCACCACCACACAGTCTAGGTAGCAGCTGGAGCGAAGCCAGAGATCTGCCTCAGTCCTAAAGCTCCCACTGCCAGAGTGCACTGCTGAGGCTGGAGCTCCTGGGTGGAGATTTGACCCACAGATTTGACTGTGTGCAGCTCTGGTGGTAGACTTTGGTTCATGGTGTTTTATGCCTTTCTTGGCCGGGGCTGTTTGCTGCAGACTGATACAACTGAGTGCTACATGGGTGTTGTTGTCCCTGGAAAAATGGTGTTTGATCAAGGTGCTTTCCATCAAATGCATGGTCCCTCGGAACAGTCATCTGTATGGATGGATGTTTTCCAGGCTATATCACCTTCCTACTTAACAGGAACATATTGAGCCTAGACCTTTATTTCTGTGTTATCTCACCTAAGCTAAGTATAACTGGTGAAAGTTCAATTATATGCAAAGTGAGTATTAAAGCATCAGGGCTCATCTGGGGGTCTGGGCCTCCCTTCCAGTTTTCACTTACAATTGTGCTAAATCCCTTAATGCTACAGAGAAATTGTATGTTCATCAGGTGGAGCATTGGAGGCCAGGGTGCAGATAACCACTTTTACTGCAGATGAGACATTGCAGTCCTGTTCTTAAGAACTGCCAGGCAGATTGGGAATCACGGTCACGGTTAATAGCAGCGAATTGCCAGCTCTTGATGGGTGGGTAGTCACTCCTTTCAGTGGTTGCCCCCTGGGGGAGAAGGTAGAAAAACAGAGGGAGGGAATTAGAGTGACTTTGCACAGTTGAGCAGGTTCATGCCGCTGGATCAGTGGCAAGCATTGGCAGGGCTCCACTCTGGGGAGGCTCACAACAACATCACAGTCTCATTTTTACCAATTGGTGTTGCTATAGCCAGTGGTGCACAGGGGGAGAGCAAAGAGAAGGGGGGGAGCCGAGGGGGAGAATGAAAGCAAGAGTCTGGACTAAATTAAACAAACAAAAGTGCTTGTAAGTAGCATTTAACCCATAACCATTAGCCCAGTGCTGCTAATTGTACTAAACTATATATCTGAAGTTCAGTGTGTGATTAAAGAGTTGGCTCACAAACTCTCTGCATAACCTTAATTTTTTCAAGGTTCTTTGAGTGTAGAATGGCTTATAATAATGATTTTGACTAATACGATTTTTGACATGCAACTTTAATGCTTAACCTTAGTACAACTCCAGAGCATTTCATGTGTATTCAGCTGTAAAGAGTGATGATTTAAAGGGATAATATAAGAAAAAGGTCGTTCTAGAATGAACCTCTAACAAATTGCATAAAGGAAGCTTATTATTCCATGAGTAGAGAGATACGCAGCTTTTCTGATCATTTTTCTGCTTGGTTCAAGAAATTGTTGAGACATGATTGGGAAAAGAAACACAAAAAAATGAAATAGAAAACTGCAAGCAGTGAACATTCTTTTGATGGTTATGATTTTGTTGCCACTAAAAATACTCCTCAGTAATGTGGTTGTTCATCTTTCCTCTTGTTTTGGGTGAAGAATTCGTTCCAATAAGAAAATGCTGTTATTGGTTGGAGGATTGCCTCCCGGACCTGACCGGCTACCCAGCAATTTGGTTCAGTATTATGATGATGAAAAGAAGACGTGGAAAATACTGACAAGTAAGTGGTTTATTTTTGTACAGTTGTCTTGATGAATTTAAAAACACGGTTAATCAAATTAGACACTTTATTGATTTGTTTCTCTTCAGAGATTTGTTTATGTATCACAAGGGGCTTCACAATGGAGCAATAAATTGAGATTGCAGAAGATGCTAATTTTATAATAGGATAGGCCTAAATTAACATTGGCTTAAAATCATTCCACTAAGTTTTTTTTTTAAGTAAACTTGTAACTCTTTCAAGCTGCAACATGAACCCATGCATATTTATGTGTATATGAATAAAATCTGGTTTAGGGAAAAATAAAAGGCAGTTTTTTCAAGACATTTTTCTCAGTCACATCCCTGGTAAGCCATAGTACTAGAGCACACCTTTGATTCTCTTTTGCATTTTCATTTCCTTCTTCCAGCTTTATCTGTTGTCCACAATCATTAAAGAAAGGTTTCCTCTGTACTACCCTGCGTCCATTGCTGACAGAAGCATTGGTGGAATATATCAGCTACAATAAACAGTGCATGGAAGCTGCTATCACAAAATTCTTTCCCACCTTCTTTTAATAGTGGATTGTGTTTTAGAGTAAGTATTTTGCCTTGAGCATCGAGATTTGGAACTTATTGTTATGTTGGTTGCGATTCCCAGTCTGACTTGGTCATGGAATCAAATCATAGCTTCTTGAGTGCAGCAGGCTGTGTGTGCATTAGTCCCCTTGTGGCTAAACTGGCTGCATTGGTCAATAAAACTAAATTTTAACTGTCAAAATTGCCCAAAGCAGTATAGATAAAATAATAAATGAGCAATTTTGATCCATAAATCAAAGCCATACTTCTAAAACTGGACAACTGGTAAAACCTGGATTTCCTATTAGACCTGATTTTTTTTTTCCCCCCAGTAAAATACATTTTACAGAATTCTGTTTTTCTCCCTTATCCAAAGCCCTGTAGTGATGTACATCCACATTAATATTACATGCACACGTTAGGATGAAAAAATTTTAAAAATTGCTATGATGCAGGACTTGCAGATTGATCTTTTCCCGTGGAAGATTTAGGAGCCTTTCACAAAGTCGTGCCACATAAAGAGTGTTTAGGTATTGATGATCTGCACTAATAGTTGAAGGTGTTGTATGAGAAGATAGTTACAAAAGGTTATGTGAAGTGTACATTATAAAAGTCTTCAGCATCTGTGCTAGGGAACATATTATGCTTCACATTTTTCAGAATAATGAGTTACGATGCCCATCTCTTTACATTACTTCTAAGAAAATTCTGAAGATGATAAGTCAGTGAAAAATCAATGATATTGCCTAAGACAGAATTGTCCAGGTGTTTTTTTTTCATTTGCTGTGTCTAATCCAGTGACTCAACAGGAGAGGCAGGAGGAATGGATCTCTTGCTCCAAGATCTGAACTCTCAGCTGAATTGAAGTAAAAAGCTTTTTTCTGAATCTTAACTAGCTGTAGATAGGCAGTTTTGTAAGAATAGAATTTACTCAGCTCTTGGTTATTTACGTTGTGTTGCTGTCTCCCAGACTGTGGGAAACTACCCAGAGGCAGGATACCTAAATGCTCTGGTTAAACCACCATCTCTAGTGTTGGAGTAACACCACTGTCTATGGTGATGTTGAGAGATATTTCAGAATAATTTTATGTAGAAAATTTAGTCTTTTCTGTGTTACCCCTAAGAAATAGGGAAGAAAAGTTCTCTTTCTCTTACAGATAGTGCACTTAACATTCTATGCTGTGGTTAAAAGACAAGGCATCTTTTACAGTCCTGGCTAGCTCGGGTTCAAGCACTTGCAGCTGAGCACTGGAAGTCCTGAAGGTCCCAGGATCTGTCTCACTGTCAGCTGAGACAGCAGCTGTCAAATACACAGCCTTCTCTTGACATGAGTAATCCTATTCTTGCAAATCCTGCCAGAAAAGGATGCCCTCTTGTCCTGGGCTAAAGTTTAAAGAACACAGAGGAGAATGCCTGTCTTTTCACCCCGAAAAAGACAAAATGTTAACAAGTGTTATTTCTTAGAAAATATTTTACTAGTCACAAAATGGAAGCAGTAACTGTTTTTAAAAAACCCAGTTGAAACAAGAGTTTCAAGTATCCTCTTTTTTTCTGACTTAAGAGGGAATGGGAGACAAGTCCAAGTAGAACTTCTGTCCTTTCCATGAAACACTGGGGAACTCTACAGCATAGGAGTGCAGGGACTTGAAGAAGTCTGAAGAAGTGACTGAGAAGTCTTAGGGAAGACAACAAACTGTACAAGCTTAAAGTGGTAGTTCAGTGCAGCCATGGTGTGGTATCAACATACTAGGACATTTAGGGGGTGTGTGAATTTAAGGGCATAGCTCTATCCTCCTTTATCATGTACTTTTTGCAATTTAGGAAGAAGTTTTCTTTCTTTACCCTTTTACCTCTCTCTCAATCCACAGATGTCTTATCAGAGGTATACAATCAGCAGCAAAGGCAGAAGATTTTTTTGGAGGTTTTTGTTTGGTTTTTTTTTTTTTCTCACTTATTTAGATAGTGCTGTCAGTCCTTAGGTTGCAGTTCACTCTCAACTCGTCAGTGCAAATGAGGAGTTTGCTCCTTAGTGAATAGGGACAGAGCAGAAGCTATGTCCTGCTCATGAGGCTCTGTGATGGGAAGAATTCCAGTTCTTGTAGTCTGGTATTTTAAGATATTCTATTTTATTACCGCCTTAGGTGTATTTGATTTCCTCCTATTAAAAAGTTTTTTCTTTAACCTTCTGCCTGCCAGTAGTCTCCCCCACACACCAACAAAATGCCACATTTTGCACTTAGAGGCTTACTGATCCAATGTAAATGTGCACAGAAATTCCCCCTCCCTTCCTCCAAACCCATTTACCTTCCTTGTTTTCTGCTCTCTGTGCCAGCAGTATTTAGGGATAAGGAAGGGTGGGAAAGAAACTTGGAAACACTTAATCCTGAGTGCAGTGGCAGGGCCATTGAAGAGGAGGTGGATGAGAGGAGCCTGAATCTCCTCCTGTCACTCTCCACTGAGAGGAGCCCCAGAAGTTACTCATCAGGGCCTGCAGACCCCTTTAGGAGGGAGCTGCTTGCCTGTTTCCTTTTTCCCTTTTAGCACAGAGAGTGGCTCACTTCTCAGCCCTCAGTTGCTTAGGGCTCTGTGTCCTGCCTTGTGTGATGCATAAGGAACAGGAGAAGATCAACCATCAGGAGCTACTGACTCCATGTGAGCCGTGGCACTGCAGCTGGAGCTGCGAGCATGGGTGCAGGTGGAACAGCACAAGCTATCAAATATGACAGCTCAGCGGAGGAGCAATCTCATTTTGTTCCCTAGACAAGACTAGATCTATTGGCAGGGGATCCTACCCACCTCTCTCTGCCTGGGTAGCCAAAGCACCAAATGCATCAGTACTAATGGGAGTAATTCTAAAGGTATCAGGAAAACAACTTGCCTTGTTCATAGACCCAGGAGAGGAGGGGAAGCATGCACCCATTTCCAATTTTTTAATGTCATCATCTATAGGCAAGAATGCTATGGCTCGGGGGATTGGTAGATTTTTCACAGTCTAGTATTACTGTGTATTTTTCCTGTCTGGTATTTCTCAGAGATATTGTTTCTATGTTGACAACATAGAGGCAAAATAAAGAGCAAGAAAAAAGGAGAAAGTAAGAGGCATTCTACAAACATTTTTTGCCATCTAATTTTGCTTGATATGGGCACAATCCTAATCTGAGATTATAAATAATATTATTCACATCATAATGTGCACATTGGTGTTTAATTTGAAACACTTATTGCACAATGGTGCCTCAGCAAAGTAGAGGCTTTTTTATGTTTTATGGCAAAGTAAAGCAAGTATCTTCACTGCATGGTTTCTTTTCAGGCTTGCCTACGTGTGCACAAACACCAGTTCACTTTTTAGCTGGGTACTGCATAGGTCACGTAGCAGCAACAGCCTACCACTGCCCAATGACAGAAATGGAACAGCTGATGGGTGTGTGACAGTCCTCAGTAACAGCAAAAGTTCTGCTCTATTAGTGGGGTTTCATTATTCCATGATGTTTTGCAGTCTTTTACTTACTAGATGTGGGGCAGTGGGGGGGTCTCTATGTCAGCACCTCATGCCTCACTGCTCAGAACCAGCTTGGGTTTTAATTACCAGTTATGGTCCTGCCAGGAGTCCGTGTTTAATTCTAGATCTCCTTTGGTTGTTTGTTTGAATTGCAGCATTTAAGATTAATTAAACTTTAAGGAAGTGAAACAATGTTTTGTTTGTTAGAATTCTATAATAATTGCAAAATCCAGAGCCTATAAAGATTTTTTGTGTTCAGAATTGCATAGCTTTCCCAAAAACCCTACTGCTAAGGCAATGATGTATTACTTTCACTTTCATTATATGTTTTTAATCAGAGCGTGACTTCACACTAGACAAAGCGATGCTTTATGCATGGTCTCCCTTGTTTTTTGCTAAAATCTTTTGACATGATTAATTTTACTTTAATGCTTTTGTCTTGTTGTAATGGTAAGGATGATGGGTATAAACCAGGGCAAAAAAATACATGCTTTTCTGTCATCATGCTTCTAAGCATTTAAAAATATATTAAATGAAAGAAAAAAGTATCACAAAAGAATGATCTAACTGGAATTAAATTTTTTGCTATGTGAACAGAGAATGCAAGAAATAAATAAAAGTGATGCAGTCATTGTTTTAGGTGAGGTTTTTTTGTGGTTTTTTCCATAGCGATTTATCCATCTGTCTGATTAGAAGCGATGACTAGAAGAGAAATTGTGTCTTACAGGTTTCTAGATATACAGCAATCCCTTGTTGCAATCTAAAATTCCTTTTCCTATAAAGCACGAAATGTAAAATGTTGGAAGCATTACTGAAGTCTTTTATGGCATGTTCCATGTGAAGCTGCAGCTGCAGCAGATACTATTTTCATATCAGTACTTTGTTTTTCAATAAGACGTTAATTGTAACATTCCTTAACCTCCCTAGTTCACCACATCATCTGGGTGAACCACAGAGAAAATTCAGTGAACGTCACAAAAATGGCAAATATGCGTATGGGCCCTTTATGCTCTGGGATTGCACTAGGTTTGGATTTTAATCCAGTGTAAAAGCCAACATCATTGTCCAATGAGAACTGTCTCATATTTGTATAGGAAAGACAGGGAAATGTCCAGAAAGTCATCAGACCGAAGAGTTTAGTCAGAGTTTACCAGCATCTCTTTTCAGGTTACTTCTTCTCCTAGTTATCCCTTAGTCTTTTTTTCTGTTATCTTGGCCTTCCTGCCCTTCACTAGGTGTGTTTAAGTCTGCTGTGTTTGGTCAATGTGTAGAGATAAACAATGATGAGTCAGGCACTTTGGTTTCCTTCCCAATCCCTCTTCCTACCAGCAGCAATCACACAGGGTTAAAGAGGTATAATTTATTCATCTTCCTCTCACTCCCTGATCATAATGAGCAGCCAGAAACCTTTCCATCCTTGATGTTTCCATAAAGGCAGTCCACCTTTTCCTTCCTTCCCCAGGCTGGCTGTGCTTTCACTTTTACATGAAGCAGTCTCTTGCAGGTATTCCAGTCTCAATACAACATGTTTTGTTTCTGTCATTTTGACTTTTTAAATTTCCCTTGAATATGTTCTGTGACAGTGCAGCAGTCCTCCAGCTTCAGTAACTACATTTTGAATGTCAGCCAGCATTTAGGCATACCAGTGGTTCTCAAAACCCTTTGAACATCATTATTTATGTATTTTATCCAAAGGGAAGTCAAGTAAAATGAAGGTGGAGTGGTTTGCTTCAAAGTCAGCGTCGGAGAACACAGGTCACTCCACTCCCCAGCCTGCATTGTTTCTGCTGGAATAGGTTGTATTTCTTCCATGTTTTCTCTGGCAGTTCTGTCGTTCTCAGTTGTATCAGCCTTTCCTATACTGAATGATACTTTGTCCTTCCTGAGCAAATTAATAACAAAACTCATGTTCCTCTTTTTCTGAAATGTCTTTGGAGTCTCTGAGAACTTCTCAATCCTTCATGTGTTGGAGTGTTTTATCCAGTTTTCTATTTTCCAGGTTGGCTACTTATAAGACAAACAGTATGATTACAGCTCATATCAGAGGTTCTTGGAAGAAATTTTCAAAGGCTTTAGTGTCATCTTGAGTACTGCTAGATGCCTAGCACACATTGTGCCTTTGGAAATGCGGTGTCTTTCAAGTAAATACATTCATCCACTGTAAAGCTTTTACTTTTTTGAAGAATGATAGTGCATTAGAAGCAAAGATTTCCTGCTTCAATTTACCCCAAGTCAATTGTAACTGAATAAAAGAAGTGATGCTTGCAAAAAATATGAAAATTTGTCAAATCAGATGGACAGCTTGTCTCGATAAATGCTTGTTCTAATTTCTTCCTCCTCCTCCTTTTTTTTTTTGTACTTGTGAGAATAGTGCACACTTAAGTTAGTCAAAAAATGTGTCTTGATGAGCACTTCTTGGCAGCCCTGATAAATTTCATGTCTCTTACTCCATTTATCCAGCAGTTGGGGATGCTGCAGCTTCTGCTTCAGTGCTATGTCAAGGATGGTTTCAGCACTGCACTGAAAAGCTTGAGCAAGCATTAGCATATTGCTAAGCCAGTAGTCTTTATATTACCCACTAGACAGATTTAACAAATGTGGTAGATGTATGTAGAAGTTGTACATGTACACATACAGACATGCTTATATGTATCCTCCTTAAAGAAGCATGTGGATTGCACTGAAAGCTAATTTTAAACATAAGTTCCATCTATATTTTCCATCCTTAGACCCTTTTAAAAGGTTCAAAAGCAGGAAAATATGGTCTCAAAGGAAGAAAGATTCACACACTGAAAACCTGACTGATTGAACCTGGAATGACTATCCAGCTTTAAGCCTGGATTTAGGAGATTATTTCAAGGTGGTCATACACACTGCCAGTAAGCCACATGTTTTACACCTACAGGGAAGTAAGAATATAGAAGTGAGAAACAGAAATACAGTGAAGAGTACTTTTTTACATGAGACATACCAAAGGTTAACCACAACTCCCATTCTGAGGATGATGCGTGGGAGTTCAACTGTGCAAGTGCCATTAATGGCGCACGCCTGCGTATCTAAGAGCAAGACAGAAGTCTGAGAATGAGTAAAACATAGCAGGTGAAAATGTAGTGGGTTCTCACAATGATTGCTTTATTTATGTGTTAAATATTATTCTCTTCTGCACTGCCATTTGAGATAACTTTCAAGAAATGTCAGCCCTCTTTGTGCACATTTTTATTTTTGATTACAGTGTCGTCAGCTTCTCCTTTTACACAAGTGTTACTTGATTGTTTCTTCTGTTCCCTATGCCTTACTTGTAAATGTGGTGTGTTGTAAATTCTGGATAGCTTTCTATTCCTGTGTTCCCAGTGCTACACATCTTGCTATGGTGTATCTTTGAAACAACAACGCTTATCACTGCAATGTCTGTTTGGGCTAATGCCCTCAACAGCCTTTCAGCTTCTCTTGGCTACTTTCTGCTGTTTGTTATGGACTTGTGAACACCCGCCTCTGTGGAAACCAGGCTGTTAATTTCCTCTTGCATATACAAAGATGTCTGAATTTACCTACTCATCCTCGTACTCAAAAATGCCATTGGCAAACAGTTACTTTCAGGGGGAGTCCAGAAGTGTTACCCAAATGTCCTGTTCCCTGCCTGTGCTCAGCCAAGGATCCTTTGTGGTTGAAAACCTGAGTGGGATGAGAGAACAGGACACAACCTCCTTTCAAAACACTGGGGAGTGCCCTTTCTTCAGGCAGGGCACTGAGGCAGTGGAGAGCTGAGTAAGAAGGCAGCAGGTGTAGGACAGATGAGTTGCCCCATGATCAGTGCCATTTTCACAGCTGATGTCAGGCTGCTGTGGGGACATCTTACAAAGAAAGGTGCTGGCTCCTGGAGATGCCACTCCTTGCCATATCCTTGCCAGTGCATAAGAACCTTTGACTCAAAGCCTTCCTCCTGGATCACAGAGCTTACCTTTGTCCTAGTCATCTTTCAACTTGAGTTACATATCTTTACAGATCTCTTGAGGATGACAGTTTCATTTTGTAGCACCCTCTACTTCTTAGTTCCAAAGCAAAATGTAAAAAAACATTATTTCAAATGTTTTGGCAAAACAGTAGTCATACCACAAAGGTCCCTTCTCTTCTCTACATCTCTTGTGGAAGAGGGTTGCTGTTAGAGCACAATTTTTTAGCTTGTGAATTCTTCATGTATGTCCCAATGGGTGTTTCACAGCTCCAACAAAGAAAGTTTTGTCAAGCCTTGCAAGGCTAACTGCAAACCAGAAACTGTCTGCCTACAAATGACAAGATGCTATGACTTCACCAGGTGACAGACAGACAGTAGATACATAGGCATAATGCTGACCTGGAGGCTCTGCAACATTTTGAATCCATCTGAGCCTATGGGCATTGTCTGTCTGCTATGTACACCTGTCTGATCCAGTAGGAACTGGGACCTGTGTTGTCCTGTCTTCTGTCCAAAGCAGATGTCCCACCTGGCTAGATACAGATTTCAATAAAGTCACATAATTTCTAGTGAACGGAAGTATCGCCAAAACGTTCTCACCAGACCTGTTTGTGCAGGTGCCTCAATACTATTTGGCCAATGTCTCTAAAAAAATCAGCCATCTGGAATAACTTTATTACAAAATTATATGTGAGTGTGCAACTTCAGCACTCACTGCAAACATCACTTTCTGCTTTTTAGATGGTTCCAGGTAAAATTTGTGTGTTTTTTCTTACCTACTTGCTCTGGAATTTATGTAGCATTAAGGGGAGCTAGGCACATGTGGAGATGAAAATGAACTCAGGTGTGCTTCCTGTTTCTTACTTTGAGAAGCATTGCCTTTTCCAGTGGCTTATGTGGCATTTATGTACAAATGGGTGGCAAACAGGATGGCAGAACACTGCTAGCTGGGTAAAATGTAATAATAAAAGAATCTCTTTGAAATCCTCAGATTTCTTTGAGAAATTGGTACATTTTATGAATTTTCTCCTCTCAAATGTTCTTAAAAGGCAGTTTCCTTCTTAGAAGTGTTTTGTACACAATTATTAGCAATACAGATTTCTGAAGCCTGCCTTAGCTTTCTCCATCTTTCTAAGTGCTTTAGTGGTAAGAAGTGAATGTTTTGCACCCTTGACTTCATTTGCTGTTGTATGCTCTTACTGTACTGTAGAGGCTCATTGTTTATAGGAAGTCATTCTGTTTTCAATTTTCCTCTATTTTCTCACAGCTTAAGTTTCTTTTTCCCTTTCCTTCCTCATCCTTTTCCCCTTCCCTATACTGTCCCCCTCTACTTCCCTACCTTCCCTTTGTTTAAGATAGAAATAAAATTTATTACATCCTTGAGGAGGGTTTTTTAAGCTTTCTGTCTCATACCAGGTGTTGTATGAGCTACTACTTTGATTTAACTGAATGCTGGAGTATCTGCAGGAACAGACTAATACGTCTTTACAGGGATGGGTTTTAGTATGTTGTTTTGTCATATTTATATATTGTGATTCTACTCCCAAATGGGGATTGTGCTACTATACAGGGTATGCAACTGCAGAGTGACTGTTCACACCGAGAAAAAAAGTGTTAACAAATTGAATAGTAATGAATTAACCTGCAGAAAAAGCATTTTGCCCTAGTACACAGAAACCCTGCATAACTAGAGCATATAATTTTAAATGAAGCAGGCTCTAGGAATGCCTCAATGGATGTGATGTCGACAGTAGCTCATAATTCATGGATATGAATTATGGCTGAATATCAGGAAAAAACTTCCTGACATTGAGATCTATTAGGTTGTGGAATAATCTCCCATGGGAAATGGTGGAAATCCCATTGTTTAAGATCAGACTGAGCACTAGGAAAGGGACAAATCCTGGCCTGGCCTCAATCTTTTAGGGCAAATTAATTAATTGCTTTAACATATGCCTTCCCATCAGTCTAGACAAGTGGTGTCTTCTGGTATTTGCCAGGCAGGAGCAACAACGGCAGCTGTAGTATGAGCTGCCCTACCCTGCCCCGTGGCTGTGCTACCTCTGCATGTGAACAGACCACCACCAGGGATGAAAAAAAGGGGTGCCTTCGAGATCCTCCAGAGCTGTTCTGGAGAATCACTCTGCTGGCTTCTTGGGGGCTGAGTGTAAAATAAACTGGGCTGTATTTTGGTGTGGAAGAGTGGCTGGTTTCCAGCTGCAGTGCCTTGGACTCACCTCCTTGTGAAGGCTTAGGTGGGTAAGCAAGCCCAGCACCCTCGCTGTTTGGCATGAGAGATCCCACTCAGGATCCTTGAGACCAGGAAAGGGAAGAGGAATCTTTTCCACAGTGTGAACATCTGTTTTCCATGAAGTGGGGAAGCCTACCCGAGCGTTCCCTGAGCTCAGCAAACACCAGGAGCGGCCAGTGGCTGATGCAAGCCTGTCGTTTGCAGCAACAAATTATCTGTGACTGAATCATTTTAAATATTCCCATTTTATTACAAGTAGATAATGTATTTAATGCACACAATTTAGCTTTAATTTGGGGGGGGGGGATAAGTTTTCAACTCTTGAGATGGCTGTAGCTAAAACTATTAAATCAAGCTTGTTTCCTTGTGAGCAGAAACTGCAAGTAAATGCAAGTGAAGTGATGGTTCTGCAGTGATGACATTAATGTGCATGAGTAGGCCAGTGCTTTGAGTTCTGATTATTAAAAAAAAAAAAAATACATATAAATGGACTAAAAAAAAGATTTGATTCCTAAACTTGAACTAGAAGATGGTAAATGTTCCTCCTAGGCTAAGCCGCAAGGGAAAAATTGAGAGAGAGATGTGCTTGCATCACTTTGAGATGGGAAGGCTTGGCAAATTATGTTGTTAGAAATCATTAAAATACATTTAAATAGAATTACCATGATGAGTGATGTAAGAGCCATGTTTCTTCTCTTCTCCTCCCTCCCCCCACCCCCAGTTTTACATGCAGAATAACAAAGTGTGTGGCTCCAATCTGTACTCAAGAGCAGCTGCTTGCTTGCTGGTCAAGAATGCGCACAGCCTCAACAAACATGCACACCATATGTAAAAGATACTTTTCTGATTGAAATGACATGAAAGGAATGTCAAAGAGCTGCAGGATCAGAAAGAAAGAACCAGATTTGTTTTTTTCTTGATTATATACTAACAAAAAATAAGTCCAATTAAAGAGAAGTCTTCTGCCCTCATGCATATGAAAGGCATTGTGCAGGCATAACTAAGGCAGAATTTGACTCCCAAATTAACTAATTTGCTCGATGCAAAACTGAAAGAAAATCCTTATGTCCAGCTTGTAAGTGTATATAATGAAAAACTGCAACAGCAGAAAAATGTATTCATATTATATCTCTAATTCAGCAAAAATTAATCACACTGATGTTCAGCAGCCTGTTTAAATACATGCTTAAGTACTTTACTAAGTACTGCTTGTAAACAACTCTATATGATGGTGCATTAACATAGGACAGAGTTTATCTATATACTCTCTCCAGAGGACTGCAATTATTTTAAGTACCACGGCAGCCAGTAGCACAGATCTGGAAAATCCATGGTGTCCAAATCCCAGCCTTCTGGCTAGTCGCCGTGCAGCCCTTGTCTCCCAGCTGCATTACCACTAATGTGTGCACAAGCTCGTTTAAACTTTGTTTTATTCAGCAGAATCACGACTGCTGGAATCAGCTGGGCATTTACTAGCTCCCATTAACTTCAGCTCCAGGAAAGAAAGACATGTTCAGGGCAGAGATGTCCCATGTAAGGGTTTATACAATATTCCAGCCTCCAACTGAAGTCCTGTTAATGTGCAGTGTGTTTCAGGGGCTTTTTGCACTGGGGCATATTTCACCCAGCAAGACTGGAGCCACTGTCCTTCTGTCAGCTCCCAGGCTGTCTCTAGCACTGCTCCAAGAAATGATCACTTCAGCACTCAGAAATTTGATTTTTCTTAACTGCAAAGATTTACAACATCAATAAAGCCCTGACATAGCATCCCTTTTCCTGAAGCCATGATTTGGCTTCACTCCAGCAGCTTTATTTTAGCAGCCTGGCTTCCCCTCAGAGAGGCAGGGCTGCCATGGAAAGGGGTTCCTCCTCAAGTAAAGCATTGGTTCCCACCTGAAGCAGTTGGTGTCACTTCAGGGCTTTCATTTGAAACTTTCGGTATTGGAAAATAATTCATTGTCGTCAGAGAAAATAATTGAGGGAAAAGTGTTCTGGCTTTACATGGCAAAAAGCAGTGCTGTTTAGCAGGAATGAAGCTACATCTTGATACCATGTTTTTTTTACCTCTTCTCCTGAAGTCCCTGATTACCTTTTTGCCTTATGCAAAAATTGTTCTTTAGGGCTCTGTGTTTCCCCCGAGGCCCAGAGGCTTTGCAGGGTGCTGCAGGGTTAGGCCTCAGTGGCTGCTGGAGTGGCCCAGGGCTGCAGAGCCAGGGATGGGAATCCTCTTCCTCTTCACAGAAGCAAGGCTGCAGAAGTAGCAGCAAAGTGGGAAATGAATGATTGCACACCAATTTTGGGTGTCAGAAGCCCCACAAAGCGTGCAGGTGGGGTTGAGGAGTGACTGGTTTTGGTTGGTTGGGTTGGACAATGAGGGCAGACACCAGAGCTGCTCATGAGTCCACAGTTGGAATCCTTTTTGGGTGGCCTCCAGAGGCTGGCGAAAAAAGGTCAGGCAAGTGTAGCAGGAAAACAATCCCACACAAGCAAAAGAGAATCTGGGCTATTAGGAGTAAGAAAAGAGAATGATGCGGATCAAATTCATATCACTGTGAAATGTATGGGTGAAATGTATTAAGAATTTAAGGCCTGTTCTACTTAAAAATGATTTGTGGTTGTCCAGGAGAGCAACCCACAGACAGATATTAAAATCTGGGAAGAAATATTCAATTTACCCATTTTTGATCATTTATATATGCCTTTTTAATGCATCGTTTCTTGCCACTGGTGGATACAGCATCTGCTGAACTCGGGCCCTTGACCAACTGGGACCTTTAAAACAAAGGAGAATTGAGAGCACACCAGTTGAGGCTGGGTCAGTAACATGAAGTCAGTTCAGTTATCACTACACCACACCATAACAATTTTGGTACTCACAGTTCTACCCTGGGACTGTCCCCTCAGAGCACAACAATAATACTGCCCTTTGTCATGTGTCCAAATAAAGTCTGAGTGCCTAATTATGATTACTTCAGGGAACTTGCTGCAGAGTTACATTAGCTGTGTTGCCAACAACTTTATCTCTGATCTTGCACATTTAGAATATTAAGACAGAGCTTTGTGATTCAACTGATTGTTTTTCAAATGGGAGGTTTTGATCTTATGGCTGAAAATTAAAAGTCAATTGAAAGTAAATTGAGGAAAGTAAATTGAAGGGGCATCAAGCATATGTAGTGTCTTGGATATAGTGGTCTGGCTTGTAATTTTTGAAAATGTTTTGGGTTTTCAGCACTTGTACTGTAGAGTAGAGAACAAATAGCTAAGCCTTCAAGGTAATACAATTTGAAGACATGATTTTTGCAAACTTGCTTAGTATTCATTTTTATCAAAACTATGTTTATGCACCCTGGTGCTGCAATAGGAATGAATTTATTTGTGAAGTTTCAGTGAAATGGATCTCAGTGAGTGTCCCAAACAGGTTTTTGCAGTCATTCAGATGTTCCACATATTGCAGAACACCAAAAAGTACTTTATGTCAGAAAACAAAATAAATCAGAGGACTTACCATTTGAAAGCCTAAACACAGCTGATCATACAGAGCTGTCTTTGCAGACTTTATGTCTAAGGTTTGACTTTGAAGACTCTACAGAATTTTAACCAAGTTATTTCTGTAATAAATATTCCATACTTCTTCATGGCATATGTAGAGTCAGTGCAAAATTTCAGTGCTTTAGTACTGTGTAAATAGGGTACAGTGGCATAAAGAGTAGGTTGCTTTCATCAGATTATTTTGCCGGTGGTTGCTGTTCTTTTGTTTGCCACATGTGGAAGTTTATTGAGTCTGCATCTTTTCTATAATTCTGTCGTGGCTGGAGGATTGCAAGAGATCCAGCTGGTTGGCTTTTCCCCGAGGTAGCGCCCACTAGTTGAGCCACAATGCCTGCTAGTGCTCGTGTTCCTAAGTGGTTATAAATGAAAGGTAAAATGTGCTCATTTAAACAATGTAATCAGTGCTTAAGGTAGTTTAAGCTAGTGGCTTCTTCTAATTGTGAGAGACTAGAAGCAATTACCCCAGCCCAGATGATAAGTGGTGACTTCCTCACACACAGCTACACCAAAGCAATAGTGTTGATCATCTGTTTGGGCTCTGTTGTATGAATCAAAACTGTTTGTATCAGTGGTAACCTAATTTGTGTAAAAACACATTTATTTTAGCCAGATGTGGATCAGCAGTCTCCATATTAATATATATGATCAAGTGCACTGCACTTGGGATTATATTCTGTCTTTAATAATTTATATAAAGACTGCAAACTCCTTAGGCAGGATCGGTCTGCATTAATGTCCAGTAGTGATGCACTGTGCATTTTATCAGCATTTTTGCCATGAAGTAAAAAAAAGAACAGCTCAAATGCACTTTCTGATTTTATTTCCTTTGTGTTTCTTTTTCTGTCACATTTTTTACATCTGCTTTTGTTTGTGAAAATCCAAATTCAGCAGGAATGAAAGTTAAAAATTGAGTTTTCACCCGCAGAATATGAGACGGGACATACAGTTGGGCAGGCACACATTCGTCTGCCCATGCTCCTCTCCCAGTTCACAGCTAAAGTGCAATCCTGCCAAATCCAAGTGCTGCACTGCCACTTGGGTATATTCCTGCATGAGGCTCTTTCAAGGTGGTTTTTGAGACACTTGCAGGGAAATCAGTCTGTGCAGTATTGTCTGTGACAGGCTGCAAAATGCAAGTTATTCCATTGCTGGGGTAAAGAGGAGAACTGAGGGTGTGCTTACCCCTGCCAGTACTGCTGCCCTGTGTTAGGAGCATTCCCAGCAGCTGCTCTCAGGTAGTCTTCCTCTGCTGAGCAGGAGGATTTTCCCTATTCATACCATACTAGGAAAAGAAAAGACTGACTTCAAAACCATCCTGGCTTTTTGCTCTTCTTCTCTTGGCCATGTTGAAGAAGGAGTCTGCAGGAGCTTAGAAGGCTGGGCCAAGTCATGAGAGGGTACTGTGCAGGGGATCTAGGATGCTGGTATTTTTGTGGGAAGCTGGAAGAAGCTAGATGTTGGGAAGGAATGTTTGTCTGTATTTTATATAGAGGTTTAGTATAAGTATTGTTATTGGGATGGATAGTGCCTTCAGAGGCGCAATTCTTGTAAGCTCTTAGGGAAGAATGAGAGAAGGCAAAATTCAGCAGTGGTGGAAGTACAGGTAAACACAAGTCCCTTCGCTCCTTCCTGGATAGACTAGACATGCTTCAGCTTCATCATGCCTTCCCCAAAAAAACATTCTTTAGGGTGATAAGAAGAGAGCTGTAATCTGCCCACCATTATGCAGTTCAGTTGGGGATTAAGTGAGCAGAGGACTGTCTTTGCGTTGGAAAGGACGGACTCTTTTAGAAAGGATTCTTTTTTTCCCCTTTAATTCTGTAGTTATCATTTTGTGTCGCAGTTTCCTCACCTCCTCTTTCCTCTTCCTTACCCCTGTAATGAGGAAGCATGCTCTTTGTTAAAAGCGAGCATGTTGTTTTTACCCAGCTTCCAGATCATTATTAAGAGGGAGAGAGAGATTTGGCGGCGTGTTGGTGGGGACGGGAACTGTGCCTGCTATATTTCAGTGGGACTGGCGCGTGGAGTAGAAAAGCAGATGTGTGTGGACTGCCAGAGAAATCGCTGACTGATCCTTGCGCAGTCTGGGTTCGAGGAGCTGAGACAAGACGAGGCAAAGCAGGTATGACTGATACCCGTGCCAAAGCCTGAGCACCTGCCATGCCCATTGCAGGCAGCGGGAGCCGGCGGGGGCTCCGCATCCGCCAGGATTGATGCACCGAGCGCTCCCCGGCGTACTCCGTTTGATTTCTTCCCTTTCACGCCGAACACGAGGAACAAGCAGAAGTTAACTGCTTGGGAGGAAGCTGGCTATGCCTTTTTCTGTGCTGCGTTTCACCTCTTTTGTTTTTTGGTTGGCTGCAAAACCCGAAGCCAAAAGATGATTGAAACGCCTCTCCCCGGGGAGGGGGGAGCCGAGCACACCGCACCCCATCTAGTGGCTTAGCCTCACACTGCCGGCGGCAGGGAAATGCGGCAGCAGGAGGAGGAAGAGGAGGAGGGCTCCTGCAACTCCGGCCGTGGGCTTCGTTCACTTCAGACTCCGCGACACCTGCGCGGGTGATTCGGAGATGCTGAAGCAGCAGGAAGATGTTAGCTGTCTGTCTGACCTGGGGTGGATAACACACGAGGGACTCGCGCCCGGCTTGGAAAGAGTGTTAGGCAGACGGCGATACTAAGCCCTCTGGAGTTAAGAAATGTGAGAATTAAGCTGCCTCTGCAACCTTAATTCGGCCTCTGTTTGCATAAGCACTAAGATAAAATCTCCAGTGATATCACACACTATTCTTTGTCACACGTCAGTGCACAGAAGGGACTGCGCTGAATTTCTGCTCACAGCATTTCTCCTCTGTTGTTCAGCAGGTAGATCCTGTCTGTCACATGCTTCTGAAATCTTCAGAAGACAATTTTTTCACAAGGTTTTCTTCACAGACTTCACAACAACAGAGGCCAACTGCTTCATGGACATTCATTGTGGTATTTCCAGCTTATCCTCTTTGTGAGGAGCACGGTCTATCATCATTCCCATTTTGCAGATGAGGAACAGAGGTGCAGTGTGGTTAAAGTCAAAGGTATCCTTTATTTTGGGATGCCTATTTCAAGACCCCCCAGACCATGCTTTCCAGATGGCCTCTCCCACTTACTTCTGTTACAGCAGTGAGCACAGAGCGCTCCTGCATATCAGACACAGGGATCAAATCAGGCTCTGAAAATGAAGCACAGGTAAATCAGTGTTCTCACAACAGGAGAAATGGGTAGCTGTAGGAAAAAACCCAGCTTAAAACAAAATGAACAGCTATACACTTCTTTTCAGGATCATTTTTCTGCCAGATTCTTGCTTTGAAAATACTCACTGGGGGATTCTGAGGAGAGACTGTACTAGCATTAGGAGTGGCCTGGATTGCCTGGGCTGTAAGAGGAACAGGACCACAGCAACCCTGGGTTAAATCCATTTCAGTGGCTTGGTATTATGTGCTGAGGTCGAAGTTTCACAACCATTACAAGCTGATCCAAACTGGTGCTAATGCTAATACATCAGTCCTTCCCTTCTTCCCGTGGCCTCGCACTCCTGCTCACTCCAATTTGTGAGGCCAGGCAGGGAAGCCTCCTGGGGAACAAATCAGAGTTAAATTCAGTTCACCTTCAAAAAATAATGTGGGTTCTCGATTGTTTATTTCTTGGCTTCATGTGTGCTTCGTGGCCATCACAAAGAATAGGATACAGGAAGGGGCTGAAGTGTTTTTTGCAGTGACAGTTTCCACAGACCTCTGGTGTGCACGGGAGTGGGAGTGGACCTTCAGCGAGAAGGTTCTCCTGGGAGCCAGGGGGTGTAAACATGACTGGATTCCACCCAGATGTGCTGACAGCAGAGGAATGTGAAGACTGCAGGACTTAGAGTTCTGGATCAGTATGTGCTGCTGTGTTTGCAGATATTGCTACCTCTTCCTCCAGTTCCAGTACATTTGCCGTGTCCCCTCTGACCAGTCCTGATCCATCCCTGTCCTTTTCAGTTTCATTCCTTCAATTCAGTCTCCACCACAACCTGGTCCAAGCCATGTTTACATGTTTTAGCACAGTGAGTCCCAGTTTCATTCATGGAGACTCTGTGTCTCAATCCTTCCTTTCCTTCACCTAACTAAGTGAAAATTATACTTTCCTGGACTCTTTGCAAAATAAATGTCTTCAACAAAAGATGCAAGCCAGTTGAGGATACTTAGTTACGTATATTTTAAGCATTTGGGATTGATCTCAACAGCTTTACTTTAGTCTACTTTCTATGTCGAATCCTGCAGTGCCGGCATGGCCAGTGATTTTAATTAACATGACCTTTCATCCTGTTTGTCAGCTGTCCGTGACCTTGCACTAGTGTGTGATTTGTGAATTATTTCTGATTCCGTGTGAACATGGTTCAGCCCATGAATTTTGACACTTCTGGATTTAAATAGCAGCTGCTTGTGCTGTGGTACTCAGCTTGGTGTTCAGTTTTGAGAAACGTGGTTTTCTGTCTGTTTCCTGACTGGATGCTTTCTAAATACACAAAAGGTTTTTGAGAACACAGGACAAAATTTTTGATACAAGTACTCATATGGAGAGAATTTTTTGGATTGTTATGAGTAGGCATTACAACACATTTTTCACAGCTGCTTTTTTATGAAAATACTAAATAGTACTGTTTCCATACAAAGCAGAAGAAAATTAACATAAATTTAGTCCACATCTATTGATGGATTTTTTTTTCAGCTATACATTCTCATTTTGCCTTCTGTGTATAGATTTACAAAGTAAGTGTTCTGTGCCAGTTTTTCATAAGTATGTGGTTTTGCTGCCCCAGTCAAATTTCCTGCCCTGAATTTGAAAATTGTCCATGGATTCCCTTCCTTAGGAGCTCATCTATGGGGAGAGGTCTAGGAGAGAAACATTTCTGCCTCGTTTCTGTGGGAGAAACCAGTCTTTGGTGTTACCTATTTTATGTGGATCGATTCCTATGCTTCCTTCTGTGTTTGTATTTGTATAGCTACTACATGGACATTTCTGCTTCTGCATGCTGTGATTGGGCATGCTGGAAGTTAAGCATGTTGGATTTCCAGGCTTTTCTTCAGATACCCATATGAGGTATATATCTTGTGGGAAAGGAAGATTTTTTTCCAGGTGGTAGGCATTGGACAGATCCTTCCACCATCTTCTGCTTTAGGTCTTCAGGTATGGCTGGACTTCTTTGTAAACAAGATCTTTCATTTGCTAATACTAAAGTATTTAAAAGGAAAACTTGAAAAATCCATAGCAGTGGATTTTAGCAGTGAATTCCATTTATCTGTTATGAATGAACCTAGGTGTATAGAAACTGGTTTTTTAATAGGGTGAAATATGGGTACATCCCTCCTCCATGTAGAGTTTTCCAAATGGAAAATGATGTTTCCTTCTTCTGAAATGATTGCTAGACTTAGTGGGAAGAAAAAAAAAACCTTTTGGTTACTCTAAAGTAGTACGTTAGAGAAGAGTCGAGAGCCTACTACAGTAGGAAGTAGTGAGACTGAGAGAGAAGATTGTGAAAGACTCATTTTTTGGGGCAGTAGGGGCAGAGTAAGACATTGCTGCATGTGATGAATGCTTTTAAAGATATAGGTCCCCGAGGAGCATCAACGGGATCCAGCAAGGGAAAGGCAAGGAGGAGCTGTGATTGTCCTGAGCTTAGAAGGTTGCCTTCAGAGGAGACCAGGAGAATGCATGCATCTCAAGGTCAGGTAGAAATTGAGCCATAAATGAACACAACTGGTCACAAGCAGCTGGGCATTAACACACCATTCCTGGTTATGGTTTTCTGCCCCATGGCATTGTTGGAGAAGGGAATGCGTGTCCTTGAGCTAACACCTTGGAGAATCTGAAAGCCCCCTGTGGGACAAAATAATATTTCTTTCCAGAGCTCTCTAGCAACTCTGCAGTGGTTTTCTCCCATCAGGGACCATTCATCATTTCGTCCATGAGAAACTTTTGTTGTGCAAAATGTCACATCATGAGACTGTTATGATGTGACGAGATGTCATTTCCCAGGAATACTTGCTGGGCTCTACTTCAGCGATTGTAAACCCAGGCCTGAGTAGTTCCACAAGATATTCTACTGGGGAGCAACCATCACTGAGGTAAAATTGCATGACTCATGGTGGTGGACAAGTGTCTCTTGATAAATGGTCTGTGGGAATCGGTGGGGCATCTGGATGGCAAGGGCCAACCTTCAGCAGGTAGGTGGGTAAGCAGGGAGTAATAAAACAAGAAAAATTGTCTCTTTGAACCTTTTCACAGGACCATGCATTACATCCTCTGCTCCAAGTCATGCCTAGATGTTTGTTGTCTTCACTTTCATGAGCTGCTTAGAGCTGCATCAGCGGCTCAGCTGCACGGAGTCATTCCCGTGGGGAAGGCAGCAGGGGAGCACAGCAGAGTGTGTATGGGTTTTCTGTGCACTTCATGGGGAAGATTGTGTCAGGGTTTTGGTACAGGAACATCAATTTTTTAGGTATGTTAGTGCAGTATTTTTCTACCTTATTTAAACACTGTTGATCCAAGTAGGCATCTTTATTACTCAAATTAAATCCAAATGGGCGCTTGCAGCTTTGAACATGTACGGATAAAATTTGTTCATGCAAACAGCCAAATGTATATGCTGCTGAAAACTCAGTAGAACATTCTGCCACAGGGTGAATTTCACGCATGGAAACAGGAAGGTTTGTACTCAGAACCTGCATCCAAGTAACTTTAAAGCAATTTATCTCAGGAGGGACCTGAGCATGCCAGCTATTCCTGATGTTATGTTTGCCTGATTAGTGCATCAGCATGAATTTAAGTGTCTTATTTTAGATGTTCACATATGAAAATTTTAGCCCACTTACACAAATAAACCAAGAAACCCCCTGACCTCTGGAAAACCTGGCTGGTGTTACTCCAGAGAATGTATAAAAGAATAATTCTTGACATTTGAATGAAAAGGAAAAAAAAATCATTATTAAGAAATATCTTCACAATGATAAATACCCTAATTAATATGAAATATCATTCACTGTGTTGTGAATGGACTTTGATCTGCTCAGATAACTCTTTCTTGGTGCTCCTGTTATCCTGTAGCCTCAGTTGAAGTATGGACTGTATCCTAGATGAACTCAGCAGCTCTGTGCCCATTCTACTTGTGATGGCTTGAATGAAGTTGCCACAAAACTGGCATGGGAATGAAGGAGTGATGAAGTTTCCAGCTGAGCTGATGGTGTTCTCAGTGGTGCAGCTGGAGCAGAGCTGTATCAGTTATATTCCCTCAAAGGTGACTTCGAGGCACAGTGCTTCATAATAAGACTTTCTGCTTAGGGTAACTGCTCTTGGATTGTCCCAGGCTTCCCCCAATGAATTGAGCTTAGACTCAAGGCTGGCACTGGTATATTACTAGAAAAAACATTTCACATGTATTTGCTTGAATTTGAGGTGACAGAATGCAGTTTGGCCGGGAATGTTAATGGGTATTTGCCATCTATGTTGATTACTCTCTTCTTTTAACTTTACTTCATTGTCTTTTGAGCAGAAAATACCAGTGGATGAATATCTGATGCCTTTAAAGCTAGAGCAAAACTACCACCACATCCACCAAGGCAAGAATTTAATACTTGATTGTGGTCAGTCTTTCCCCACAGTTATTAAATAACAAACAATGAAGAGAACAATTTACAGAGAAGTCCTAGTGTTTATTTATATAACCTCCTTGGTGAGAAATAACAAGTAGCATTCTGTAATAAATGCATAGTCTTTCTGCAAATGATCTATGAAACACAGAAAGGTGAACAGTATCTGAAACTTGGCTGTGGGCTGCCCAGCATTTTGCTGATAGGGTTGGGAATGAAATGAATATTGTGTCTTTGCATGAATATTCTGTCTGACATGAGAAAATCAGTCTCCTAAAGTGAGCCTGTAGGTGCCTTCTGTACTGGGAAGAGACATCTCTTATGGCCCCTGCCCTCGTCAGAGTTGCAGAAATAACCAGTTTTCAGGAAGCAGTATTTGAGAATTATGTAGTCAACAGGATAGGGTGTTAATATTGTGGAAGGTCATTATTGCATCCATATGTCCTCTGACAATGACATCCTTGTTCTGGAAACACACTCTTCTCTTGCGTCATCTGCACAGGTCATTAGAGACGCTGAGCACGACTTCTTGGTGTGTACTGAGTCTTGAAGGGGCTATGCTCAAGCTGTGCAGTAGTTGAGGAAGAGATTTCTTGGCTTTCCTTACAGTACTCCAAGGAGCAGAATGCTTCAGGGAAGTGAAAAATCCAAGGGGTTGGTTTTTGTTGTTGTTCATGGGGTTTGGTTTGGGGGTTTTTTGGCTGTATTTTTTGGGTTTTTTTTGAGTAGAGGAATCGGGTACAATTTCTGAAATGAGTTTTTAGCAGAGCAGGGGAATGGCTATAGGCTGTATCACAGATTTCAGATCTCCTGGGACCAGAGCTCATTCTCCTCCTGTCTTGAGAAGTGCTATTCTGATTCTCCCTTCTTCCCTGGTGGTTAGTGTTGAAGTGACAATAGACAGGGGAAGGTGTAAGGAGGAGGAGGAACTGATGACCCTTTGATAACTGTATGGAGAACAACCAGATGCTGTTTCCTAAGTGTGCAATTATTGGCAGAAACTAAGCAAAACTTGGTAAGACAAAGAGCGCACATTGTTTCTTGTTAGATGCATGAGGTGTATCATGGACGTGCCTTTGAAGCATCATTGCATCTGGTTGACCTCACAGGCATTATAGTTGAGGGTGTTTGATTTCACGAGCATTTGGCTATAACCTGTCGTCTCTGATTTTGAGAACAGGTCCCAGAACATTGTCTGGTACTTTTTGTTCACTGAGCTTTGGCATATGTGAGGAATTTCTTCTTGGTATATTTATCCTGATATGCAGTGCTGCTGTGTCTTCCACCTGCATCTGTATCTGAAGAACAACTGAGTGTCACCTCTTGCACAATGTCACTGATCTTTGTGTAGTGAAGTATTTCTTAGCAAACACCACTGCAGTCTTGGACTCCACTTCCAGATCATTCTCAAGTACAAATCTTCCATTTGGTTTTCTCCTAGAAAGCTTTGCATGTTTCATATCTGTACCTGAGAAATTTCCTCTCACCTTACCAAGGGTCTCCTACCAATCATACATCAAATACATGGGAAGGGGGCTGGTGGGAGTGCTGTCTTCAGCACGGCTGTTTGGACTTCTTTGTACTCTTGTTCTGGGAAAGCATGGGCTTCCTGAGCTTTGGGAAATGCATGTGAGGGGCAGGGACTTAGGAGAGGTGGTTTCTGCCCACTCCAGCTACTCTATTTAGATCTGTCTATCTCATTTCTCTGTCACCCATCACCTTGGTAGCTAAGCATGTTTCTCAGATGACCATGGCTTTTATCTTCACCTCTTTTTAATAGTGTTTTCACCTTCTTTTTAAATCAGTCTTTGATAAAGTTAAGAATTCTTGCACAGGGTTTTATAAACATGTGTTATTAAATTTTAAATCTGTTTTGAAAGTGCCTCTATCCTACTCCCTCCTAGTAAAGTGACCTTTTTAAATGGAGGGAAGTGGGTTTAGATGACAGTCATGATAAATGCGGTCATGTTCACTCAATAAAATAAGGCCCAGTGCATTTGAGGATAAATCAGTGAAATGTACAGCCCCACCTGTCTGTCTCCATCATTCATTTCCACTGTCACTTTCACAGTGGCTGATGGATCACAGTTGCTGTAAAATTAGACAGCCTTTAATCTCATTTCATCCTGATTAGCTTCTCCTTACCCTTTCCCTCTAACTCACTGACTGACACGCTAAAAACTCACGCCGGGCTGTGTTTGAGCGTGGCGTACAAACTTCTCTTCGAATACCCTTTTTGTGGGGCAGGCAGGTGTTCCAATGAGTTGAAATCACAAAATGAGAAGATGGGATTTTCACACTATTAAAGCAAAACAGCAGACAAAGACTCGTATAAAATTAATGAAAGCAGCAGCCTGGCCAGACTGTGTAATGGGCCAAATTCTTCCTGTTACACCCTGGCAAGCCCAGTGAGTTTGAGAAGATTTCTCCTACTAGATACTGAATTTAGCGTGCTCATTGCCATGTAAATGTGACTGTTGTCTATGAAAAGCTAGGTCCTATCTGGGTGTATGTTCACAAGAATTGCAGTTTACAGTGCAAGTCTTCTGTGCTCTCAAGTGACATTGTATAGTGGAAAAACAAATTGTTCACTCACGTAGTTTTGATTTCTGTGTGTAACCCGTGATTCCGAGGGGTCAAGGAGAAAGACTCTGAGGTGGTTGATTTCTCAGTTAGAGTCCCTTCCCTTTTAGATGTCCAAAGTGTTGCTCCACCCTCTCTGTTTTGTCCAGTTCCCTTCAGCCCCATGGGCAGATTCATGAGACTAAGAATAGAGTTTTCCCCAAAGCTCTGAGAGAAACAAAGGTCACAGTAAAGGTCTGCAGTGTTTTATTGCAGTCACCTTTCTTTCTGAAGGCCAAATACTGCCCTCCTTTCTAAGGCAAACTTCCTTTTAGCTTTCCTGTGAGTTATGGATGGTAGTTTGGGTCATTTGGGCCCAATCCTGTATCAGTGGGAATGTTGCCATCAATTTCAGTAGGAGCCAGGATTAAACCATTAGTTTTCAAGGTTTAATTATCATAATAATAATGGGAGTCTTACTGCTCACCTTATATGCATGGGAAGAGCAGAAAAGCTTAAAGCAGAATTTCTTCCTCTGCTGACCCTGTTTGTGTCAATGTGGTGGATAAATAAACACAAATGTTTGCAAAAGTGAAAACACAACGTGAAAAATATGCATGTGTGCTGCCTGCAGACAGTTTTTTCTATAAATGCTGGAGCTCTCCAGACTGACCAGCAGAAGAGGTTGAGGGTGCCACCACCAGCTTGGACCTAACTGGAAACCATAACAGCATTGTATTACTTAAAACTTGAAGCCCTTGCAGACAGATCCTGGGGAGTCTCTTCTTGAGAGGAAGGGTCCCAAAAAGCATCTAAGGAAGGCAGCAAATTTCTCATGGGAGACCAAACTCATTATTTACTACAAGAATCCACAAAATCAAGAAAAGTTCTGTGGTTTTGACAGAGAAGATTTTAAGATAGGAAAGTGTCTAAGACAAAAAGTGGGATGATGATATGGTGTCTCAAAGGATAGCAAAAACCAACTTCATTCTTTCATCCTACTGTAGGAATCTCTAGGTAATATAAAATCTCTTGCAATGTCTAGTATAAGATTAGTTCTCAGTTAATATAAAGTGAACTAGTAACAAATAATTAATTGATGAACTTTCACTGTTCCTGGCTGCCTAATTTAAGAACTGCTTCACTTATGTGACCTGTAAGAGTGCAGACTATGAAAAAGATACTCGACCTTTACTAGAAACTAAAAACATACCTTATTTATTCATCATTGCGTAGGCAAAAACTTCAGTAAGAAGCTTAAATGAGCCCACTTGATCTTTAAGAAAATGTGTCCTAAACAGCAAAGCTGTGCGTATTTCTTCTTATTATTATTTGCATATGCTATACTGCACAACTGCATTCCGAGAAAAATAAAAGATAATAAAACAAATGAAATGAGAGATATATCACCCAAAATAATCCAAGTGTGAGATAGGCTGCCTCTTTTTTTTTTTTTTTTGGCATTGGCAAAAAAGCACAAAGTAAGAGCTGGCCCTGAGTCATATTGATTTCCCACTGCACTGGTTTCCTAAGTGCTCTGTTGATCCGTGTCAAGCAATAAGTTCCCTGCCTGTACATGCACATCACCTCCCCATTTGTCCTCACCTAGATTTAAGGTGCCCATATGATGAGCTGAACAAGGACATCATTTTTCCTACTGGTGTCACTGGGCCAAAACTACTCTATGTGGTATGGTAACTAATGCTGTGTAAGTTTACATTTGCCATATAATATCATTATAGTGGGTATGCCACACTGCAGTAATGTATGTGTATTATTTACATGTAATCCTTATTTTTGCATTTTAGCATTTGCGGTGGAAAACATAAATTTTTAGAAATAGATGTTTGCATCTGTAGCTGGTCCATAGTAATCACAATACCTCCCCCCAAAAAAAGAGATGTTGCAAACCTAATGTCACAGTTTTGATCTTTGTTAACAAAGGGCTTCCTGATTAAATGACTAGAAGATGTGTGATTGTGCTGCTAATGACATTGTACAGGAAATTAGGCGTATACATTTGGAAAAGGCATTAAATCAGCAGGACCTTAATTTAAAACTTAAAACTGTATGGAAATGCAGCTTGTTCATTGCTGTGTAATAGAAAGCTACTGAACATACTGACTCTTCTTGTGGAAACATTACCAGCAGAACAAAGCTGGGCTGAGGTTTTTTAATGTTTTCTAGCATACTAGGACTCCTAGCATCTGCTTATTTTCAGGGAGGTATCATGCAACTTCACCCCTTTCTACAAGTTCTTTTTCAAGCAGCATGTACAGCACTTGGGCAGGTGAGGGGGCACTGAGGGACCAGAGTTCCTGATTTTTTCCTTAATTATTTGCAAAATTGAATTGCATAAGTTTACTAATAAGTGTCTTTGTCTGCTGCTAAGTCAGTGGATGTACATGCTCATTCTCATATTATTTCATGCAGATGGTAAAGAGGAAATATTTGATAAAATCAGTATCCTAAGCTGACAGAGAATTCTTGCTTTGCTTGCAGTTATGCCATACAACAGTGCCCATCACTGTGTTGTGGAGGTGGAAAACTTCTTGTTCGTGCTGGGAGGAGAAGACCAGTGGAACCCTAATGGTATGTACAGAATACTAAAAGGCAAAGGCAGCATCTGCCTTCCTGTGCCTTCCTGTGCCATCCTGTCTGTCAGGTCGGCTGATGCAGTGATTAGCAAGGGATTTTGAGGACCCTCAGCCTAACTGTTGAACCTAGTAAAGGCTACTCTTCGGTATTGATGTAATAAATACCTGGTACTTCAGCATTAGCATCTCCGTCATTCATCAGATCCCACATCCCTTGAGAAATGCCACAGGCAACAGAACAGACTCTTTCAAGTGCATGCACCAGGCAGCAGCTGTTAAGAATTTTAACCTTCATTTCCAGTCTCCTTCTAGTCATAATATAATAATGCTATTGCAGTAGATGAATACTTCTTTTCTATTGTCAAACAAGATACTCACAGCTCAAGTTGTTAATGTGTTAATTATCTAGACTATGAGATTCTTAAACTGATCCTTTTTTCAGTCTTGTGCAAGAGCTTCTCATATAGATTATCTGCTGCTACCTTCTTTGATTTGATTACTTCATAAATTTACCGCAAAGAGAAATTAAACAATTTAACAGGCTTCTGAGCAAAGCAAAAGGAGAATACCATGCCTTGCAAAATTCACAGAATTGTCAAGACATTGTTAAAAAGCTTGCACATGAAGAAAGAGTTGTAGTTGTAGCAGTCTGTGTAACAGAGATAATTATGACTGAGAAACCATAAAACAGCTTGCAGGTACACATTTTTACTTTAAAACACCAGAGGATCCAGCTGAAATTACATATACTGCATATATTTTATTGTGAATACCCCATTTCAGCATCTGCACTAAACCAAATTATAGAAAATTGTTACATCTGTTCACTCCCTAAAACCTGAGACAAACAATCCAGGCCACCCTATAAGCATGTTTCTGGTGTAGTTAAGAATATCACTATATGTCTTAGGAGAAGGCCCCTTTAGTTCTGTTGCTGAATGTCCTTTATTTGAAACAGGAGACAGTGCAGTATCACTAATGACAATTTCTTTTAGGATCGTTGGACACATCCATCCAGTGAGGGTCCCTGTTGTATTTGGTGGTAGGCATATGGATAGGCAGACCTTGTTCCAGACTGTTTATAATTAAATGGCCATGTCACATGAAGGGTAAAAGAAAAGAAATATAATTACCCACATTTTAAAAATGTGGAAACTGACTTGCAAGGTGATGGAGAGATGGTAGAAGGGGTATATATCCTGAATTTGAGATAGGAGTCAAACACAGTTGTTTGTGAGATGAATAGTACCTAAGGTCTGAGATTGCTTAGATCCGGATCAACACCTGAGCTGAAGTTGTTGCTGAAGACATCTACCAACTTCTCTGTCCTGTGAATATCAGTGCTGGGATTTTTTCTGTAGAGAAGATAGCTATAAAAGAGGTATGAACATTGCTATACTAATCTCTTTATCAAATGGATCTTACTTGTCACTGAAAATGGACCCAAAATCATAAACTACATCCTGTGCTGCTGTTGGGCATATTCTTTCTTGAAACCAATTTGCTCTAAATATGCAGCTACATGGGGACAGCTCACACATACCCACTTCAATTTATGTTAAGGCCCTCATGTGCTATCCTCAGAGCACAGGAGGGACTTCAGATAGACCTTCCTGGAACCATCTTGCCAAGGCTTTACAAAGCTTCTGCTTCAAATGAGAATGTTCCAGGTGGTTTTTTTCCAGTGTAAAGAATTATCTTGGAGATGGTGGCAATGTAAAGACATTGCTTTAGCCATCAGACCGTCTGGTTCTTGAGAAACTGCGTGGGCCCTAAGGAGTGCTCACACCTCCTTCATGCTCCACCAACTTCCTGACAGCCCAGAAAGTATGGGAGACATTTTTTCTCACTTTTATACATCCTCCAGTGGCTATGCCTTTCCAGTCACAAGGGGTTCTTGCATGAGTATATGCTGATGAAAGCAGGATGCACAACACAGGCATGGATTTAAGACCAACCTTCCTAACCTTCAGAGCCCATCACCCTTTGGCATGGCTGCAGAGCAGTGAACAGTACCTGCCTCCTTTTGTCCCATCATCCTGATTTGCTAATCCTGATTTTTGTTCACTTGTCCCAAGTTCTGTATTCTGATGGGTGCATCCTAACATATGCAATCTCCTGACTGATGAGCAAGGCAATAGATAGAGTTCTCTTTCAAACTGAAGTTTAGACTTAAACTGCAGTCAAACCAGTTACACCAGGCAGATTAAGTAGGTCATCAAGTCCTTTTCCTGCAATCACAGAATCATATAGTCCCATTTGGTAAATTTTCTAGGCTACATTTGAAAAGCAGTTGGATTTCTAGCCCCCACTACTCCTGTTGGAAAGCTGTTACAGAATCCAGTTGCTCTAAATGACTGGGAGCCTTATTCTGATCCAGTAAAATGTATTATTTGACTGTCTCAATCACCTCATTCTCATGCCAAGGCTGGCCTTTAGTTTAATAGTTTTTCCCCTCCTGGAGATTTGTTCCTCTGAAGTATTACAGACAGCACTCCTATCCCCTTTCAGCTTTTGTATTTCCAGGTGCAGCAGGCCAAGTGCTTTGTCTCCTGCCATAAGGTAAACTTTCTGTTCTTCCTCTTGCCATAGTAGCTCTTCTCTGTGCCTTTTCTAGTTTGATTTCATCTCCCTCCCTGTGAAGGACCCAGATTTGTATCCTGCATTCCCACTCTAGGCTTGCTAAACCCTGCTTCTACCCTGCACTATACAGTCTTCTACATACATGGTGTTTATAGTGAGTATGTGCATGACACATGTTGTGTTAGGCAGCCGAGGTCCCCAAATTATAGGTTTGTATGACAACAATGAAGAAGCTGCTGTATAACTAATGAGCACTGAAGTCCCAGTAGCTCTGAAAGATGTAGTGAATTCAGCAGCATTAAAACCTAGGGAAAAAAAAAAAGGCAAGTTTTAAACTTAGGATCAATATTTATATTATTTTGACTTTCTACTTTTCAAAATACAAGTAGATTAGTAAATGTCTTAGTGAAACCTAGAGCCTGTTCGAGCTTGCTGTTACTGTTTTGCTTCTTATTGAATCTGTAGCTCTTGATGTCTCTTTTTCTGCATTGTCTGTGTATACCAAAGGAATCCAGATAGGGACCAAGAGCAAAGCCTCACTTCAGTAAGCTCAGTGGCAGGATGGCCAGTTGCCCTTACAGTATGGGGATCTCACCCTATGTCTGGAGATGGTGCTGAGATGGTTATGTCTTTGAGTGGTGCTCAGCACGGTCCTTGTTAAGCACCATGCTGGATTAGAAAGGAAATGCTGCATTACTCATCAGTCTTCTGCTTTACCCTCCTCATATAGAAAGAACATGCTTACAACATGGCAAGGAAATCAGTTTATTTCCAGAGCAGTCAGCATGGTTTCCTTCTCCGTTTTCTCATAGAACATGATCTTAAATTATTATTAATACAAATTCTAGCTGTATTGTTATTCTTCTCTACAGTCTTGATGGTCTATTTTCACATGCTGAAGTAAGTGTGGGATGAAGCAGGCAAAGCAAGAAAATCCTGCAGAGGCTTGTCTGATGCAAAAATATTCACCTTGTAGAATGCCCAGTGACCATTTATAGAACTGTGACATATGCAGTTAGGTTATTCTGCTGGCCCATGAAGCCTCTAATTCAATTTTTTAGTCACACATACATAAACAAAGGTTTCTGTTTTCAAAATGCTCATCTGTTGAAGTCTCAGGTGTTACAGGAAATTGCCATGCACTCTCTTGCTTCAGTTTTCTTGCTTTGATGTCAATCTGCATGTAAAATAAGGTGAAATCTTAATATTGTGAACACATGAACACAGTTTTTGGGCTTGACAACAAGGAGAAGCCAGTTAGCGTGTGTATGTTGCTCATGCTTCATATTTTAGCTAACACACTTGGAATAAAACTCTTAAGAGTGTATTCCCCCTTCGATGCACATCTGTAATTCCTTCTAACTTACACTGAAAGTACATGGTAGAATAAACCATCTAGTGCAAACACTGCGTACCCCATGCTGATGGCTTATGCAGCTCCTGGTTATTTGCACTAGGGGGTTTTGCCGTGTTCCACACAGAGATGATGTGAGGAGAAAGAAAAGCATGTGTTCTCCCTTTAATTTTTTTACCTGACACAAAATATTTGAGTCACAAAAATACCGTGGGGATGCCCCTCTTTTGGGCAGTAATTTTGTTAGTGCTGTGATTTATTGTGGCTGTGAAAATACCACAGCATGTATAAGTAAATTTAAATTCACACTTTCAAGATCGTATTACAAAGACCAAGAATAATCGCTATCTGCTTTTACTGCTAGTGACTGCTAATTCAAACCTTGCAGAGCCCCATTTGTTGAATTATTACTGTACACATAGTGTAATCATACATTGTTGTAAAAGGGGGAACCCTTCATAAAAGGTGTCAACTTGTGAAGTATATGTAATATATATTACAATCATGATGTTAAATACATGAAACAAACAGCTGAGTGTCAAAATAATCTATCTTTACAGGGAAACACAGTACAAACTTTGTTAGCCGATACGATCCCAGGTTTAACAGCTGGATACAACTTCCACCCATGCAAGAGAGGTAAAAACCTGCTATGTGTTTTTCAATTTCTGTTTTCTCATCCTAGGAGCAGCTGAGGTTTGGCTTAGTTGTGGGAGTAAGGAGGCCTGTAGAAGCATTGAAAATGCAGATAAAACTGCAGCATGCAGTTGTGTCCCATTTGTCTCCTAATTTTTAAAACTTTCCAGATTCAGAACTCCAGATGCCAAGTCCTGCAGTGCTAACTCATGCAAAATAGCCATGGACTTTATGCAATTACTGGTTGCCTGAGTACGGTCTGAAGGATTTTCCTGAAGTCTCCATAGTGTCCTGTCATGTTCCGTGACTGAAGTGTCATGATGAGTTTGCAGTAAACAAGCAGTAATTATAGTCAGATATCTTAGAGGGAAGTGAAACCTTCACATGTTCACTCCATCCTGTCTCGCCGCACCAGCTATGAAAAGCTCTCCTGAATGTGTCTCCAGTTGTCAGAGGACTCTTAACTAGGTGGTCTTTGAGTGAAGCTGCTGTCAGTAAATGCATATTAGAGTAGCTCATGTCTTAATCTTGCTGTGAACCAAAGAGCAAAGGCAGACGTGGACTTGAGCAGTGGTTCGTAAAGATGATGTAAACTTCAGTGTGGATACCAAATCCTACCCTGACAGGAAAAAACTCCCATAAACCTGAACTGAATGATGCATGTTTTGTAAAAAGAATCTCAAAGGCAGAAGATTCGAAGTTACAATGTTATTTGAAGAATGTATTCAGTGTCCATCCTTCAGTTCAACACCCATCTTCTCATGGATCCCATGTACAAAGATCTCACGGTGTCTCCCTCAAGTGCTTTTTTTATTCCATGTCAGTATTACAGTTTTTTTTAATTGACTGTCTACAGTATTCAGGTGCCTGGCAGTCATAAATATATTGAATTCAGTGCAGCCTTGTGATTCAAGGTGTGCCTTATGAGATGCTTGGAAATATGGCTGTCTTTTCAAATTTCCAGGGGTAAAATGTCAGTCTGCAGAATTTTTGAAGGACCTTTGTTCAAGATTCAGTTTGATTGACCTAAGTCCCTGCTTTGGCAGCACCCAGCCTTCTCCCTCATTCCCACCAGCACTGTGGGATAACCTTCACAGCTGTGATTGTTTACTTTAAAACAGAGGGACACCTTCCCCTCTGGTTCAGCTTCCTAGACTTGCCAGCTTAGGTGTTGGCATAGGGGAGACAGGAGGTGAGCATGAGATTGGGCATCACCGTGCAAGTCATCCTTGCTGAGCTGGGAGACTGCCTAGGAGACCAACTGGTGTTTGTATGGAGCCTGAAACTCTTCTGTGGAGCCTAATCTGACTCCTAATTAGGCCCTCTGGGTATCTCCAAGCAAAATTCCTAAGGGGCATTGGCGGCTGGCTGAGCAGTTGGGTTTATTTGGATGACAAACTACAGAAAGCAGAAGTAGGCAGCTGAGAGTTGGAGAAAGGAGGCAGTAAGAATTTTTCCACCTCCACGTTGGCCAGTTGTGTTTCCCTAGAAAACCGTGTGGCAGATGACTGACCTTGTGCTCTGGTGGGAGCTGCTGCCTTCAGCCAAGAGGCAGAAACTCAGCTGCACCTTGCGCTCCTGCCCGAAATAAACTTTAATGTATGAACACCACAGCTCCTTACGGAGGTACTGAAATGAAATGGTCCACTCCTACATAGTTCCTCCTGCAAGGGGCTTTGCTGTGACAACGTTAATTGTCACCTCTTGTGTTTAGGATACACAGCTCACGGACTTGCCCTTGTTTTTCTTTAAAGGCTCTTAAGCATTCAGGCTATTGTTGGAAAACAAAGATTTTAACATCTCTTTCTAAAATGTTTTTGATGGTTTGTTTGCTCAGTCCTAATGATTTCCTCAGAGTTGTTGCAGCTTTCAGAGGTATGGACTGTCCCAGTTTGTAGGAGATCATACAAACAAGACAGAGCTTTTATGCAGCTTTCTTTCCCAGGTCCTTTACTGAGATAAAGTTCCCATTTAAGTCAACAGGCTATTTTCCCCCTGCAAGGAGTACAGGGTCATGCCCTGTCTTTGCTGGCATAATGCAGGCACCATTGACAAGACAGACTGTTTAATGGGTTTTTCTGAGTCATTATGGTCCATCAAGTCAAAACCTACTTAGGAATTTTAGTCTGAGAATAATTGGCTGGATAGACTATAATAGCTCCTTTGAAATGACTGCCAGGTAAATGTGGGTCTCGTTCACAGGCAGTATATTCTCAAGTCGAAAATCTGGATGAAATATTTGATAAGTAAATTTTTATCTCACATGCCAAAATCCATATCTGATTGATTTTTACTGTATGAGCTATAAAGAAAAGTCTAATCCCATTATAGATTCAATGTCACCAGTGTATTTTCTTTAAAGCCAAGTTTGGTTTCTTTTTATTTGGAGAACATCTCAAAAATAGATGCTTTTGAAAAGTATGTACTATTTTTAGGAGTTTGTTGTTGGAGAGAACCAGCAAGTGACTCATAAGCTTTGGAAATACACATCTGCCTGATGATGCCATAACAACAGGAAGGTTTTGGGAGAGCAGCTCAGTTAGGCTACTGAAGGAGCAGTCTTTGTAGCAGTTGTGTCTGAACTTGTGGTCTGAGCCTCAGCTGGACACCTCAGTCAGAACTGTTGCATCTTGCCAGCTCAACACAGAGCTTTTCAAGGTGTGTGGAACAAAACAACATTTAAAACAACTTGCTTTTTCTTATATTCTGAGCTAAATTTTTTGTTTGAAGACCAACAAAAAGCATGGCATTTTACCAGATTCTGAAGAGCACTAGTGGAAGTGGGAAGTGAGCAGGTCAGTGTACTCTCTGAGGCTGAGTGAGCTGAGAAAAGGTACAGAAAAAGAGATGAAACAATTCTACATTTTATTTTTGTCTGTGACTTTAATAGTAGTAGTGTCAACTCCTCTTAAGATTATTTATTTTTTAAAAAGCAAAGCATGCACTCTGTAAGTGACTCTGAAATCAGATCCAGATATTGCAATGATCAGTAACAGCATTGGTAATTTTAACCTCATACTGGTAGTTCTATTTGGTGTTTGAGGGCAAAAATTCATCATGTGTGAAAATCACAAGGAAAATCTTTCCTTTTAAACACTTAACAGAAGAAGTTGGTTGGGTTGATGGTTGGGTGAAGAGGTGTGAAGCAAAAGCATTTCAGAGACCAGTGAATATCGAATATTTTCAAGTCCTGAAGAAAATCACAAAATAATTATTGTCCATATTCAGATCCTGAGGTACATTCTAGTTATCTGATTAGAATGGATAGTGTCTTCTCAATATTGGGGGGAAATTTGTCATGCAAAGATAGATGTATTATAGTTTAATCTGAATCATATTTTACAGCATTTAGAAGTCATCACTTGACAGCATGCCTTTGCACACTCTAACAGCATGCCCTTACACACTGTATCACTGAAAACAAAAAAAACCCAAAAAGCTTAAAATATTTGTGACAGAAGCTGCTGAGTGCATGTTCACATCCAAGCAGAAGAGTGAAGTATGCTGATGCTTTCATTTTTGCTCCTTATAGTGACACTGTGTGGATGAAACCAGGAGTACATGTATGGAATATCGTCAGTGAAATCCTGGTTAAGAGAATAATGCATGCAAGTTGTGTCTACCTCTGTTTATTAAACCTGAACTCAAAAATCATAGAGGCAAAACATGCTGAGAGCAGTTTGTTAATGGGTTCACCAGAGAAGGTGCACAAGGACAGACGAGTGGATGTGGGAGGACTGACAAGAGGCACCCTGTGGGTTTGTGCCTTGTGGCTGCTGGACGCGGGAGAGTTGAAAAATGTGTAGCTGCCTATGCAGGCTCTCTCATGTCTAACAGGAGGTGACCTCTGCTGCTTTTCCTACTTCTGGGGCAACTGTGAGCTGTGTTGCCTCAGGCCCATCACATGTTTTCAGAAAGCTTATATGCACTTGATTGCCTGTAACACCTATAGCCTCTGTCAAATTAGAGTGAAATCAGTCAGCAGGGTTTTTTTTTAAGAGACAACAGTAGGACATGGGTACATGTACAGTGTAATCAAATTAGCTTTGTTTCCATAGAATATTAGGTTAAAAACATAGATGCACAATTTGCTGCCTGACCATGCAAAGCAAAATATGCCACAGCTTCTATCTGCCCACTGACAGATAAATTAAATGGCCTTTTATCATCAGTTGATCTGGAGACACTTGCCAGTATTCATGTCCTCCTATTTCCATGTTTTTTTTCAGAAGTCTTCCCTTGATGCCTTTAACTTTTAAATATTTTTCAAGTCCTATACTGCCTAGTGTGTTACTCTGAAGTTTCTTGTGGCCTGTTAACTACTGTTCTCTCATACTTGGTAGACATAACAAGCCATTCTAGGTTTGCTCTCCAAGGACATCTAGATTGTCCCAGGCTCCAAAAAATGTGAACTAGGGCCTCTAAAGAGGAGGGCAAACTTGGGGTAGTTACATCATTAACTGGGGTTATAATTGGACAATTAACCCTGATGTGCAAATGATCCAAACTTTTAAAAGTTTGAAGAACTCATGACCCAGGGTCCATCTTGCATGTAGCCTTTGGCCTGCCTGGGCTATACCTTCGAAGGCCCTTCAAATAAATACCTACCTTTATTCTCTTATTCTTGTTTAGTCTGTGTTTTCAGGTGGCCATCTCAGGCATCACCCCGTGGTGAAGTCCCAGCCCCACTCAGCAAGGGGTGCTGTCCCACACTGTCCCAGTTGCCCATGTGCAGGGAAGGTGAAAGGAAAGAAGTGAACAGGAGGTGCTCAGTGACCCTGGCTGGTGAGGAGCCCTCTGAGGTGTGCACCAAATCCAAAACGTAAGGTCAGAAACAAACAGTGGTGCATCAAATCTGTTCCCTAAACACCCAGCCAGCCCTACTCTTTCCATGGCTGTATCTCTTGGTGTCTGCCTCACTTCTCTTCCAACTTAAAAACCACCCGCCGGTCTCAGACACTTAGCAAGGTGGGAGATTTCTCTAAAATGTTAAAGGATGCTACAAATTTTGTAAAAATAGGTAGCTGTGCAAAAGAGTACGATCTTATTCCTGCCTTCTCTGAAGGAAATGCTCCTGAACATGCCTGGCTAAATGTCAGGTTAGGGACAGGGCACACCAGACTCTGCTAGCTCACCCTGTCATGGGGTGAAGCCTGGGGAGGAACTGGACGTACCAAAGCTGTTCATTGAGGATGCTGTGCTCTGTGTGTTCCACTGCTCATCCAAATGCTTTGCAGTGGTCTGCAGATTCAAATCCTTGGTGGTGCAGGTGACCATCAAGCCCCCAGGATTTACTGCATGATTCAGGACTGAAATATGCAGCTGCTCCCAGATTCAAATTAAAGTGCCTGGGCAGGAACCAGAGTGCATTGAATCAGCCACAGAGCAGGGTTTGGCAAGCTACAGCCACACTCCAGAGTGCCTGCTTTGCAGGAGCTGTCAGAGCTACACTTTGCTGTGCCTGGCCTGCCTGCTTATTTCTGGGCTCCCATGTCATTCTGGTTTCACCCAGGAGAAAATTTTATGTTGGAGACTGACAACTCTTGTCATTCAATATTTTGTACAGCTCTTCATCCTAGCCCAGCTGTGCTCTTCTGCAATTTTCCTTCTCATGCTATTGCAGCTTAAAATTAAAGGTCGCTGCTCTAGCAAACCTACCTGCTGCTGAATGATCCAGGGAGCTTTCCCTGAGAGTGGATTACACCAACCACGGTCTCTCAAAATCGTCTACTGCTCAATTTTTACTTCAGCAACAAACAGCATTAATTTTGGAGGTTCAAGGAATACAAACTAATATATGCCTGACAGTCCTGGCCAGAAAAATTAATTATTTTCCTGCACACCTGAGTTGCATGTAAAAGCAGACAGGTGGCTAAAACTTTTCTCGGGGTTAGTTGGATGGAGACAGATCTCTTTTGAGTTAAAGGGTGGAAATGCAGTGTTGTGGCTAGCACAAGGAAAGTTGTTCTATTTGCAGAACTGCAGAAGGAAGAAAAAATGATAATTGAAGAAAAATTTTGATGATGTGGTTCTCTTAGTAAATTGGGAACAATGACCCTTGAAGGACCATAAAGAAAGTGAATGTCAAGATAATTTATTATTGTTACATTATCTACCTCATTTTTCACTTTGTCTTACTGAGTTGTTATATCCCTTACAAGGTAATGCCCCAAACATTAATGAGCACCTTTTTGTCTTTCATGAGTGTGAAATAGCAACAAACAGCTTTGAAAAGGGGTATTTCCTGGCACTTTTATGTGTGCCTAATTGTTTGGACACAAAAAATGAAGCATTTTTTGATGTGGAGTGTGTATTTGATTAGCAAAGCAGCCAACAGCCTCTAGGACAGCTGTAGGCATGTGAAGCACCTGAGCACTTCTCTCCGATGCAGCATTTGAAGGAGAAGCTCTCTTAGTTCAGGGAGTCAGCTGGAGAGGAGAAAAAAACATTTGACGTGGCTAATTGGTTTGTTGTTGGCCTGTTTTGTTCTGTTGTGCCCTGTCCTCCAGGAGAGCCAGTTTCTACGCCTGCCGCCTCGACAAGAACTTGTATGTCATCGGTGGAAGAAACGAAACTGGCTACTTGTCCAGCGTTGAGTGCTACAACCTGGAGACAAACGAGTGGCGTTACGTGTCTTCCTTACCACAGCCCTTGGCAGCCCACGCAGGAGCTGTTCACAATGGCAAGATATATATTTCAGGCCAGTGTCTTGTATAATTCCTGCTATATGACAAGAAAACCAACCCAAAAACACCATAAAAAACCCCAAACAAAACGCAGAACCCCAAAACCAGAGAGCTAAATTCCTGCTGCAGCACGGTGTCTTTACTGGTATTAATTAACTGATGTATATTTACCTTGCAGGAGGTGTTCACAATGGAGAATATGTCCCCTGGCTGTACTGCTATGACCCTGTGATGGACGTCTGGGCCCGAAAACAGGACATGAACACAAAACGAGCAATCCACACTTTGGCTGTAATGAATGATCGACTGTATGCAATTGGAGGAAACCATTTGAAAGGTCACATTTTTAACAGTGAAAAAGTATCTCAGTGTCCCACATCTCTGAGAAAGAACATTTTTGTTAGACATTCACTGCTAAATACATTAAAAACCAAGCAACACAATTTAACAGGACACTTGAGCCAGCAATTTTAAAAACATTTTATGCAAATTATTTAAAAATTATAACAGTACATTAAATATATGAGTAATGAATACTTTAGATAATAAAAATGGGAGCTTCCATTACTCAAAGGCATGGACAATTTGTCATTACCAAGAATCCAATGAAACAAACAGATTATTCTTTGACCCGAAAGTACCAGCAATATTTTCCTCTGTAAATCATTTTCCAAACTGTGCCGTTAAAGAGAGCTTTATTCAGAGCAACACACAAAAACAAGCTCCTGATTTAATGAAGAGGAAAAAAAAAGCAAACTTCCAGCCATTAAATATTAGGACAAGGCTCTTTAAATCCCTTTTTAGTATTAAATGCAGCTTGTTTATTATAATTCTTTTTAGAGGTCTCTCGTTTTCATCTTTTGAAAAGGTCTCATATTAAAATAACTATTGCTTAGGCATCTGGTATTTTTATCTTAATACCTGTATGTTGTTGCTTTTAAAGATGCTTCTTAATCCAGTCTCTTAGACAAAAAGCACACCTCCTGCTTCTTTGTCCCATGATAATATTTAATAGCTTATATTCACTTTTTTCTTCTTCTTTAAAGTTTAAAATCAAAAAAATAAAAGACTCCCAACAACAAATGAAAAAATCATAATATAGGAGAGAAAGAGGAAAAAGGTATTAACTGGCAGTAAGACCAGGTCAGGTCTGACACTGGTATCTAGATCCCCACGACACTGTAAAGCCACAGGCTGCTTTTGGAGATCTGAGTGTCTGTGGAACATGCAGGGGACAAAGTCTCAGATGTAAATGTTCCCTGATGAATAGTACTGGTGCATAAAGCCCTGCAGGCAGGTTCATGGCTGCTGTGCCTCCACTCCCCACCCCCAGCAGTGCTTATGGACTGGACCTTATAAGGTGAAGAGGGAAGAAGCTGCTTGCACAACAACACCTGCGAATTTTGTCAGTTTCAGTGCTTCACAGTGTTGGCTTTTCCTCCAACTGATGCCTTAAATGGCTACCTAGAAACAGAGACTAGACAGGAGTAAAGGAATAAAGGTGGTATTTATTTGAAAGGCCTTCAGATGTATACTTTGGGCACCAAAGGGTCCTGCCTCAGTGGATCCCAAAATGGGTCACGAGTTTTCCACACTTTTATATCAGCATAAATTCACCAACCAGAACCCAGCCAGTGATGGAATTTCCCCAAGCTTGCCTCCCCTTCCCTTGTTCTGGGTGTCCTTAGAGAGCAAGTTACAGAGATTTGTTATGTCTGTCTTAGCATAGAGAACAGCACTTGACAAGCTACAGAAAACTTCAGAGTTACACTAGCAGTATAGGATTTGAAAAAAATATAAAAGTTTAAACCTAAGGCATCACTACAAAACTCAAACCTTTCACAGCTCTGCTCTAGCTAAAGCACATGCTTTCGTTTGCAAAGGCTTGAATTGCTTCTCTTCTGCCACCTTTTTTTTTCACACAGTTTCACCTACTTCTAATAAGCCTTGCATTTTTGCCTCTACAGCTGTTGCCCTAGGTGCCTTTTTTTATGTTTGAACTGCTCACTGGTGTGAGAGGTATTTAACATCCAGCCTTCTGGAAAGATATGGCTGTCTGGTAAAAGGACTTTTTGGAAAAAAATTGTTTCTCCCATTCAGTGAAACAAAAGGAAGAACTGCAAGGAAAGAGGGGAGGGAGGGGGCTGAAGTGTGGATGAAATGTTAGAAATTCTCCAGAGGCAGGGAAAAGCAGGGCTCCATGGCAAAGCCCTCCTTTGTGAAGCTGGAACTGTGTAGTAGTGTTAGCGGTGCCTTTACCATGCCACAGCTAATTGTGCATACTGCAGTTTGTTACAGAGCTTTTGATGGGTTCTGGGTGCACAGCAATGGCCTTTTTATGGCCCCTTGAAAACCTCAGAGCAGCAAAGAATTATTTCATCTTATTATGAATTATTTTGTATTATTTCATATTCATTCCTGACATAAATAATATTCCAGCAAGCAGCTTCCTTGTGAAGTGCCGATATCACTAAATACCCTTCTAGCAGAAAATCTTACTTCTCTTTGCTATACCTTGAAGAGAAGACAGAAGGGTTAAGTAAAGCACCTCAGATTATTAAGAAAGTCATCATTTTACTGCAGTGCTCTGATAAAGAAGGTAGATTGAGATAAGAAATTACCTAAGTATTGGAGCAGGAACTGGGTCTCCTGCATTCAATGTCTGTATTCAGCTCACTTAATTCATATTCATTGACACAGCTTGAGAATCTTGAGCTGACACCCCTCTGCCTTTTGGTGATCAAACAGCAGCAGTTGCTTGGACATTTTTTGGCCTACCAGGGAATTATGGGACCACCATTTTTTGTGGTTACATTTTTTGTTGTCTTAAAGACTTTACCCCAGCTGTGTGCTTTAGGGTACACCTTAAATCAGCTGGAAAATTGAAATTGGTCCTGCACATCACGTCCATCATGCTAAGCACTTTGTCCCTCTAGAACCAAGTACCATTGGTTGTCTAAGCTCTCCCTGGTCTTGTTAGACATTGATTTCTGAGCAAAATGTGATCTGTTCATTTTTTAATAGATTAGACCTGCTTACTTTTGAGGAAGACTGCCAGGACAGTCTCTTCGTATATGTTCAAACTTGTATTAGCACTGATAGACAAGGAAGAATTTTACTTGAATCTGCTTGCATCACTGATAAGTTACTACTGTTTCCTGATGCAGTCAGGTTTTCCATGGACTCATGATTTGTAGAAGACTGTAGAACTAATGGTAAAAACCTTCAACAGATTTATTTGAACTGAAGTAATGAAGCATTAATGTTACAGAAGTTGGCATACATGTATATGAAAATATTTTCTAGAAAAATGTTAAACAATTATGTTATAATTGTAATATTGCAATTGTGATTTAATAAATTTAGCAGTAAACTGAGCAATAAAACAATATGTCATAACACATGTTCTCTTTTCCCAATGCCCTCATCCAGGTTTCTCCCATCTCGACGTAATGCTTGTGGAATGCTACGATCCAAAAGGTGATCAGTGGAATATCCTCCAGACTCCTATTCTGGAGGGTCGCAGTGGCCCTGGCTGCGCAGTCCTTGATGACAGTATTTACCTTGTAGGAGGCTACAGCTGGAGTATGGTGAGTAACAGCTTTCTACAACCAACTTTCTATTCCTTCTGAGTTCTTGTGGCCAGTCCATATAATAAGCAGATGGGATGGAGAGGAGATGAGAGGGGAAGTAGCTGCAGGGCAAGGTTCGGATTGGTTTTCAGCCTGTGGAGAACATGGAGTGTTTTTTCATGTGTTTTTCTATTTAGATAAGTTATTATTAGACTGTATTCACAAATATGGAGTAATTTAAAAATCAGAAGGAATTTTGAAGAAGTGAATGATGGTACTGTATGGTTAGTGCTTTACTTATGAGAAGATTTTCAGAGGCTGGGTGCTGAAAAAAAAACAAACCTCTTGAAGAGCTTCTAAGTTAGAGTGACCATGAGTCACTTTCAGGTTTCTTTAGAGCTGCTGTGACTTGGATTTTACCAAAGCCACATTTAATATGACATTTTGTTCTACTACAGGGAGCCTACAAATCTTCCACTATTTGCTACAGTCCTGAGAAAGGGACTTGGACAGAGCTGGAAGGAGACGTTGCGGAGCCCCTTGCAGGACCTGCGTGTTCGACTGTGGTATTGCCGGCCTGCGTTCCCTACAACAAGTGATGGGCCAGGAGCACTGACACGAACACTGAGTGCTTTTGGGAAAATAATGACGGGTGACGTAAATATTTTATTAGAACAGAATTCCTGTTAAAACAAAGCTACCATAATTGACCCCTCATTCCATGATTATGCTTTAGGAGCAAACTAAAAGACAAGAAAAACCAAGTGTTGTCCCATCTCAGATAGGTGCCGGTGTCTTATGAAGCAAGTAGCTAAAACACACCGAACATTACATGCTGACAGACTGCCATTTCAGACTGATTTAAACTTTTCCTGCTGCAGAGACACTCCTCACGTCAAATTTAACTTAAAAAAAAAATGATGGCTAACTGTTCAAATACAGCCTGAAGAGACAAGATCAGTATTGTGCATTGTATCTACCTGCATGTGATCTGTGTTGAAGTCATGAGGATGTTGTTTTCATGAACGCTTCAGAATTCAGATAGTGAAAAGCTCACACTGCATTGCAGAATTGTCTCCTCCTCTGTAATCCTAACCTACAACTACTTCATATGCTCTGCAAGCAACACAGCATCAGAAGATTATAAAAGGTAAAGAAATACCATTCAGTTTTTGCACAGCTTGGCAACTAATACACTCTGCCTTCAAAGTCCCCATGTGAAAGTGCAGCAGAAAGCAGACTACAATGAAAGCTATGCTTTACAGAGCACTTCTTGCAATAGCAGCTTAGGGATTAGGATCAAATTCTTCTAATCACACTTGTGTAAAGTCAGAGTCATTTCACTGAAATCACATGGAATGACTATTTCTACATTAGTATAACAGAATTTGGATCCTACAGCTTAAAATCTGGCTTTGTAAAGTAAGTTATTTCTATGACCACTTAACAAAGCACCAGAAACCTTACTTCCTTTTCACTAACATGTTAGATATCAGCATCTGTGCTAGTTCTTTCCAAAGACAAGAACACTGCGTTTAATAATAAATTTATTGCTTTGGACTCTGAAATGCTTATGCACATTTTTGGAGAGACACTGGTAAGTACTTAAAGTAGTCCTGTGTGGTTGATCTTAAGATGCACTCTGAGAGAGTTTTACTGTTGATCCAAAGTAATATAAGGCTACACCTTCCACTGCCTTATAGCCTGTGTAATTATTTACACTTTGCAAAGCAGTTCAGAATGCTCCCACACAGGACCAGTAGCATTTAGGGCTTGCTTCATGAAGTCATAGTTGCTTGCACAAATCAGACTGTCTGTGTGTTAAGCTTATGTCTTTCTGTCCTGGCTTTGCAAAAGCAGTGACAAAATCTGACGCGGATTCTTCACCACCTTGCAGTTAACAGGCATAATCATCTGCAGCTCATTTCATACTCAGAAAGTATGTGCATAATTCTCCCACTGTGGTTTACTAGTGCTGCATCCATTACTCTCAGAACCATCCTCTTTGCTGGTGCAAACTGACATTGCTCCATTGAAGCCAGTGGATGTACTTTATGTCAGCTAAATATCTGGCCTTTAATTTGCCTAGTTGTAGCCAGCTGCACCAGATAAAAGGCAAAGGACACTCAGATCCTGCATTTTCAGCCTTGCATATACCTTTCACGACAGGACTTAATGCTAGTGCATTAAGCAAGGAGCAGGCAGCTACTGGAGGTTGGTTCTGCTGCAGAGGCAGTAGATGGGAGAAAGACTTCATTATTTGCTTTGCAAAATAGAAAAAGGGTGAATGTACACAGAAATTACACTATATATTGATGCTTGAGAGCAATATAAATAACGGAGAGCAAATACCATGGGACTGCTTCTCTCTGGCATCAGTCCAGTTTTATTGCAACTCCCTTGCTTGCAGCAGAGTTACACAACTTGTAAAATTGGAGTAATGCAGTAAAGACTTATACCACACAAAGGCAATAATCCAGTTGATGAGATAGCTGCACACCTGGAAAAAAATGTTTAAACAAAATAATTATCTGAAGATGCTAATATTTGTATGTGCCCTTGGGGAGTTATCCAGTGAGCATCACGAAGGAACTCATAAAGGTGGAGTGTATATCCTGAAATCTCAATCTATTTCTCCTATATAGTGCAATCTTAGTTGGTTTTGTATTTATTTATATTGTTCAGATCCAAGGGATCCCTTGTAAAATATATTTGGTGCAATCATGACTTTTTTTTCTTTCCTGTTGAAAGTATATAAATATAAATATATATAAAAAAGGAAACTGTTAAGATACTAAATGAGGAAACCTTGTATGACATTTAAAAGGTCTGCCACTGAACACTGACTGTCACCTGTCTCTACCAAAATGTACCATTTTTAAAGGATACTTCTTGTCCTTTTAAATGGTTCCTTTTTTTTACCGAGATAATTTAAAGATTTATGAGGACTGTATCTAAATCTTTCTATCTTTCAGGAAGGCATGACCAAGGAAAAAGTGCTAACTAAATAAGTCACACAAAGAATGTAAATTTTGTACAGTACTAGACTGTGTAAATGAAGCTTGCTTGTAGGGGGGAAACTTTAAATAAAACTTTATGTACTAATTCAACTGTCTGCCATATTCCTACTTATAAAGTGTATGTATAAATAATATCTACATTAAATTCTTTGGAACTTTTTTTATCATGTAGATGTGTGAACTTCCTTTATTTTGTGGTGTTACATGATGGCCTCATTGTTTTCCAAGTGTCATTACACAGTTCTTGTCAGTGTGGTGACCGCAGTAAAACGCGGGTCTGTAGTGAGTTGGTCTTCCCCTGAGCACAGTGCCTGGCCTGGGAAAGCAGCACCTTTTTCCAGCAGGTAAAGCCCCACCCCTGTGCCTGCTCTGCCTGGAGAAGCCACTGCATGCCTGTGACATGTCTCTGCCTTGCACTGCTCCCTCTGTTCATTGTGGGAGTCCAGCAAAGTCAAACAGCTTTGCCTGTTCTCCTGGGGACGAGATTCACCCCCAAAGCTCCACAAGAGCTGGCTTTGCCAGGGAACTGAGCCCTTGGGAGAGACTGCCCCCACTTCTGGGTGAGCGGAAAGAACCAAAGAAATGAAAAGTTGGTTGTTTAGTGTGCCACAGAAAAATGGGTTTGTAGTTTTAGGAATTGCCTCATGTATTACTATAGGGGCCAAGATGGAGATTTTTGGGCGTCGGTCTCTTGCCTTTCTCTTTCTTCCCTCTTCTCTTTCTTCTTCCTTTTTCTGTGACCTCAGTTCCTATCATGTAGTAATTGGTACAAAGAATTTAGTTTAGAAGAGACATGCTAACAATATTGATAGTTATTGGATTTAGAAACAAAATAATATACATAGAACTTTCCTATTTGATGATAAAACTATATAATCTCTGTACACTGAGCCTTGTCGGCCATTTGGCACCTGGATGCAGTGGAGAGGCTGTGTTCCTGAACCTTTGATAAGATGTAATAAACAAACTTGAAGCAGCAAAGAAGTTTTTTATTGTTTTTCCCCAACATGAGAGATTGAGAAGAAGAAGCATGTGAGGCACGAAACAGCTCTGTGGGGCCCAAAGGGGTCACCATATTCCTCTGTCCCACGCTAAGGTAAGTGAAAAGGACACTGCTTTGTTAAGCCCAGTCTTGCTTTGGGGAATTTAGTGCTTGTTGTGGCAACTTCATACCTCTTCAAAATGTTCCTCCTGTGGCAACTGACCCTTCTAACCATGAGTATTTCAGTCCTTGGAGGGGAAGAGCTGGCATGGGCATGCAGTAGAGGAGCTGAGACAAGAGGTGCTGCCAAGCTGAGAAGACAGGGTAAAAGCAGGAGGTTCTACCAGGAAGCAGAGGCATTATCAATGCCAGTTACTATCCATGCATTGTTTATTCATGCCTACCAACCTTTGTCAGGGAGCAGAACCTGCCTGTGCAAAGCAGGGGGGTGCCCTGAGCAAACTGGCCCCCAGGTTTCCAGCAGGTGTGGGCTCTCAATGAAAGAGTGTTCTGATGGGAGGGAACCAGTCCTACTCAGATCTTTGGAGGAATGGGGAAGTGAGCCAGTGGCAACTATGGTAAGATAGCACAATGAATAGGACTGTTTCATTAATGAGTTTATTTCAGCAGAGGAAGGAAGGGAGATTTATGCATATTGTTCTTGAGTAATGTAGGAGAACGATGAAGAGGAGAAACTGGAAGCAGCGGGCAGGGATGTGATTTAGAAAGGAAGGGAACAAAGTAAGAAGAGGTAAGAGTGAAAGGAAAAAATTGAAAACAAGACTGAGAGGAGAAGGTTGGAAGTTTTTGAGGATCAAGAGCACAGAAAAAATCAGGAGTAATGAGGAAAGAAAAGATGGTTTCTGAGAAGCACATATTAGAGCAAGGCTGGAAAAAATTAGAGGAAAGGCAATACAAAGGGCAGAAGAGAAATGTAAGAAAATTCAATAGAAGACAACATGAGATAAACATGAAACTAACTAAATAAGCCCTTGGCTGATGGTATTCAGCTAATCATTTTCAGTGATCTGTCAAGCAGAAGGATAAATGAGTACTTAGGTGTTGCAGTGTTCAAGCTTTAATGCACAGACTTCAGCACAACAAAACCTATCAAAGAGATGCCCAGCAACACCTCTCTGCCATGCCTGGGCTGTGGCCAGCACTTAGCCACAGCCAGCACCTGTGACACGGGAGGAGAGCTAATGTGGTGGTGGGAAGCACAAGAGGAGCAGAAGAGTCACAATTCCTGATGCCAGCTGCATTGGAAGGAAGTGCCTTTCCATTTCTGATTCTCTGATGAGAGTCATCTTTGGGACCTGGACACATGGACTGTTCCATAGTTCTCTTTCTCTGCTGTCCTTCCTGCCAAACCTGAATCTTCTCCATTTTGTCTTCAGCACTACAAACTTGCCTAGGTGCTTTTGCAGAGCAGGGCCTGGAAAACAACAGATTGGTGAATGAAGGTACTTCCCTGGTCCTGAGCTGTCGTCCCATCCACTGGCCGAGAAGTGTGAGAAGACTGACTTGCTATTGACTTGCAACCTGTACCCACGCCCTTAAGAATGACAAAGAGGGCATTTGAAAAATATGCTTTTCATTAATTACAGCACTGTCTTCGAAAGTACTGCGCCCCCACCTCCCAAAAGCTGGCATTGCTTTCCCTCGTGTGTTTGTCCCTCTTTCTGCTTTTAATACAATTATTTACCTGCTAGCTGCATCTGTGAACCAATTTCTGAGAAAAAAATCCATGCCAAACCTCATTATATATACTGGTTTCTATTGTATTATAATCACTCATCAATAAAGTACTCTGATTCCCTTGATTTTAAGGGAGAGACCATATTTCAATTTAAATAGAGCTTTCTGGTACAGACAAAGGAGATAGAAATCCCAAGCAGTGCTACAAAGCCAAGGTAAGTGCCAATGCACACACTCCAGGGTAGTTTTAAGGCACACATTTCTAATTTCTGTTATTAGTGCAGCAGTGGAAAAGAGTCAGTATTTCAGCCTCTCGGGTCCTGTCCAAGGAAGCAGTGACGGCAGCACTGGAGGTCAGAGTGTTTTGCAGGAAGGGAAAGCACACTAATGAATTCTGGAGGGCTCGTAATGCCATAAAAGATTCCGTTAATCTGCAGCATAGATGTTGATCAGCGAAACTGAACCCGACTCCCTGGACCTTGTCAGATGTATTCTGTGCATGTCAGTGTTCCACACCAATTACAGATTTTAGAAGATGCTCTCATGCAAAACTCTGCACCCTAATATATAAGCCAGCTCAGATGTAACTAAAATTAAAATCTGACTGTGGCAAATCTCTGTGATCCTGATATATGAAAATCCAAATAAATGATTTGTTCCCAGAAATGAAAAATAACTTCAGCAGGAAATTTCAAAATTACTTATGCAGGATTAATCCAGTTCAATGAATGCATCTTGCGTTGATTAATAAAGCAATCCTGAATTGCAAACTAAAACGAGAGGAGACTTCTGGTGCTGATATATTTGTGTATTTCTGGAGAGAAATGCGCACTTGCAAGAGATGTGGTCAACCAGTGTAAACAGAGATTGAATACAAATAGTGATTTTCTAATTGTCTGTCTTCTCCCTGCAGCAGAAAACTACCTTTTTGTCATTGATCTTTTCTTGAAGAACATTGGTACTATGTTACCTGCCACATACTGAATGAGAACAGGGCGTCTAACATGATTGTGCAATGACTCCAATTAGTATCCAAATGACATCTGCAGTCTTATAGAGCAAAGAAAAGAAAAACTTAAGCTACTTTCTGCTGATTTTCTTGCCACACAGAGTAGAAATTTTGGTCAAGTAGCATTAGGTTTTGTGATCTGCTGCCCTTGAATTTAATTGAGGTGAACAGATACAGGGAACCTATTTAGAAAGTGAAAACAAGGGAAGGAGATTTAAATGAATGTAGCATTTTCCCAAAATTTTCATCAGCATCTACACAGACAAAAAAAAAAAGTATTTTATTTATTTAAAGGGGTCTCATTAAATCTAAACACCTGTTCTTCAGTTTGGAGAACTACCTTCAATTCATTGCAGTGTTTTAAAAAGGAGTAGTTATGAATGGTTGAGGTATTTTGAAAAATATCATTAAAATCCTTATGGTTTTATCTTTAAAAAATGGTTTCTCATGTCACCCTTAAAAATCTTCCAGAAAATCACACTTGCAGTATCAGATTTGTAAAGCTTCCTTAAGATCTCGGTATGTTGTGCGGTATTCAGTTCCTGATTCTTTGCAAACTCATTTCCATTTTTGTTTCTATTTGTGTGAAATAGTTAAGTTTTAAGAAAACTTTGTCTGATCAAGACTATTTTGTATGAATGGAGGCTGAACTTTAAATGTTCTTCACTGTGAATAGTGAATACCAACACTGATGATCCTTTGCATAAACACTAACAGAAAAAAAATTTGTTGCTTCCCCTGCGGTTTTGCAAAAGGTCTACAAATATACATGTACACATTTGCACCCAAAAAATGTCAGGTTCATAGGCCATAGCAAGGACTGCTGTTCCATTGTTTTTGCTAAAACTGTTAACTCAATAACAGCACTGAAACTTGGATGTTTTTCTTTAAAAACCACCTCTTTAACTGCAAAGATGCCATTAGTCACAGCAGGGAGCAAAACCAGAAGGAGGATGTCTGTAACTATAGCAAGAGAGCACATTAAACTGTAGGTCAAAATCACGACTGACTGATTACCTTCAGGGTGAAAGTAAATCTTCAGACTTTCCGGAGTGAGAGGGAACAGGACTGGCTGGGCTTGCCAAGGTCATCCCCTGCCTCCCCCTCAGCACGGCGGGGCCGGCCGTGTCCGGCGAGCTCCCCGCAGACATTTGCTGACTCGCCTACCCTTCGTAGCCATGTGTGACGGGATGGAGTCACCGTCATCATCAGAAAATGCTTCCTAATGCCTAGCTTAAATGTCTCATTAGTTTAAAGAGGTGATTCCAGAAAAAAAACTAAAATAGAAAACAAGTATTTTCCAAAAATCTAAGTCCACAATTAAATAACCTAAAATTTTCTCAACTGACAGAATCTTCAAAACTGCTTTTTCTTCTCCTGCTTCCAGTGGATAAGGAGAACTGTTTATTACCACTCTTTGCAATAGCTTTTTTTGCAAATCCAGACTACCAGTCACTGTTTTCTAAGCCTGTGACTCACTCTCTCCCTGACTATGGAATTGACATCTACCAGCAGTTCTGGTTTTCCCTTTTTAGCTGACCTGGCCCACATCTTCAGCTGCCCAGTGACCAGGAGGTTTCTGTCTAGCTTACAATAACGCAGCCCAGGGTTGCAATGGACTGAAGTTTTGCAGTGAGGTCTTTCCATCCCTACGAAGCCTGCCTATAACTTGCCCAAGTCAGAACTGATCAGACTGATATTTTGGCACTATTCAAGACAAAACATCCACTTCTTTCCAGCACTTCCACTGAATATAAGGATGAAAGCTGTCATCTGGCTGTGAGAGATTCAGGTAGGGAGTCCAATACACATTAGTCAACGGAGTTTACATACAGGAAGGACTGTGTAAAGATTAATTAACCTGCTGTAGGAAAGTGTGACACTTCAATCAGTGGCTGGGCACTCAGAAAGAAACCACTGATGTCTTTTAAGTTCTTTTGCTTCTCCTAGTGTAATAAAATAAAAGATATTGGTGAAGAATTATGTCTGGCACATCATCACCTCTTGTGAATTATTCTCCAAGCATTCGCTTTTGCCATGATATATTCCACTGGTTTCAAGAGCTGCTGGGCACTTCCAGTACCTGAACCAAAAAGATAGATTTTTCCAACAATGGTCTGTTTTGACTAGCACAAGGGCATTGTTCTCTGGATCCCCTCCTCATGTTTTTAGGCAGTTGCTCAGGGCAATTATTTTCATAGATGGATGTATTCATGCTTCTGAAAAACACCAGCTTTCCTGCTTGTCCTGTAAAAAATGTCATTGGACATCAACTTCAGTTGATTCCAACATGGATACTTACTCCATCCCTGGCCCTGTAGTTCAGAGTTTAATCAGAAAACCTTTTGTTGCAATCCTTAGTGATACCAGATCTAGTAACTAAGTCCTTGCATTCAGGGTTGCAATAACACTGGCCACTCCTCTTACAATGGGGAAAAAAACCCCAAAGAGCTGTAACCTTGGTCTGCAGAGTGAGTTGTGTGTTAGACTCCATGCCTAGTCCAACTCAAAACATCAATGAATGAAGCCTTGGAGTAGCCCACACCCCAGTCACTATGAACATCACATTTCCGTATGCCAGCCCATTGGGCAGGCCACAGGCTGTGTGCCTTCACTCTCTCCTCTCTCCTCCATTCCCTAGAGATATGTGACAGCTCTTCCAAATGCCCCCTCCCTGGTGTCACTCCTGGTATTCCCCAGTCTGTGCCCCGCCCTGGCCTTCCCCAGGGCCTGCTGTCACTCATGGATGGGCAGCAGGGCTGGCATTGGCCATGTGTCAGGGACTGCCACTGTGCCCTGACCATGTCCCTGTTTCAGATGAAGTAATTAAACTACATTGCTTTGGGGAATTAACTGTGCAAACATTTTAGGACGCAGCTGCAGAACAGAATCAACACCCTCATACTTCACCAGAGGGCACTTATTGATAGCTATGGAGAGAACTCACAAAATCATTTTTAAGACCAGGAACAACACTTAACAGATGAGAAAAAGAGCTATCACTCTGTATGTATTGGTTCCAATTAGAGGATGAACTGTCCCCTATTTGCCAAAGCATGTTCAATTTTGAATGGGTTTCTCCTGAGCAGTGGGCTACCATAGGCAAATCTCATTTTGACAAGTACTAATTATGGACAACGCAGTGGCAGACTGTAATCTCTGTCATGAGAGCTATCAACAGGGATGCAGCGAAGGCTTTAACAGTGGGTGGCAGTACTCTGGGTCAAATTAATCACCACCATAATGACAATGAAATCAGTAGAGCTTTGGGATGTTAAGTTTGATAAAAGAAGCCATTCTGTTCTCTGTCTGGCTATTTACATTAAAGCCTGGCTTCAGCTTGAGCTAATCCTTTGTCACAGTGTTCAGGGCTGGATTTTTTTGGCATGGGGGAGAGAGAACAAAGAGCAGTCCCCCTTGCAGAAGAAATGTTTTCACGTCCAGGTCTGAGTGGCTGAAAATGGATTACCTCAGCAGACAGCCCCAGATTTGAACAGGCTGCTGTTTTGAGGCACAGGAAAGGACTCAAAAATATAAGTGGGATTTTTAGGGGTGCAGCACTGGGTGTGCTGATGTGCATGAAGTCAGCGCCGTTTGGCTTTGGATTCTTGTGAAAGAGCTTTAGGAAGGTCTGTTTTCCTCCTTTGCCTCCCTTTGCCATGGCCACAGGTTGAGGTCTGAACAAGTACCCCCTTGGAGCATGATGTAGGCAACTGCCAGACAAAGAGAGATGCAGTGGGTGCAGACACAGCTGAAAAAAATTTAGAAGATTCTAGGAACAACCAGGTGAGACGATTCTGCATGTAATGACGCTACACTAAACGGTGGCAAATCTGAACCCAAGTCAGCCTTGCTCTACAGCTATGGACTTGCTCACCATGAGTGCTTCATACCACTTAATTCTACTTTAGATACATGTTTCATGCTCTGCTGATAATGGCTGTTTCTATAACACCGAGCCTTGGAACACTCCCTAGCAATGTTCCATGTACCAGTGCGTACCAGTGTGTACCAATACACAGGCTCCCTCCACACCCACAGGAAGGGCACGAGCAGGGGCTGGACAGGACCTACTGCCTTCCCTGAAGACTCTTCAGGCTTCACATCGAGGGCAGTGGGGCCCGAGGTGCTGTCCAGTGCATTCCAACAGGGCCATGTGGACACAGATACAGCGATGGGCTGTGCTGCTTGGGTTCTGCTGCGGCACAAACATGGAACACCTCCTTGGTTAGCCACACAGGCCTTCCCCCATCAGGGTTTTTGATCCATGTCCTGTGCATCTTCTGGCAACTTCACAAATACTGCTTTGATAAGGGTGGTGTAGCCCAGGTTTTTGTCTGGGGCTACAATAGAGAATTTTTCATCCCTACATTCACAGTCTCATATAAATGGAAGAATCAAATGTAAAACAGAGTCTTTCCTTTCACCTATTTAGTACCAGATTGGTTGCAAAAATATATAAGTACCCTAAAATACAAATAAACTGCCAACCATCTGGTTTGGATCCATTTTGTAACTATGCAGAATAATCTGTTCTTTTATTAGAGTGGTTAAAGGAGATTTAGAGGGAGGAAAGAGCATGGTGACTTCCAAGGGAAGAGTGAGTGATTCAGTGCAAAAAGGGTAAATTTCATCTGCACATTCTTAACTGCGAGGACATTCTGCACATCTCAGGAGTGCACTAAGTGGTGCAGTAAACCAGTAAATTAGAAGAATGTAAATTCTTTAGTAGGAATTGCACGCAAGGGAAAAATGCTTCCTCATGCTCATATTTGTTTTCATGAAAATAATGTACACTCTTCCTAAAATCATACTGGTACAGAGCTGAGTAAGACATCAAAACCAGTAATAGATATTACACTGGACTAAGAAATGGCAATGACACAATTATCTTCCGTGTTTCTGATGATCACTGTGATAAAGGCAGGAACTGGAGTATTTAGAGCCAGCTTGTAGCCTTGTAGCTCCCTTTCCCTCTCACTCTGTCTGTCTTATTTATCTCTCATTAAACTAAATTGTATTCTTATTGGCTGACTGACCTCTGATACTGTTATTAATTGATTTATATAGTGCCTTTTGCAAGCCTCAAGGCACTTCAGAGAATTGAAAATATATAAAAGGATCACTTCACCAATCACCTCCATGCAGCCACCTCTGGGCTGGAAACTGGTGGCCATTTGCAGTGGCACTGGGAAGAGTTTGGGTTAGAAAAGAGGGCAGATTTGTGGAACCAGGGCTTCTAGCGGTCTTACTGACAAGCTGCTGCCTTGATATCAGACTGGAAACGTCAAAAAAACTTTAGGAGAAAAGGCTATTTCTGGCAAATGATGAGTCAACAGAACATGTTCAAAAGCAAGCTTAAGGCAAAATATTTTCATGGTGAATTCAGTGCACAAGGGCTGTGGCAAGGCCTGTGTTTTTTCACAGAACCCCCCTGGGCATCATTCCCTCAGAACTTCTGTCCAGCATCAGCCTCCTTGCAGCACTGACCCACTTCCCCACTGGCTCCCATGTACACGTGCAGCATGTCCCCACAAGGTGCCCAAAGGGGACTGCCGTGAGTAAATGCCACGTACAGGCTTGATCACTGAACAGCTACAGGGAGCCAGGTCTGGTGCTTCCTACTCTCACCATGTCAGGCATTGGGAAGCTGATTGGGATTTCAGAGCAGAGGCTGGGGCTTCCCAGCGATCTGAGCCCTGTTTAGCTCAGGACCTAAAGCATCCCAAGCAGTGTGGGATGGCTGCTAGCACCACTGCTACACTTCCTTGATGCCTGCAGTGTTATGAGTAATGAATAAAAAAATGTAAAAATAGGGTAACACACACATAGCAGGTGGCCACCCTGACAGGAAGGGATCGCACACACCAAAAAAAGATGCAGATCTTCTCCACAGCAGGGCACCCAGCCCTCTTTCCCTCACCCTCAGTTGTGACTGCCAACACCACGGCAGAACCACACCTGTGGTCCCTGTCAGCATTGATCTGACTTCTCAAATGTGGTAAGGCTGTAGTTCTTCTGTATAATAGCTTGAGTATTCACGATAAATATTTTTAATACTTTCTCATCAATCATAGATGAGCGGGCTTTGTGTTTTTTCACAATATTATAGTTTTGTCTTCATTTGAAACATCTGAATGCCTCTAATTAAAAAAAAAAAAAAAGAAGAAAAAAGAAAGAAATCTTTCTGAAGCCACGAAGAAACAGAGAATATCAGAAATCTCCTTGATTATACTAGGTCATTAGAGTTACCTAGTGAAATTCTTTGTATGGATCTGAAGGTTTTGAACCCTTCCCCATTAAAATGAACCCTGAACATGAAAATGTGCACCCCTTTCCAGAGCTGAATTAATTTCACTGACTCCATTAACAAGCAGGTCTGCTCTCGTCTTATCTTTCAAGAATTCTCTACCTGATTGCATTTATGTTCTCATTTAGCATCTCAAAATGGGCACTTTCTCTCAAGAAGGGTTAGTGCATGACTCACCCGCTTAGTTAATCTGACTAATTAGCATACAGTCACCCATTAACAGCATTAGAACAACAACTGTAGCTCTCACTACCTCACTGTCTGGAAAACAGACCTCTTTCAGTTTGCAAGGACATTGGCTGCTCCCTGTCTTTTGACAAGTGTAGGGTTATTTATCACACCAGCACAGGATTTGCAGATAGCTCTGGAAGGGGTGATATAATTCTTAATATCCTGCAAAAACCCTCAGCCCATAATCTTTCCTAGCAACTTATTGGAAATTATTCTAAAATTAAGTCCTTAAGTCTGCAAAAAACCTCTCTGACATCCAAGCTGCTCTCATGCACCTCTTCCAACTTCATTGAAAGAAACCAATGGTGGAAATTAAATAAGTTTTTCTGATGTGCGATAAGTCACAATAAATGTATCAATATTAACATCTTTCCCACTTGGACCATTCACAGTGGTCTTGGACTTATTTCCCACAGCTATTCTAAGTGTATCAAGACATAAGTAAGATTTGTGGCTGCTTAGAAGAGTAATTTTCTGGGAAGCATGCCTTGCAAACCAGGAATATTTTTATTCATGGAGGGGATGCTGGGAACAGCAAGTTAAAAGACTGAACTAGGGAGGCAAAATCAGCAACTGCCAGAGCTCCTTAAGACAACCGCAGAGTGCCCAAGGTACTCAAGGAGATTTACACACCCAATTTCAGCCTGCCCCAAATAGCCTGAAAAGCTGTAGGACACAGATAGGTGTGAATTTCCATTCTTTATTTCAAAGGGTTGTTCATGGGAAGCATAATTTTGGTCGCTTAAATGCCAGGACAGTTAATCTTTCCATTTCTGCTCACCACTCCAGAAATCCCTGTCATCTAACAGACTTTCTCTGTGCCACCAGCACGCAGGTGAAACCCACCGATGCCACACACCTTCACACCACACTCCCAAGGAATAAACCTGCACCCTGCTGTGCTGCCTGCAGTCCTCAGAGGGGAAGTATTTAAACCCCCTTGCTATTAGCATGGAGCTGTTGGATGCTGGTCTTTGGCTAGGTTATTGAAGTCAGGCTGGCTGTGATGGGTGCCTCAGAGCCAGCTCAGGCACCTGCAAGGTCTTGCGGTTTTGTATCCTCTGCACCTCACCTCCTCCTCAGCCAGCAGTGAGAAGCAGCAGATGTAATAGTTGAAAACAAGGGTATTCAACACAGCATCACAAACTTTAGAAATCTGAAATGCTTAGTGGACCTGCAGGTTTTTACCTGATGGCAATGTCACTGTTCACTGTCAACAGCAAATCCAATCTTTGGCAGGCTCAGGCTGGACAATGCCAGAAGCCAAGCTGAGTGAAGTTTCTATCTGCTTTGAGCAAAAGCTGAGCCACAGATGCCCTGACCAAAGATCCCTCAGAGGAGGTGATGCTGCTTGTACCCTGCTCCCACTGTGCAGCCACACCGTGCCACTCGTAATGACTGTCCCTGCCACAGCTGGGACTGAAAAGCAAAAGCTCCTAGCACAGATGGAACAACACCAACGTCCCAGGAATCTGAGTCAGATTCTGGTTTCAAAGTGCCCCTGATGGTACCAACAAAGATTCTGTCCAACCCACATTAGCAGTTAAACTAGTTTCAGGACCAGTGGAGGGCAATATTGCTTTGGCTTCCTTGAATAAATGGATTGAGGCACCAGATAGGGCACAGAGCTGCTGTTTGCAAGGCAAAGCCCTTACTCTGGGCACAGGATGACACTTTTTGCTCCACATAAACCAGCCCCCAGGGTGTACAGCCTCTGGATTACCAGCACCTCCTTGTGGAACACCTCACTCGCTGAACACCAGCTTGCTGTAGAAATTGAAGCTTTTTTACAGACACCATTTCCCCAGACTTGTACACAGGGAAAGACAGAGGTGGAAGCAGCTCCAGAGAGAAACAGATTCTCTGTACATACTGGTCCTCTTATGACTTCTGTAGTTTCCCTCATCATGAACTTGAGTCAGCATTCAAAACTTTCCCAGTTCTGCGTTTACCACAAGTTCGTGTCTAAGTAAATATATGAAGGAGGTCAAAAAACAGTTCTTTGGCTGTATTTTGTGGAAATACAATCTAGTTAATGCAGAACATGAAGTACCTCTGGACTTTAGCAAAGTGTTCAGAAGGAGAAGTCAGCAAAAACAGCATGTGACTTAAAATATTTGCCCTTTTTTAAAGTAGTTCCTTTGACCCCTTTCATAATTTTAAAGCTCTTATTTTAAGAGGGAATATTCATATTTTGTGTTGCCTCTTTTAGCACTTTTGAATCAATCTTGTAGTTGTATGATTTATTCTGCTATAACTTCTCTCCTGGGAAAGAAATACTTTACACTAGTACTCAGTGAAGAGCTATGGCATTCCTCCTTTTTCATCTTTTGTGTCTGTGGCAAGTGATGGCTGCTTGTTGGCACCCACGGAGCAGGTGGCTGCTGGGTGACCGCTGCTGCTGGGGTGGTGAGTGGGCTTTCTGGAAAGATGGAACAAGAGCAACAGGGCTGAAGCCTGGTTGGGCAGACATGGCAGGATATTGTCCAAACGAGGAACAAAGCTGGGGCATCTGAGGGGAAATTAAAGCCTGATGGGTTTTGCAGGATAGATATGGGGTTTGTGGGGGCAAATGTGAGGTTTCTCCTTCTATCACCTCACTCACTGGCTGCTGCCACATCTCTGCCTGGTCCTGGTTCTGCTGTTTCTGGGAGGACCATTGTCCCCCTGGAGGGTCCCACAGCAGTTGCCAGCACAGTCCCAGCACAAATCACCAGCAAGCATAGATGAGTCTGGCTGCCCAGGCTGCAGTGGGGCAAATCTGGCAGGGGAGAGGATATCTTTGGCTAGACCTGTTTCTTGGTTGTGAAAACACAGAAAAGCTTGCTAGCTTTTTTTATTAGCAGAGAAATTTGTGCCTGAAAATGTATTTTTTCCCAGCTATATTAGTTGCTCTAAGAAAAAAAAAAAGGTGTAATTTCTCAGTGCAATCTGTGTCTGTCATATCTGCAGATATGTATCACAGCTACATCATGGTTTAGAATTTTCACAAGTCTTTTGTCACGTGTAGATCATTTGCACATACAATTATCTTCAATTCACAATCCTGTTGGCTTTTAACACATGATCACAGGGAAGGACTCCACACATTCTCAGGTTGTCTTCTGACATGTCTGTATTCCTCAGACAAAAGTGACTGACAAAAGAAACACTAAATCTTTGGCTGCTGAGAAAGTCACTGAGAGAAAAGAATTTATCATTTATCAGGAATAGCATCTCGCTCTTCTACAAAACTGGCAAAATCTTCTCAAAGAAGCAAGTTTTAGATCAAAAAAGCCTTGTTCCTTTGATTTTGTTTAGAGAAGAATAAAGAAAATTTCCAGATCCACCTTACTTCCTTCACCTTCATCTTTCTTTAAGTGCTAAAATTGTTCAGAACTGGACACCATTGTCCAGCTAAACACCACACTTGCACCGAGCAGAGGAAGAAAACTCCATCTACACTGCAGACAAAGGGCATTTTTTTATACATCCCAGTGCAATGTTTGCCTTTCTGCCGTACCATTAACTCATATTCACTGTAACTTCCAGATCTTCTCCATGACTTTTATGCTGTTGCAGTTATTCCCAGGTTTGTGGGGTTTGGAGCGCAGGTTCTCTTTTCTGAGTGCAGGGTTTTTCCTTATGAACTCACCCAATGTTTTTTTTCTTATCTACTTCTTCAAGACACCAAGAATAGTCTAAATCCTAATTCTGTCCTGCGAAATGTGTGCAGCTCTCTTAGCTTGGTGTTTTCTGCAGATTTAATAAATATGCTATTTACTTCATCAGCAGTGTTTCACTGAAATTTACTCTGAATGAATATTCAGCTCTCAGTAATAACAGGTCCATGACAGATCTTTGGGACACTATCTCGAAACATGCTTCAGTGTGACAGTGATCTACTAATTATTCCCTTTAGTTTTGAAGTGGTTTAGAACTGATGTACCCAGAGTGTATTTTCCTTGCTTGCTTATGGGAATTCCATGCATAACCATGACAAAAATCTCCCCAAAGTTGTGATTTACTGTTATCCTGTCACAGAAAGAAATTAGGCTGGTTTAATACAATTTGTACTTGACAAATCCCATTTGTCCTTGCAGCTTGTTTGATTATTTGTTCCTTTAGTCTGTGGCTCTTCCTTTCCCTGCTTTCTAAAGATAAGCTTTATGTTTATCATTTTCCAAGCTTATCCTGTGTAACTTATCTGGCACACATTTCATTACTTGTTTTCATCTCCAGCTTCCTCCGAAGGTGAGATTTGGTCAACTTCATCGGTCATCAAGCAGCACTCTTTTAAGCTGACACACTCCTGTGCACTTTGTAATGTGCATGATCAATGGCTCCAGAAGAGCTTTGGAGCACTCCTTCAGTGCTAACTATCCTTATTTCACAGAACATATCAGTGCTTATGCTTGTGGATAAACTAAAGCCACAGTTGCCTTAGTCTACACAACCACAGCACCACTGTCAATTTGGCTGCTCTGTTTTGCTCAGCCACAGTCTGCGGTAGCCCAAGGTAATTTTGTTCTCTGCCTAAAAAATGACAAACTCCAAGTTTCAAACAAAGAGATCTTTGAGGCAGGTCACTTCTTGGATTCTAATTTAAGTCATGCCACTCGTATTGCACAAACAATTGTAGTTTGTAAAGGACAGAAGAGTCAAGCTTCACAGTCTGCTTCAATCTTCTAACAACTCACCAGACCTTGTGTCTCCCACCCTGGCTCCTCTCACCTTTTGATCCTTCCATTTCACCAGGCCCTACCTATGCCTTGTGAAGCACAATGTTGGAGAGATATGCAAGGTGGAAAACATAGAAGGGTGTGGAAGATGATGGATGAGGCAGCTGTGAAAACAGAAGGGTTGACTGGAACATCTGTGGTGGTGTATTCCACCCACAGCCCACCTCCACCTGCTCCCCGTCCCTGCTACGCAATTTCTGTCGCATCATGAAACAGAATTTAGGAAGTTATAGTAGATCTGAAAAAATGACAGACTATCTCCAGAACCCACTCCTCTAATTCATTGGTTTGGCCAGTTTGAAAACAAGACAGGAGATGGTGACTCACTATGGATAATTAGTTGGCTCAAATACCAACACAGCCCCACCAACAGCTGCAGTAACCACACTACAAGTAGCCACACATCCATGGATGGCAGCACTGGAAAGAAAAGATATTATCTTTATGGTCCCCTTACAGGAAGACAATAAAGAGAAATTTGCTTTTACTTGGGAAGGTATACAATGTACTTTTAGCAGACTCCCATGGGGGTATAAACATTCACCCATGATTGCTCATGCTGTGCTTGCTGAACTTGCTGAACTTTTACAGATAGATTCACTTCCTCAAGATGTGAAATTATATTAATAGAAATGATATTGTAATTGCAGGAGATTCACCTGAAAAGATGGGGAAGCAGCAGTAACAGTGCAAGCACTGCTTAAAGAAGTTGAGATCCCTCCCACCTGAAAAATATGTCAAGGGCCAAGTGAAGAAGCAAGATTTTGGGTTATTTGGTAGATAGGAGGCAGTGTGGTAATTTTTCCAGACACCTTAAGAAAAACAGATCAGCTGCAATCATCTCAATCTAGAAAAGAATTACAAAAGCTAATGAGAACTCAAGGATATTGGAGAAAACAAGTGTCTGGAATTTCTACCACTGCTTGCACATTATATTCCCTTTCATGAATGGGAAAACTGCGGAGGTGGGATTCAGAACATGAAGAGGAAGTCAAAACCTTTATACAGGAATTAAAGCCATCAGTCACTGGGACCAGTACATCCCCATGACCCTGTCATAACAGAACAGGGTTTAGCTGAACAGGGTACTTCCAGTAGCCTATTTCAAATTGTTTCACTGATGCTTCAGCAAAAAGGATAAATGGTAAGCGGCAATGTAAGGCTGCTGCACTAAATGTTAGCACTGGCAAACAAATAATAAAAGAAAGTGAAGGTAGTACACAAGCAGGAAAATTAAGGGCAGTTATTTTGGCAGCACTAAATAGAGGAAAAATGATATATGTGGACTCCTATGCTGTGTGGATAGGCATCCCACAATGGTTCAGTCAATGGAAATAACTGAACTGGGAAGTAGGCATATCTTCACTTTGGAGAACTCAAGACTGGCAATTACTTCTTGATACAGAGAGGAAAACATCATCCAAAATGGGATGGGGAAAGCTCATGCCAAGGGTAATAAACCAGCCAGAAACCGGAATCAAAAGGTGGACGAATTGACTAAAATTAGGGAGATAAAAAGAGGGAAATTTTTATATCTTGAGTGGTATTAACTGGGAGAATAGCCACATGAGAAATTAGGTCACACTGGCAAATCAGCACATTATTTTGCTGCACAGAGCAAAGCTGGAAAACTTGTGCAGTTACTCTTACAGAACGTTATCAATGCAGCTTAAAATTACAATCAGATCACCCTGCTAAAACATCACCCTACACATCAATCAAGGGAAAACTTTGTGGTTTACATGCTACATGGCAAATTGACGGTATTGGACCATTCAAACCCTCTGTAGGTTACCAACCTGTCCTCACAGAGTGTAGCAGTAGTCTTCCAGTTTACCTATGCTGACTTAGTGCTGAAAGGCTGATGGATGAAAGTACAGGGGTTATGATCTTGGTTCTTGAGTCTACTTACTCCCCATACCATTCAAAGTGATACTGGCTTGCACTTCTCATGTAAGGAGGTGGAAGGATGGGCCAAGCAAGAAGAAATTCAATGGGTGTTACACAATTCAAATTACCCCAAATCAAATGGGATGGTAAAAGACCTAAGGGATTATTGAAAAGCCTTAAGACACACAATGTTCAGGGGGATACCTGACTTCTCAAAGTGCTTATTGATTGAATAATCAGCAATCTGTGAGTCAAGCATTCTTTTCAAAAGCTGAACTTGATGCTTTACCTTCCAATGAAAGAAAACATTGGATAGCATTACAGCCAGAACAACCCGTTATGGTAAATTTACCACAAATGGGAACTGTGCCTATGACTCTGACTAAGCCCTATGGCTTACTTGCTTGGGAAGCTATTGATAGGAGTTTTGAAAAATACAGAATCAATGCACAGTGGATTTATCCCGCACCACAAAAGGAATAACCCATTCCACTTTCCCCATCAAAACATCTTATTTCTTTTCTTTTACAGCAGAAAAAGGATGTATATTGAAAGCAATGAAAACAGCTATATACTTCCCACATAGTCTTGGTTTTCCTCTTGATTGAGACAATATAATCCCTCCAGATCAAAAGCCTTGGGATCATGCACTACATTATACTGGACGACTGGAGATCCTGCCAAAAGATAAGGCAAGCTTAAACCCTTGCTACTTCATTTATACAGTGAAATGAGATATATCTTGAAGATAAGTGAAGATGGGCGACACTATATGGAAAAAGAATTAGCATAATAATAATAGTAATACTTGGGGAGGAGATCAAAAATAACAATAGGGTGCTGGGCAATCAATGGATCTACCCCATAAAGTCCCATCAAGATTAATAAATACTATACCGATTTTTTCAAACCAAGAAATAAGAAGTCTTGCTATAAGACTGTTGGTTCAATTTTGCTTTTACACAACCCATACTCACATTGCCTCCGGGTAAACATGATGTAGAACTATTATTTGATTTCATTATTGTTAAGCACAAAATGTGGAATTTGTGTACAACGAGGTGTCTATGGGTTGATGCATACATAATTCTAAATGTAGATACACCTGATCTAAATATATCAGCAGCAGCACCACACAGTAACATCTCCTTTTGTAGGCAGGAAAGGATTAGTACAGATGAAAAGGAAAACCAACAAATTCCATCTTTAAATGGACCTAAAAGAGACATCATTTTGATATGATGTGGAATATAATACTTTGAGATACACCATAAATCCAAGTATTGGGATGGAATTAAATCGGCATGAAACCATACTCTGTCTGATAGAGCATAGACTATGGGGCCATACAAAATGTGCACAAACCTGCTGATGTTGGTGCATGTGTTGTTCAGAAACAACAGGGATTTTTTTGTGAAAGTAATACCCTTATGGCCCAAGTCATTTGTTTGACACTCAACAAAATGTTAGTCATTTTAAAATACATCCTGACAAAACTCTCAGATTGTACTTGTATATGGTGGAAATGAATTTGGGGTATTTTGAGAACTTCTTGTGATTCTATACTTACAGATAACACCACTGTAGAGAAAAGCAATCGGTCAAGTATCTGTGTTTGTAATTTTGCCAAATTGGGATGCAATTTTAACCATTCAGCTCCCATCACAACCCACCAACTGTTCCAAACTAACTCCATCTCATATCAAGATTTACCACCTATCCTCAATGGCATGAATTTTACCTTGGTGAAGAAACTACTACAAAATGATGACCTGAGTCAAGAACCAGAACATATCTGTCTAAAACCATGAACATCGACATGAACATATGACACAGACAAGAAATGTCCTAGAAAGAGTGAAGAAGAATGGAGAACATCACTAGTGGGATACCTTATCTGGGTGGTTCTCAACACCAACAGCAACTCTAAATTGAATCCCATTGTAATTTTGTTTATTTATGTTATATTATGCTTGTTACTGAACAGAGTGTGGAAAATAGCTAGAAGGGTGGCACAGTGTCAAAGTTCTCCTTACATATGTAATACCACTCAACCCCGTTTAATAAAACCTAAGTAATTATGTAACAACCAAAAATTTCCTTCAAATTACAACTGGAATATGGCATTAATCTGTTTATAGGCCCGGAGGCAAGAGGTGATCCCATCACCACTCTGTGGAGCAAGACGAATTTACTTTAAGTCATGGGGTGGGTTGTGGGGGTGCATTTCCCACACCCTCATGGCCCCCTTGGACCTGCTCTGTGACTTCAGCAATTCCCATTAAGCCTTGACCATACCAGGTGGGCAGTGAAGTGTCCCTTGACTGTACGAGCTGGGCAGTGAAGCATTCCTTGACCATACCAGGAACTCTTGAATTGCAAAGCTGGGAGCAGCACTTTTCACACCCAGGACATCCATTTCCTGACCAAGCTGGAGAACAAGGGATAATCAATTATCCCCTGACAGCCTTGGAACATTACTTAGCTGAATTGTAGCCCAAGTGGAATGGCACCATTGTTACGAGACTTTTGAAAAACTTCAGTAGTTACTGACTTGGGTTATGGCCAGGATTATGGCCATCATGATTAAAGTCAGTCATTTTGTGACCCTATAAACAGGAGACCTACATGAGGCCCTTTGAACTCTGATGGACTGCAGTGGACTGTGCCCGTACCTCTGCCTGAGTGGGATGCCTCTCAGAGCCCAAAAACTCTCAAGTTTGTGATACTCGAAGGACCATCACGGAAAGCTGAAGGGACATGGGCTGATACCCTCCACTCTTCTGATTCTCAGCCCTCATCCTTTGAGAAATGCTTTCATACATTCAACAGGAATATTTCACTGAACTCAAGGGGAATTCTTAATAGGTATGTTTTTGCATATATATATATACACCTCTGCACCTGTGTGTATGAATTTGTGAATGGATCCAAATGCCCTCTAACATGTATAGTATGAATGTTGCCATCCTCAATCCATAATTAAGTAGTTGTTGAGAGTGTAGTAAATCCTATTGGATCAACAGAAATATAAATATTGGATATTTATAAATAGTAGTCAATGTTTAAGTGCTGTTAAACCCTTTAGACATAAATCGTTGATCAAATATGGGACTTAGATTGTACTTGGATACATCTAGGATCTCTCAGAAGTTTAGAAAGCAAGGGGGTCCTATACGAACTTTGTGACTCCACAGAAGGGTCTCCCTTACCCTTTTGCACCCATGCCCTTTTGCATCCTCAGTCTCAGTGTAAATAATTCTAAATTGATTCTAAACTGATTTTCCTTTGTATGCTTGGTTTATGTAGTAATAGTGAACCTTGCCATTGAACTCTGTTAAGCCACACTTTTGCAAATTTATATTAAAATCTGCTTTTGCTAATACCTTCGATGATTTTTTTTAGTGCCTTAAACTACTCATTTTCAAGAGTAGCACATGGGGAAAGTGCTCCATGTGGCACATGGGGCCACACAACATCATCTCCCTCAGCCAAGCTCCTTTAAAAAGTCTTAGCAGTGACTTCAAAATTTCTGGTGCACAAATAACCAGAGAAGGTTAGCAATAATAAAATTGAGCAGAATGATGTTTCCTAAGAAAGCACCAATTTTATACAGTTGGATTGTTCTGTGGCAATATTAAAGATTTCCAGGCAAACCATGAACATGAAATATTACAGAAGTGTAAAATGGATAATTTGTTTTCTATTGGAATGGGAAGAGAGCTTGTCATGCAGGTGTACAACCTATGTGTCCCACTGCAGGAGTCTATTTTGGTAAACAAGGCACATAGGCATTTCTCAACAATTTTTTTACTCTCTCTCCAAATAGCTTTCAACTGCTTGATCAATATTTCAAATGATGTGCACAATCGCTCCTTCACCTCTGTGTGCGTGTGGGGACCTGGATGGAAGTTTGGTTTAACTGTAAATCAAAGAAAATGTTCTTGACTTAAAACACAGCTTTTACTTAAGGGAGGCATACCTTTAAGAAGGTTAGGCTGAGTTAGAAGTGAGCATTGATTATTTCATACCTCTGTGGCAAAACTGCACCTTCTGTTTTTCCTCTCTTCAATGAGGATTAAGCATTCATGTTTCATACAGCTTCACTCCCTTCCACACCTCCTTCAAGGCATTTTTAATTTTTTTTAGGCAGGAAGGGGAAGGTACCGTCCTTGTTGCATAGGAAGCTGTAGAGATCAAAAGGTAATTTATTTAATATTCTTGTTTTACAGTTATCGTTCTAATAACTCAGCAGAGAATGTGAGCTACTTTATTACATTTCACTTTCACCAAGTGTTTTGTTTCAAAGAACAGCACAAGAATGCTAATCTCCAAAGTAAGGCTTGTACATCAATGATGTCAGTGAAAAATAAAACATGAGATAAACCATTAAATTTTCCCAAGTATCTTCTACCCTAAAGGTGCATTTCAGGTACTCTTGCTCTGGATTCCCACGGGGCAGTGACAATCACAAACTGTTATTGGGTATCAGTGGTCAGCCTGCCAGAACTGCTGTCCAGACTTCTTGTGCAAACTCCCCTAGCTCATACCAAATATCTTAACCTGTATCCAAATTTTTTCGGAAAAATGTAAAAAAAAATCAAAATGTAAATGTTTTACAAGGCATCTGGTGGGCAAAAATATTTTCTTTCACTAGGGCAAGATGGAAGCCATCCCAGGCTCCAGCAACAAGCAACATGCATCTGCGTAAGCAGCAAGCAGAAAAGATGTTGTGACCACAGCGACCCTCTCAGCCTTTATAGGAGCACCACAGGACTCACCAGTCTGTGACCAGATCTGGGTCCCAAGGCCTTGAATCCTGACAGAAATTCCAAGCATAAGGAAAGCCACTACACTTGTGTTGCTTACTTGAGACAATACGTCCCCACGCAAGATACAGAAAGCTACATTAAATTTTTTAAACTCTCAACATATTTAAGATACTGTTAAGAACTTGTAAACTTAAGTTACATCCTAAATTAAAAAAAAAATCTAAGGCCATAGCTTAATATTTTGAAGTTATCATTAAGCAGTTTACAATTTTTAAACAGTGATTAACTGAATAGTTTTATCTGCTTTCAAAAGTAGCCTTAAATCAAAGCTGCAAAAGAACTGAAAAATCACTGTGTCCCTGACAAATACTTGACTCAGCGTGGTTTCAGTCAAAATGTTATTATATAAGAAATAAATAGACTGCATTTGTTAATATTAAGAAAATACTGTATCAGAAACACTAGTTGTCCAAAGGATACAGGCAGTGATACCAGGAAAAAGAGAACTTCCAACAGTCAGACTACAAAGGAAACTAGGGAGAAAGGAAGTCAATAGTGAAATAACAAGTTAAGAAAGAGATAAAGAATGAAATATGCCCCAAAAAAATCCTGTTTCAAGGGCTGAGGTTCTCATGTTTAGAATCACTGCTTCAAACCTGTGAGGAACAAGTGAGGCATATAAGAGGGGGCTGCAGCAGCTAGTTTGTCTGTCTAGCAGATTATAATTTCATTTTTACAGAACTGTCAGGTTCCTCAGCTTCTTCTTTTGTGACCAAATATACTTCCATTCAGCTGAATCATGCAGTACAATCCCAATATGTCTTCTTTCCAAGGCTGCTTTCTGCAGAGAGTGCTTTTATGGGACTTAGATTAGGGTTTTGGTGATTCATAGTACTTAAACTACTCAAGAGCACTTTTTCAATTGGAAAATTCACTTGAAGTAAATGCATCATCAGCATGATTGTTCATGCATGAAAGAACTACAAGCAAAACAATGAGCACCATTTTTTAAAACCTACACTTAAGCCAAGAAAAACAGTTATCATGAAAGATATTAAAAGACCTTATTTTTCTGTTTCCATGAATGTCTTGTGGAAAACATGGGTTATCCTTGTCTCTGCATCTCCTATTCTGAGAATCCCAAATTGCAAATGAAAAAAAATATAATGTGCACATTAGTTTAGAGTCATTAACATGATACATAGCAACATAAATTAGATTATCTACAACACATTAGGGTATTACTGATTTGGCCTTATTCTTCTAGCAGTCTTTTCCAGGGAAAAAAGCCTATAGGATCTAGGCATCAAATAATCTTATTATTCCCTACTTTGCTTTCAGAAGGCTAAATATAAATAAAGTGCATTTAAATCTTTTTAGTATTGGTGGAAGATGCTCTAGTATTTGCCAAGCACTGTGGGTTTGAAGAATATGTCAGATACTTAAATGAAAATGGATGCCTGAATTTTTGACATTTATCCCAAGGAAAACATACTCTCTCCGGGTTATGTATGTGCATGTGCCTACGTGGCATTTTCACAGATGATTTGATACTGGTACTTCCAAAATATTTCTACTCCTAATAGTGTCAATGCAATCTTTCACTCTTACTCCACTCTGGACTTGTTTATTTATTTATTCACTTAAATAGATTTATATGATACATAAAAAGGTCTATCTGCAACTCTGCATGCTTTTGGTATATAGGAAGACATAGTCAAACTGGTGAAAACAAGTGTAAACCCAGCAACTTCCATTAAATCAGAAAACAGCCATCAAAACATAAATTAAAACCATTGCCTGCTGCAGACAGTCATTCAGATAACCCGCACTAACCAAAACCATAAGGCCAATTGGAGAAGGTGTCTTCAAATCTTAAGAGCATTTAAAAGAGGAGCTCACCAAGCCCCCAGCTCTGAGTGCACCCAACCCAGTCCCAGCTTTGTGCTCCATGACTAGAGGGGACTGGAGACAGGGCCATCAGATCTGAAGGTCAAAGGAATTAGATGATTTTACAGGGGAATGGTACAGTCCAGATGTGAGAGCTCCTCAACAGGATGAAAAAGGAGAGGATATATGTTCATGTTGCTCCTTGCGTAGGGTTTGGGGGTAACTGGGTGCTTTTGGATGGAGACTCCTGCCCTGGAAAGCTGACTTGTCTGGGGAGCTGCCAGCTGCCTTAGAGTTTGCTAACCAGGATTCAGAGGATCAAACACCACCATCAGCAACTACCAGCACCTCTTCTACAAAAACACGGCTCCACCAAAGCTGAGGCTGTGGCCTCAACTCTGTCTGTGATGGGCTGGGAGCCACCTCGTAGCTGGAGCAAGTCTGGACATAGAAGAGGAGCATGTGGCATGGGAGTTAACAGGACCAACTGTGGCAGAACACATGGAGACAAGAGCAAGCCAGTGAGTGACAGCCAGGGGAAATGAGCTAATCCCTATAGGATAGATGGAGCATTTTCATTGGTTTACTCCTCCAGCAACTTCACTTGTTGAACTTGAACCAAGTGAAGTATGGATGTTTCTACTGAAGGTGATACAGATGTAGCCTGCCTATTCTCAGGCTCATCTATGAACAGCCTGCTTGCATGGTTTCCTATTTGTTTCCATTACTGGGTAAAAAAGTAATTGGAAGAGTAAGTCAAAGCTTACCTTCAAAGCTGACTGTCACGGCTGCTTGGCCTTTAGTTTGTGACCTCTCTAAGCCACATACTCCATTTAGATCCTCTAAAACTGCTGTAGGAAATCATTCCCATAAATTGTACCTAAAGGCCCCTGCGAGGATGAATTCAGTCCTTCACCTCTACATCTGCTCTAATTTTCTACTCTCCATCCCCCTGATTTGGAGATCAATCATCTCCCTTAGTCCACACTACTCCTGACACTACAGGTGCTAAGAAAAATCAGAATAAGTACATGTACTTAGTGTCTTCCTCCGAGTCCTTATATCTTGTTGATAACATAACTCTTCACCCCTCTTCCTATTACAGGGTTATTTTTGTGATGTTAGGATGCTTCCTAAGTTTTTTTTCAAATAATAGAGATTCCTGTGGCAATTCCTGTGAATGCTGTTTGCCAAGATATTTTCTGTATTGTTTTTGTATGCCCAGGTTTTGTAGGCAGGGAGGCACATGGGTGGCTTCTGTAAGCAGCTCCTAAAAGCTTCCCCCATGTCCAACAGAGTCGATGGCAGCTGGCTCCAAAATGGACCTGCAGCTGGGAAAGGCTGAGCCTATCAGTGATGGTGGTAGCACACCTGGGACAACAGAGTTAATCATAGAACCAAAAAATGGTTTGGGTTGGAAGACAGCTCTTAAGGATCATCTCATTCCAAGCCCTTCCTTGGCAGGCATGCCATTCATTAAACCAGGTTACTCCTGGCAAACATCCAACCTGGCCTGGAACACTTTCAGACATGGGCCATCCACAACTTCTCTTGACAACCTGTTCCAATGCTTCACTATGCTTTTCTTCCTAACACCTAAACTAAATCAGCCTTCTATCAGTTTAAAACCATTGCCCTTTGTCCTGTCACTATCTGCCCATATAAAAAGTCCCTGTCTCTCCTTTTTATAAAGCCCCCTGACATACTGGAAGCTTTCCCCAAAGCCTTCTATTCTCCAGGCCAAACAATGACAGCTCTCTCAGCCTGTCTTCATAGGAACTCTGATCATCTTTGTCGCTCTTCTCTGGACCTGTTCTAAAAGGTCCATGTCTTTCTTGTGTTGAGGACCCCAGGCCTGTATTCAGTACTGCAAGCACTCATAAGAGTGGAGTAGAGGGGAAGAACCACCTCCCTCCACCTGCTGTCCATGCTGCTTCTGATGCAGCCCAGGTTGGCCTTCTGGCTGCAAGTGCACAGCGTTGGCTCAAGTTCAGCTTTTCATCCGTGAGAACTGCCAAGACCTTCTCCAAAAGGCTGTCTCAAAGACTACTCCTCTGTACAGTCTGTACTCAGATTTGGGATTGCCTCCACCCAGGTGCAGCACCTTGCATCATGTTGAACTTCATGAGGTTCTCAAGTTTGTCCATGTCATAATGGGGTGAGGGGGAAAACCCTGGGCAACTGCAGCCAGAGAGAGGAGTGAAAATATGTGAGAACAACTCTGCATACACCAATGTCAGTGCAGAAGAAGGGGTCCAGGCTCCAGAGCAGAGATTCTCCTGCAGCCCACGGTGCAGCCCCTGGTGAGGCAGCTGTGTCCCTGCAGCCCATAGAGACCCATGGTGGAGCAGAAATCCACCTGCAGCCTGTGGAAGAAGCCACGCTGGAGCAGGTGGGTACCTGAAGGAGGCTGTGATCCTGTGGGAAGCCTGCATTGGAGCAGGCTTCTGGCAGGACTTGTGACCTTACTTCTTTCCCTGTAACATATTAGAATCCTTACTTGTCTTTGGAACTAAAATATTTCTCTTAGCCTCAATTACCTCTCCCTCTGATTACAGAAATCCTCACATCTTTCATTTATTCTCCTTACTGCTCTTCAATCAGCTGAAATTACCTGTTACTGTGACCACTGCACTGCCTCTTTCAAATATATTGAGAAACATGGCTTTGAATCCAGAGATATCAAGGAACACACGAACTGAGGATAATAAGCCAAGGCAGAATGTAGTGATGACTTCTGCCATTGAAGAAAATAAAATTAAAACCTATTGCAAATCCAAAGTGGATCATGAGCAGCTACAAACAATGGGTGCCGCATCACAATCATTCTTCATCTGTTTTTATCAGTAACCACACATTTGAGTTATTCTGACTCAGACAGATGTCCTGTTCTCTGATGAATTCTTAAAAATTATATTCTGGTTTGACAGAGAATCCTGTCTCTTAAATAACTAAAATACTTTACATTTGTCCCAGAAATTTCATTTAAGAATTAGTGAACCCTGTTTTGCCTATCATGAGTAATTTACCTCAATTTTGTCCACTCAGAAGTGGTTTTATCTTAACAGAAATGAAAGCAAGAAGTTCCACTTTGGTCACTTAAGAGAATCTATTCAGTGAGTAATCTTGACATGAGCAGTGACTTAGTACTGAGGATTTTAAATCCAAATTAAGCCTTCCTCTTTCTTCTCATTACCATTTTTAGCTTATATCTCCAGCTGAGGAAAACTTTCATGAATATGCTGCTAATATTTGTAATTGCATTAGTATTCTAATATTCCATCAAAATAATTTCAAATGGAAATACATTGAACTGCTTAGCAATATTTTGTAAGCTTTATTTCATTAAGGAGGAAACTTCATTTATTAGGGAGGCTGTGGAATCTGTAATGGTACCATTATGTTTCAAAAGAATATTTCTTCTTCCTTGGTTCATATTTATGTTCTTCTCCTTAACTTTTTTTTTTTTAAATGATGGCTGCTTGCAAGTATGTGCAAAGCAGGCTTACTGACAAGATTATGCTGCATGCTTTGCATGAAATATTTTGCTGAAGAATCTCTCTGATTCCTTCCTGCATTCAGAGCACTTTACAGTACCTTCTGTAACTGCAATGAGGAGTTAGACCACTTTTGTGGGGGTTCGGCTCTATGAAAAATCGGCTGTTGTATCAACTTATCAGGAGAGACTGGGGTCATATGCCACACTGGTGCAAACTAGGAGGTGGGAGCAGTTCGAGAATTTACATATATGGTATTATCTGCTTTGCCCAAAATACTTCTGTACTCAGAGTAAACGAAGCAGTTATTTCTAAACTGAATGTTTCAGGTAAAAAGCAAAAATGTAAGAATCATATCTATGAGAGCAGCTGCAACAATTTACAAATATTGAAGAAAAAGGAATGTGGTGCTTTAATAATCTAACATTTTATACAATTAAATAATAATAAATCTAGTCATTTTTCGAGATACAAAAATTCAAAGGTCTTCCACTAAAATGCTGTTAAAAATTGTGTCTTTGTAACTAGTACTATTCATCATGTTTTTGGATAGAGTCAAGAAACAGAAGCAAACAATCAAAAAATCTGAATGAGAAGAAAATACATCCTTTTCCAAGGATATCTCAATAAACATAATGGAAACTTCATTTTGTGCTTTGCACCGATTATTTTGTAGCCACAGTCATTATTTTCAAGTCATTAGCTTCATTAAACTAACTTTGCTTATGATTAGCTCTGTAAGTACAGTAATATCATAAAGTTTACAAAGATCTGGAACTTTTTCTTAGAGCATGAAACATGCATAAAAAAACCCCACATTAGTGACTAGTTTTTCAAGGAGCTAACTTTTAAATGGTTTTAGTCGGTGGTAAGAGATGGAAAGACTGTCCCCTTGTGGATAGGAATACGAGGAAAGGGATACTGTAACTCGCTGAGAGCAGCGGTAACCCCGGGTATTTGGAGTCTCATTAGGAATTTGGCTAGAATCCTGCCTTGCACATGGCTCATAAATCAACACTCGAACGTACAAAATGCTATGGAGAGCCATTTTATTTAAATTGGTTGGCCTGACAGACAGCAGAGGGTAAAGATTGAGTTAATGTAGCATCCTTGTTAACACCAGTCCAGGCTAACATGTAAGTCTAACTGCTGCAGGCAGCTGCAGCACTGCCTGCATCTGAGGAAACCTATTTTGAGAAGGGCATCCTCAGAGCAGACAATGGGAGAAGGCTCCACAGTAAACACAAAGCCTTATGGTGTATCTATTAAGCAGTGTGCTACCCACATGCCTGCATCTGTCCAACCCGTGCTACAGCATCCATCCACAGGACACAGCACCATTGTCCTCTCTCCAGGAGCCACACTGGCAGAGGGACCGGACTGATGCATGTCTGGCTGGAGACACTCGTCTGTGCCTGCAGATGTTACATTATCTGTGTTAGACATTCCTTATCACCTCTGACCCAAGAGAACTACCGCAAGATGCCAGCACACCCATCTTCCCTCAGATGTGGGAAAATCAATGGTGACTTCAAATTTCTGCATAGGGAAGCAGAACTTCATGGGGCTGCTGAGATAGCAGGGGATCTTTCTTATAGGAAGTGTTCTGGTTTATGAAATACAGTCCTTCCCTATTGCAGGCAGTTACAGGCACCCTAGGAGGTTCTTTTTGTTTTGCCTTTATTAAGAATTTTCTCCCAATTACCTCAATTGCAAGAATTTCCTGAAATATCAGTAGAACCCTCACAAATTTTGGCTTAGCCATATTCATGGTCAATGTATATATATTTACTATATTTTTCTTTATTTTACACAGCTTTTTTTGCCTCTTTATAGTTGAATACCTGGCAAAGACTAACCATATTCCTTTCTAGTCTTTATTTTGTTAAACTAAGCAAGCCACATGCCTGCTGCTTTATTGCACAGGCCAGGCTCACAAAACACTTTCATAATGTGATGTGTCACCTGAAAGTGTCCTGTGGGCTCAACTTTTTCCACCAACAGTCACTCAAGAATGTATTCAGACTCATCAATACACAACCTTACTCTTCCCCTAATGGAAACACTTTAACTGATTCCAGCGCTGGATTTTTTACACAGTCACATCTCAGAGGTCACTCCTAAAAAGCCCACCTAACTCAGTAGCTGATTTCATCTGTTGTTTCCTATTCATTATTTCCCAGCTTGTAGCAGGAATTCTCATTCTTCCAGCAATGAAGGAAATTGCATTGACTGAGAAGAGGTTGCTGACATCCTTTGGAGATTTTCTACAACAAAGTCCTAAAGGTTTGCGGCTACCAAGTCTGATCCTGGCAAGCTGGGGTGCAGGTTGGTGTGAGGGGTTAAAGGAACATAAGCCAGATATAATTCTCGTCCTTTGGTAAGAGGACATTTATGGAGTCACCTTCCTCAGAGGTGTTTAAGAGGTGTCTGGAACTGGCACTGGTGACACAGTTTAGTGGTTTAGGGGTAACAGTGTCAATGCTGGGTTGACAGTAGGACTGGATGATCCCAAAGGCCTCTTCCAGCCTTGATGGTCCTGATTCTGTAATCCTGCATCATGCTAGGTGGGGCTCACTGAGTCATAAACTGTCCTCCACAAAAAGGAAGTGTGTCACATCTACGTCTGACATAAACTGATCAGGTTGTTGCTTGAAGGGTTGACAATGTCAAATCCCATGGGAAGTCATTGCAGGCCTAAATAGGCACAAATACTTGCAAACGTACATTAGCACTTTTCAAACATATCCTATTCCTAAATTTATGACGTTGGATGAGTTCCATGTGCACAGTGGCAAATGGTCATAAGCCATATGATCTGGACAATGTGGGATTCTGGTAAAAACATCTAGATACACATCAAGCCTACACTGTGAACACAGATTTTTTTATTTTTTTCTTTGAGGGGGGAGTTTTTTGTGTCTACAGGTCACTTTGACTGTCAGATGACTACAAATTAACAGAGGAAATTCTTAAAACCTGTTTCCTCTGCCTCGGACTCGACGCTAGGAAGCAATGTGAAACCAGACTGTTTATTTCTGTACTTCAAGGGGAGGGGCGGGGGTAAGGGGATTGTGAAAGTTCCTCTCTTCCTCCCCGGTGATGAAACTAATTGAAAAAAAAGGTGTATCTTTGCATAATTTCGTAACGCCGGCCCGGGGCAGTGGCTGGCGCGGCGCTGAGGAGGCTCCGGGCCCGCTCCCGCCCCGCCCCAGCGCGGCCCGGCCTGGCCGGCACTCGGCGCCCGCCATGGCGCGGCTGGGGCCGGGGCCGGGCGGGGCAGCGGAGCCGCGGCCGCTGCTGGTGAAAATCGTGATGGCCGGAGAGTCCTGCGTGGGGAAGACCTCCATCGTGCGCAGGTACACGGAACCCGCCGGCTCTCCCGCCCCCTCCTACATGGCCACGATCGGTGAGTGCCCGCCGGCTCCGTGCGCCTCCGCCCGCCTCGCTGCCGCTCCTCGCCCTCGCCTCCCCGCTGCCCGCGGTTCACACACGGCCAGACCGGCGCTGTCAGCGCGGCACTGCCGGGCTGGTAGATGTCAAACCTGCCTGCTCTGAGCTGAGCGTGTTTGCAGCCCCGTCCAGCAGCTTAAACCTTTGCCGGAGTGTCAGGACACATGTCACACTGGCTCCGGAGCCACTGCAAAGTGCTGGCTTGTTACACTGTCCTTGCTCTTCGTCTGGGCATTGGGAACCTACTCCTGTTGAAAACTTGCGAAGATTTGTTTTTCACTGATTCTAATTGGCCGCTGAGGCACTGCTGCTGTACATCGGTGCAGGTGCAGAGAAAACAAAACGGAGTCCCAGATCAGCTAGGTTGGAAATGACCTCAGAGATCATTGAGTCCAACCTGTGACCAAACACCGCCATGTCAAATAGACCATGCACTAAGTGCCATGTCCAATCTTAAACACCTCCAGGGCGACTCCACCACCTCCCTGGGCAGCCCATGCCAGTGTCTAATCACCCTTTCTGGGAAGAAATTCTTTCTAATGTCCAATCTTAACCTTCCCTGGCACTGCTTGAGGCTAATTCCTCTTGTCCTGTCACTTGTTACCTGGGAGAAGAGGCTGATCCCCACCTGGTTACAGCCTCCTTTCAGGTACCAACCTCGAAGACTTGCCAGATGTCAGTAAAATGCCCAATTCATCAATATATCAGGCTAGAAAGGGCTTTAACTTTGTGTTTATCATTTTAATGGTATAAAAATATCTTCCACTGTAGTTAGCGGTGTGCATGATAATGAAAGCAGAGCTGTCACTATGATGGAAATAATTAACCCTGCCAGACCATGTCAGTTCTGCGCTGGCACCACACGCTGCAGATGGGTGATGGGGAGCTCCCCAGTGCCTTGGCACTGCAAGCCCACTGTGCCACAGGGAGTGGCAGGCTGACTGTCCACGTGCTGAAAACCTTGTCTCCGGCATGAAAATGTGTTATGTGAGTGCAATGCTTTGATTCGCTGTGGAGAATTTTACAAATTTTCATTGGGAAATTTTAAAGAGTTTGTGTGTAAGAATATTTTTTTTCTTTTATTTGATTTGATTTAATTTTGAAGAGAAAACAAAATTATGTCAGGAAACTGTGTATTCCTGCATTTGGAATATGCCTGGTCCTTTTACACATCTTTCAGTCTGGGAGGAGTTGGCATAATGGAATTAAATACCAGACAGTAGCTGTGGCAGTAGTTGATCCAGGGAATACTTAATGTACATGAGATGACTTGACCTGCCCACATAAGAGTGGCTGAACTTTAACCACTTTTTATTTTCTTGCCCTTTCTTACAAAGCAGTTTCTGAAACCAGCACAGATGAAGAGCGAAATCAGGAAGTTGATCCTAATTATAAGGAACTTGTTGCCAGGCTTAGCAAGAAAGCCCAAAGGATGGGTATAAAAATAAACAACAACTTTGTTGATGTGCTTTACATTGAGATTCCTAAACATGAATTTCTTATTTTGAGACATAATTTCTTTTACTCCTGATTCAGACCACTGCAGACTCAAAAAAGTTTTATATGGTGATGATACTAAGAATATATTTCCCAAGTTGCGACTTGAACTATTTCAAAGAATAGTGAAGATAATAGAGTTTTTATGACAGTTTTATGGACTAAGATTAATAACTTTATTTTTATTAGTGACACCTATTATTGAGATATTTAAAAACTTTTTAAAAGTTTGTCTGAAATGTAAAGAAATAATCCAAACATGGCATTTGTTACCTGAATGCATTTTTAAAGTTATTTCTGAAATAGTGTGTTCCATTTAATTCCATTTTACCAGATGTATTAGACTTTGAAAACAAATTATGAGTGGTGTCTTCCAAAAGAGTAATGTTGGAAGTGGAAGATTCCTTCTTCGTGGAGACAGCTGCAATGGCGAGGATGCCCTGGAGACTGTGGCTCCTGGTGGTGTAAAGGAAGAAGACACAATATAGTGTTTTCTGTTTGTGATGTCTTCTCCCTCATTAAAACCACCAAACAGATAACTGACACCAGCAGAACAAATAACTGTTTTTATCTGGACGTCTGTTTCATACAAGCTCAGTCAAATGACCCCTTCCTGTTGTACAGCCTAATAAATGCTCATCTGCTGTTGGGTTATTTTTCACCTTACCTGTTCAGAAGGTAAGGTGAAAAATATTCAGAAATGCTGATTTGAGTAGGGAGAAGATTATCCTGGTGATGCAGTCTTGCATCTTCCTGAGTTTCCCGACAAAATCACGTGCCATCACCTTCCGTGGTGGCAAAGGGTCATAGGCAGAGAAGTTAAAAGGTTGTTGAAAGTCTCATTTCTGTGTCATCATAAATCACAGATTTGTGTTACTAGGAAAAGTCCTAATGTTATTGCAGGGGAAAAAAACTGAACAGGCATTTTGTACTAAGCTCCAGTCATAGTGATCTTTTCTAAAATTATGTATTTTATGAGAAAATGTGAAAAATACATTCACAGTAAATTTTCATTGAAAGCTTTTAATGCAGCACTTAAACACTCAAGGCTGGGTGCCTTTCCTTCTCTTCAATTACACAGCTTGGATAAATTATAAGTTATAGTTATAGTTTTTTAATTAAACTTATATGCTTCATAAGATGGTTGCATTGTATTATGAATAGACTATAAAGAATAAATGTTTTTGTTTAAACAATGAGATTGCATATAAAGTCATAGAGAAGGTTTATGAACAAAAAATCTCCCTCGTATGCCAGAGAACAGAATTGTGATCTCACAGTCTGTGAGGTTATTCTGCTGTATTACGGTGGCTGTGGTCCCGCAGCACGTGTGTTTTCTGTGAGAAACATTTCTGCAGAGTTGTGAGTCCTCCCAAATCTGTCATAGTTGAAAGTGGTACAACTTCAACGTTAGGATTAAAAAAATCTATTAAAAAGTATAGATTCCCTGATATTTACTTTAGAAGAGAGTGAAGTAATCAACAAAAATGAACAAATCAACAAAAATATTGAAGGTAAATGTGTCCCGTGTTAACAACACCAGTAGCAATCCACATCTTAATTAATTTTTTTAAATGAAACAGGATTTTCTTGCCACTCTTACTTTCCTAACAAACCATCTTGTCCCATGAGTTGCTTCTAGCAAACCAGGAATTATTCAGTACTTGTGACTGCTCAGATACCACTCCGCTTCTGACATTTCTTGACATGTTCAGAAAAGAATCTGATGCAAGTAACACATCAGCAACTAGGAGGGGTTGAGTATGGGTAGGAGTAACAGTGGAAACTCAGCCCACAGCATCTCACTGGGCACTTAACCCAGTTTGGTCACAGGAGCTGATAGGAACTGCTTCCCTGTTTTTGGAGTTGAAGGTGCTGTATGACAGGCAGTGGGCTGGGTAGAACCTGCACAGGGGCATTCACCACCTTCTGTCCATGCTTTCACTGTTGCTAAGCTACTCAAACTTTCATTTTCTCCTGACAGACATATGTTTTTGAGTGTTTTCTATCAGGAACCCACCAACTCTGCTTGGGTGAAAAAAAGTGTGTTGTAATTTTCCAGGCCAGCAACAAAAGACATCTGTGAAGAGGACTTCTGCAGATGGCCAAAGGGAGGGAAGAGAGGGGCATTTCACAGCTAAATTACCCTGTGGCTGACTAATTTTATGCTTTTTTAGACCTAATTGTCTTTAAGGTACCTCATTCCTAATATGGGCATTATTTACTCTTTGAAATATAAAGAAAAGAAAATAATTTCATGGCTATAAAAGTTGGAAATAGCAATCAGAACTTCAACTTGCACCTAGCCATCCCCATTCTTGGTTTTATTTGACAGCTTAAAAGAAGCAAGTACATGCTGTTGCATTCCAATAACATTTATCTCAAGAGCTGTAATCAATGCTTGCTTTGTTATGTTGATCATGTTGTATACCAGGTAGGCCTAAAAGCATCTGAAATCCGTGAGCTGTCTTTGGCATTGTGTATCTCATTTTTCTTTTCTGCCTTTCCAATTTGCTAACTTTGCTGGAAATTTCATATAAAGACATGAACAATTCATGCATGCAGAACATATTGACTTCTGTTTTTCACTAACATTCATTGACCTTTTAGGTCAATAAATTTTGAAGTTGACTTAAGAAGTCAATATGCCTGATTTTAATTTAGATTAAGTTTTAGTCTGATTCAGCACTCTGCTTCCCTTTTTACAAATAATTTTTTTTTAAAAAAAGCTTATAGCAATTTATTATTAAAATGTATGTCAACTGAGAACTTTTTTCTGTAGTTCTGGGAATCCCTGTCTGGAATATAATTTTTTGCTGTATTCCTAATGTGCCATTTGGAAGTGATGTTCCGGCCTCCCAGTGTATACTGTCTCTCTCAATCACTCCAACATCAGTTGTAGAAAATGATACAGATAATTAAACAAAACCATGTGAATTTCGGGAGCAAATGTTTTCCATCACATTGGAATTTCACCTTACATGAGCAAATTTTACTTAAATTACATTTCATTCTGACATTATTAATTCCATCAAGGATGCTTTGTGTAATATTAATTACAGATACCAATTATATTATTTCATCTTTCCTTTTCATTGAAGCTTCAATGAAAATTCATCAAGTGAAGGACATGATTATCATAATAATTTTTAAAATCCACCTCAACTCCCTTCCCACATACACACAAAAAATGTTAATACCATTGAAAGTGCATGTGAGTGCATGCTTGTGAGAGTGTACTTGTCAAAATCTGGTGCACAATACCATCTGTCAGTACAAAGGAAAGGAGCATTTCCTCTGTTGCATTTTTGGTGTGCTGCCATGGGTGCTTTCCTTTGATAAAGTAATTTGGCTGCATGTTCTTACAGAAATCCGTACAGTGGCATTAACTTAAATTTTTTGTGATTTTTCAATCTATCTGGTTCTTTCAAATGACATTACTACTGGGGAAAAGACACTTTGTCATTTTAAGTAGCTGTAATTTGCCCTTATGGAATTTTGACCAAACAGTATCGTATCACAACATTACCTTAACTTCACTTACTATAATTGACGAAAAGAGCCTAATTTTTTTTCAGCTGGGGAAAAAAGCAATCAGAGAAACAGTATTTCAAACTTCAGCTATGAAGTAATAGGGGAAACAGTGGTTTACTCTGCGAAAATATAAGTCAACCTAAGATAGCAGCTGATAGCTGGCAGATTCTAATTTTAAAATTGGAACTTCAACAGCTCATAAATATAGGTATCATCTAACACATTTGGAGTACTAATTTGATTATTTAATAAAGGAAAACACTATAAATCATAAGGAAGATATCTTTGAGGAAGTGTGTGTAAAGACAACATTCTGCACTGATTTTAAGTGTTAATACTTGCTTTTAGTATTGGCTTTCTGGATCCGATTTGGGCTGTAGAGCCAATCTTGAATTAAATCCCATGTATGTTTTTCTTTGCATTTAATGAGTACAGCCAATTCCTATTTCTGCTCATGTAACCCTGGATATTTCTTTTAGGGATTAGAAAATGAGGACAGAAAAATTGTTTTGCACATGTGACAGATTTGTAAGCATTTGTACCTTCCCATTAATAGCTGCCATGCTCTTGAAAATCACCCCTACATTTTCACAATGTGCTATTGTGCTTTGGCTGTCACATTTCTTGCCGATCCACAGTAACTAACACTTACTTGTAGGTTCAAGTATCTGCACCTTTGCTTTGTCCTGCGCCTTCTCTGCTTGGTATTGGCATTGCTTTGTATTGTATTTGTGCAATGTATTGGCACACAGTTGCTTTCAGCACTGGGTAATTTCCTTTTACATCTTCCATTTTGAATTTATGTGGTTGGCTAGTTATTCTTTCGATGGTATTGTTCCTTTTCACTTTCTGTTTGAAATTGCATGATAACTAGAGCTGAGAAACAATCTTCAAAGGGAATCCATGTTATTATGAGAAATGTTACAGGTTTTCCTTTTTTCTTCTAGGCATTGATTTTAAAGTAAAGCCAGTAATGTTTAATGATACAAGAGTGAAACTTCAAATATGGTAAGTTTTAATTAGTATCACAAAAGAAAGCCAACTAAATTGCATTATGACATGAAAAATCTTATCTACTTTTAATTGTGTGTCTTCATAATGTGCAGGTGCTCCTACTAGGTCATTTTAAAATTTGAATTTAGCCTAGGAGAGTACATTTTTTTCAGCAACTGATATAAGTTAAAAAGAAGGTTCTCACCGGATTGCTTTAACAATTAAACTTGCAGCATACAAACATGCAGATCTACAATCCAAATGAAGTATATTTAATTGTATAGGAACATGGAGGAAAGTGGCAAAGCAAGATGTTACATTTCATTACCCATCAAATGTATGTTCAAAAGGGTCACCAGGAGAAATGACTTGTGATAAGATGAATCTTTGGGAATGTACACTATTTTTTGGTTTGGAACTTTTTTTTAAAGCGTATATAGGGCTTCAGACAGCTGGCTCTCCAGTCATCTAATACAGAAGATTATTTCTATTTACCACTATTTCACTTCTCAAGGAGTAAATCTGTACATGAATTATCTGACCGGCGTTGGATCTGCAGTTATTCCATCCCAGGCTTTAATACAAAAGTATTAGAGGGCTGTTTGCAGCTTTCTTAAGGCCTAATTCATAGAATCATAGAATATGCTGCGTTGGAAGGGACGCATCAGGATCATTGAGTCTGACTTCTGGCCTTGCACGGGACACCAAGAATCACACCATGTGCCTGAGAGCATTGTCCAAATGCTTCTTGAACTCTGTCAGGCTTGGTGCTGTGACCACTTCCCTGGGGAGCCTGTTCCAGTCCCCAACCACCCTCTGGGAGAAGAACCTTTTCCTGATATCCAACCTACCTGCCCCCGACTCAGCTTCGGGCCATGTCCTCAAGTCCTATCACTGTTCTTGAGAGTGAAGAGGTTGGTGTCTGTCCCTCTGATTCCCCTTGTGAAGAAGTTGTAGACTGCAAGGAGGTCTCCCTTCAGTCTCCTCCAGGCTGAACAAACCAAGTGACCTCAGCCACTCCTTGTATGGCTTCCCCTCAAGGCCCTTCACCATCCCCATGGCCCTCCTTTGGATGATCTCTAAGAGCTTAATGTCTTTTTTATATTCTGGCACCCGAAGCTGCCCCCAGGACTCGAGGTGAGGCTGCCCCAGAGCAGAGAGGAGCAGGACAATCCCTTCCCTTGCCCAGCTGGCAATGCTGTGCCTGATGCCCCCAGGACAGGGTTGGCCCTCCTGGCTGCCAGGGCACTGCTGACTCATTCAACTTGCCAGTGACCAGGACCCCCAGGTCCCTTTCTGCAGCCCTGCTCTCCAGCATCTCATTCCCCAGTCCATGCACACATCCAGGATCGCCCTGTCCCAGGTGCAGAGTCTGGCACCTGCCCTTGTTAAACTTCACACAGTTGGTGATTGCCCAGTTCTCCAATTTGTCGAAGGCTCTCTGCAGGGCCTCTCTGCTTTGGAGAGAGTCAGCAGCTCCTCCCAATTTAGTGTCTTTGGCCAACTTACATAGTATCACTTCAAGTGCTGCATCCAGGTGTTTGATGAGGATGTTGAAGAGGACTGAGGATGGAGCCCTGTAGAGCCCCACTAGTGACAGGATGCCAGCCTGATGTCACCCATTCACTGTAACCTGCTGTGCCCGACCTGTGAGCCAGCTGCTCACCCATCACTCAGCATGGTTATCCAGCTGTGTGCTGGACATTTGGTCTGGAAGGTACTGTGAGAGACAGTATCAAAAGCTTTTCTGAAATTCAATATGATCATATCTATTGGCTTTCCTAGGTGGTTTACCATGTTATAGAAGGAAATCAGGTTCAACAAGCAGGACTTTGCCCTCATGAAGCTGTGCTGGCCATGACCAATGAGTGTGTTATCCTCCAGATGTTTTTCACTATCTCCCAGAATAAATTTTTCATCATTTTACTAGGCACTGAAGTGAGACTNTCTGAAATTCAATATGATCATATCTATTGGCTTTCCTAGGTGGTTTACCATGTTATAGAAGGAAATCAGGTTCAACAAGCAGGACTTTGCCCTCATGAAGCTGTGCTGGCCATGACCAATGAGTGTGTTATCCTCCAGATGTTTTTCACTATCTCCCAGAATAAATTTTTCATCATTTTACTAGGCACTGAAGTGAGACTGACAGGTCTGTAGTTTGCAGGGTCTTGCCTTTCCTGAAAGTTGTGACAACTTTACCCAGCTTCCAGTCAGCTGGGACCTCTCCAGACTCCCAAGACTGCTCAAAAATAGCGAGATGCTTTGTGATGACATCAGGCAGATTTTGAGAATTCTCAGATGAATCCCATTAGTCCTCAGAGATTTGTAGGAATCCAGCTAGAGAAAGAGATCCCATGCAATTTTAGGATCAACTGGGAGTTGATCATTCTCACAGTCATGATCCTCCAGCTCAGGGCACTGAGACCCCCTGGGTCTGTGGTCCATGTTGAAGACAGAGGCAAAGAATTTATTAAACACCTCTGCCTTGTCCATGTCCCTGTTGGTGAGGTGACCATCCTCATCCTGTAACAGGTTGATGTTATTTCTGCGCTGCCTTTTGCCATTCATATGTTGGAAAAAACTTACTATTGTCTCCCACATTTCTTCCAGCTTCAACTCCAGTGTAGCTTTGGCCACACAAGTTTTCTCCCTACAGTGACAAACAGCATCTCTGTTTTCTTCCCATCTCACCTAACTTTGCTTCCCCTGGGCATGCACCTTCCTTATTCATCTTATTTCCCATCAGATTTCACTTATGCCAGTGATGTCAAATCTCTGGGATTGGACCAAAGCTTGGAGCTTGTCTTGTTTGTTCCTCTTTCTTAGTGTATTAGTGTAGAAGCATTTCAGGAGTGGTACTTGGCAGCCAACAGCTCCTGAAGCAGATTGATGGATCCCATTTGTGTTCATTTCCTAAAGTTTTGGCATTATGTGTAGGAATCTCTATGTCTGTATTTTATGGCTTTTTCCCAAAACCTGTCTTCCATCTAAACCAAGTTGCTATTTGTGTCACCATTTACAAAGGGCTTGTCAGAATATAGGAATGTCATCTCACATCTGATTTTTTTATCACCTGAGTTATTTATATAAAGAAGGAATGGTGAGCTTGACATTACTCTCAGATTTCAGCCACTGGCCTAGCTTCCCTAGTAGGGCTGTATTATTCAGAATAAATTTCCAGACTATTTCTTTTACTACTATATCTGGCACCCAGATTTTTTCTCATCTGTATTTTTTCTTGTTCAGTTCGTGTTAGAATACACAATTTAAAATTTGGAAAATACTCCTTAAAGTAATCTTTCTTGGAGATTCTGCAGTTTGATAATCTCTTTTTTGTTTGTTTGTGTGTGTGTGTGTTTTGTTACAATTTCTTTCAGGGACACTGCTGGCCAGGAACGATTCCATACACTTAGTACCAGCTATTTCCGTGGTGCACAAGGCTTTGTTCTCGTGTATGACATCACAAATCTGAAGAGTTTTCAAAGTATAACCATCTGGATTAACGACATATATGAGGTAAATATGTCTGTCAGTTGTTGATCTCCTAATGAAGGTAATTAATGTGTCATTTTAAGTGACTGAATTAGGTGTATTCTTGTTCCTGTATGTTTCTAGCCAGAATTTCTTGCATTTAACTCAGCACACTGAGTGATAGTAGAATTACTCTCATTTGAAACTGGAACATGGTGTATATTTAGACAAGCCCGTGGTGATGGCGGAATTTCTGAAGTACTTCTAAAACACAGCTTCCAATCCAGCTTTGTGCATGCTGAGTTGTGATGCTCTTGTCACTGCTGTGGCTATGCATAGATGAATCTCCATGAGCTCATCCTCATATTTTAATTAGATTCCATATCAAAATTCTGTATCACAGCCAGTGATTTCCCTTTCCTAATTTCATTACTTCACTGTAGTTACCTCATCCCAAGATCAAAGGAATTAAATATCCTCTTTGTCCTTGCTGGATAGTCCTTGAGAGGATGGTTTGAAGAGGGAGGAAGTGGGGTGGGAAGCTGTAGCTCAGCTGCTCATGGTGCTGCAGCCAGAAATACATGCTTTCATGTGACACAGGAAGTGATTCAACAGCACACGGCTGCCAGATGGGGTGTGTGTTCCCTCTGGAGCTTGTCAGAGCCACTCTGACTTCCTAATGTGGTAGAAAACTAACACAGCAAAAGAAGTTGGATGGTTTTTCTGCTCCATCAGTGAGTTTAAGAGGCCCATAGAAAGGTCTGACTGTTACTGGAGTTGCAGCAAGGTAAACAGGTAGGAGTAGGAAGGCCAGAAGAAGAATGTGTGGGAACAATGTGAAGGGAGGGAGGAGTGGGCAAGTCCTTAGACATGAGATCATTCAGCTGCCTGTAACCCTGTATTCCAAGTCTTTTTTTTAGGTCTCTCTTGATGTCTTCTCTATTAGACAGAGGCAAGGCAGTTTTAGCATAAAATACTGGAGCTGTAAGGAACCTTCAGTGATCGTCTAGTCCAGCTGCCCAACCACTTAAGTGCAGACCAAAAGTTAAATTATATTATTTATAGTATTGTCCAGATGCCTCTTAATTTGGCTTGGAAGTTGACCATCTCCTTAGGAAGCCTGTTCCAGTGATTGACCACCCGCTCAGTAAAGAAGTGCATCCCAGTGTCCAGTCTGAATCTTCCTGGCACAACTTTGAGCCATTCCCATGTGTCCTGTCTCTCGATACCAGGGAAAAGAAATCAGTGCTGTTCTTTCCCTCGTCAGGAGGTTGTGGGGAGCAGTGAGATTGCTCTTCAGCAGTAGCATGGCAGTTTGTAGTTAGCATGCTTGTGGAAGTTAGTGTAGGAATCCAAGCAAGGTAGTGCTCTTTGTTGATTAAAATCAAGTAAATTGTCAGGCAGATTTTGTAATACTCTTATGGTTTGGTGGGGATATGACATGATGGATGCAAGAGTTCATCTTGGGAAAGGGGGCTTGAAATAAAACCATGAAATGCATTATTTTCTCTCTTCATAGCTTCAGTATACAGCTGAATTAATGAACTATACATGATCATATATCCAATAATACCTACATGGGATATCTTATACCATTGGTGAAACATTACATTCACATTATCTCATTATTAAAACCATTACTCTGGTGACCTAGTACATCATTATTCTTGACCACAGAGTTGTCTTAAAAGTCTTAGCAGCAACAGAGCCTAACTTCAGTAACATGTTAGAAAGGAGATTCGATGACACAACATTCTTACTGGCTTGAATGCACACACTTTAAACTAACACATCTGTTTTATTGTTTTGGTAAGCAAACCATGTGCCCCTCGTTTGTTGACCACACAAAAGTCACAGCTAGATATGCCACTGGTTGTACAGTTTCATGGTTAACAAAGATTTAGGTCAGCAAACAGGATGATAGCAGGTTTACTGTTACCCGAAACTGAAAATGTAAATTACCTGCATGTATCCATTTATATCTACCTGTCTATCTATCTGTCTATCTATCTATCTATCTATCTATCTATCTAATCTATCTGTCTATCTAAATTTCAACATGAAATGGTCTGTCTTCACATTGGCTCCAAAGGGGTCATTTTGTCCAGTTATCTTTAATTAGATCCACAGGTTTCAGTGGGCTACAATGCATGACCATAAACACCAAGAAGGTGTCAGGGCTGTATGTCTGGGGTGGAGGGAAGGTTGGGACGAGCTCCTATGGCCACCATGCAGGCTAAGATCTGCTTTAGTCCATCAGGAAATGACACCTGCACAAGCCTGCTCTCTGCAACATTTAAAAGCTTTCGTGTAAATGTACTCAAGCTATTAATACTTAGACTGTTTAATCTTAACCCCTGAAGGTACTTACTTAGTTTAAAGTTTAAAAAATGGAAAAATACTCAATCTAAAACAATTTCTGGGAATGTAAATTGCATGATTGATTGTACCAATCTCAAAACTAGCAATTAGTGTTGTAATAGAGCTAGATAGTAATAAAAAATTTAATTTAGTCCTAGTGGGATATCAATTTCTGAAGTGTCTTGGTGAAAATATATGGGGCCATTCATTGCAAAAGAAATGTTTTTAAGCAATAACTGTTAAAACACAGGGCATTTCATGAAAATTAATTACTTCCTGGAGGTTGGTGACATTCCTTGCATTTGCTTTGGTCTGTGAATGCAAACCAGTATTTAATTCCCCACAAATGCCCAGAATCAAAGTGACTGTTGCTACAGCACCATTTAAATATGCAAGCATAGAAAAAATAACTAAGTTTTTTAAAGGGAAGCAGAGAGAATACAGGTTTCACTAAATGTCAGACTAACAGGTAATGTAAAGCTTGCACCTCAACCGGTCAACCAGGAATTTTGAGGTAATTCAGTTATTACATTATGCTCTCACTTTTTGGTTCTTTGCACATAAAGATTTTAAACAGAAAGTTTTTTAAAAATCTGTTCAGTGTGCTAAAACATTTTTGCAACAGTTAAAATAACAATCCAAGCAATTTAGCATTCTTAAAAACTCTCATTGATTTTATAAAGACTGGCCAGTCAGTGCAATTACAATCAGACTACCAGTAATGTTCTCATTATATTACAGTTAAGTGTGGAATACAGCAGCTTTACTATTAAAAATTAATTATTGTTCAAGGAAGTTCTAGACACAAAAATGCTGCCATATCTGTATTGCTGTAAAATTTGAATTCAGAGCTAGAGGAAACTAAATAACGTGACTGTACTTTTTAAAAGCTTGCTAGAAGAATATACTCACTCTCAGATTAATATCTTAGAACATTATTGTCAAGTCCAGTATAGGGATATTGGATTTGTAATGCATTCATTAGGAGCATGATAATTGCAGGAAGATAACTTTAGAACCTGAAACCATTCTTTATTTTTAGGATTGCAGGTTATGTCCAGTTTCTTAAAGTGTTCCTCTTGTCTGCTGACATGGCTTTTAGCTACTGTATGCACCTATTCTGAAAGGCTGATGCTGTTTGGCCTCTGAAAATTAAATACAAGCAGCCATTTAACAAATCCATTTGCAGAAAACAGTTATTTCCAGGATGTTTGGAGCAAGAATCCAACTAACATTGGCCAAAATTCCTCACAATAGAGTGTTCAAATGCTCAAATAGGTGTCCAGAGAGGATCACTTAAAGGAAGCATTTAAAAATGCATTCAACTGTGCCTTGAGCAACCTGACCTGATTTTGAAATTGGGCCATCTTTGGGCAGGGGATTAGACCAGCTGACTTCCAGAAGTCCTTGCCAACCTAAATCACTCCCTTATTCACACATGGCATCTGGGTTTCCAGAAATTATTGACATAGATGGTAGGTTCTATTTTACTTCCAAATACCTTGGAAGCAAACTATTAAACTGTTTTTAATGCTAGTCTTCTGGTGTGGTCATGAAGGTAGCATTCCCAGCTCCTAACAACTCTTTCTGTGCTGGAAATTTTCCGCCATCACAGAATTTTCTGCATGAAGATAATTTTCTTTCCTTCTGCAAGTCTTACTGACAGTAGGTTAGTGTTTCTGGAGTACATTAACCTTTTATTTGTCCTCCCTGAAGAAGTGACCCCTCAACCAGGACATGAACATTTATGCTTAATGCTTTTTTTTTGGTTTGGTTCTTCTGGTGCATTTGGGAGACTGGATTGTCTTTCAGTGTTTCTGCATCATACTTAAATAAAAGCACCATAACAAATTGATTCACAAATGTAAATTAGTTTGACTTGAAACTCTTCTGAATTTTTCTTCCTCAGATGGGAAAGCTTGATGTCAAAAGATTGAATTGTCCCAGTTCATAGATAGGTTTGTTGTTATGGCTCTGATTAGAACTTAAAATTCTTGTTCTTTCCATTTTACTAAATTAGTTTATCTGTAGTCCTAAGTTGGTTTTAGGATAAATTGGTTTATATCTGTTGCCTTCTAAATTTGCTAATAGACAAATAAATTTTATCATTCATTTATTTCCATTGAAGTCCTGGAAATCAGGCATTTGTAACTGAGGTCATAAGGTGGCACTTAGAAAAACATGTGGAAAGAGACATGTTTGGCAATCCTAATACGGACACTGCCCATGTGATGCTTTCAATGACACTCTGAGGGCAATCTATCCCCAACAAATTGTTCTTCAATATTACAAACGGTAAGTTCCTAGTGTCATTGTCTAGGGAGTAAGAAGTAGCTTTCCAGTTTTATGGCTTTCTCCAGCTCTGCCTTCATCTTGATATTTGACCATGCACATCTTCTTCAAATGTGAAAAACTATATTAATGCTACATTTTTTTCCTCAAAGAGAGACTATTTAAGTATTCCCACAGTGTATTTATCAGATATGTGTTCTCAGTTTCACTGTTTGGACCTACAAACAAACTCCTGTTTCCTTTTCAAACTGTAATTAATTAGTATCAAAACTGTGCATGAAAATTAAGGAGGTGGAGGTGAAGGGGCAAGGTGGTGTTCTGGAAGATGTATCCCTGGATAGATAGCTTTATACAAGGAGTCTGGGTGAGCTCATAATCATCGTGGTCGGTTTGCTGCAGGGAAGGTTGAGTTCATTTGTGGTAGGTCTGTTCTCACTATTTAAGAAGTGAAATGATATTTCTTCCAATAACCTGTAAGTACAGATATGGTGTAGTTTTCTCATAGAAAAGGTGTCTGCTACTTTTCACACTCACATAAATTCACAGCACTTCTGGAAAATACAAATGGCAGAAAAAAACCCTTAGCACTGGAAAAAACCCCACCCAAATCCCCAAACAACTTACATACAAAAGGGATGAGCAGGATATTTTTGCTTTTGCATTTTTGATTTCTGTTAAAGCCTCACAGTGAGGTTATGTGTTTCCCTGGCTGGCTGGACATTAGGCAGTGGGGTGAAGGGCATGGGCAGTGGCCCCTATCAGTGGTGTGCTGCGGAGGCTGTGGTACTGTGATGTGAGTGTCCAGTGTGCCGAGTCCAGGATGTGGCACTGCTGAGTTTGAGGCTCTGCTGCTGCTCCCTCCCGTGGCCACTGCTCAGAAAAGCCTGGCTCCTGCTGCAGCCAGATCCAGCTGCCTGGGAACCTGGTGGAAGAAAAACCCTTCTGCCAAACCCTGGGGGCTCCAAGCTGTGCCAAACACTTGAGAGAACTTGGTCGATCTCATTAAATCTCTTCACTCCAATTTTTTCAGAGAGATACAGTAATGATGTTTTCCTTTTCAAAATAAAATAGTTTAGGTATTCTCTGGGTTCAGATTATATTTATTTTAACCTTCAGTAAAATGTGAAGTTCAAAATGTTAAAACCCAAAGAAAAACTGAGAGAGTGAAGCAAAAATTGGCATTTTTGAGATACCAGAGAAAACACTAGGAAAAATAAAATTTTTGCCATGATGAAATTGATGAAATTTTTAATAGTACTTCTCCATAATATTGAGGGGCCGGGGGGGGTGGGGGGGGGAATGTTTCCTGAGTCTATGAGCTTACTCAGTGCTGACTTGTATAATAGGATTTTAACAACTGTAAAATACCCATCATCTTTTTAGCTATAGATTTTGCATTTGGAAAGCTTATTCCTGAGCTATAAATAACAGAGTATGAAAATATGCAGCGAGCTTTTGGAAGCACTGAAAAGCCATATTTTTGGGCAGTTCAAATCAGTGTACCCATGCAGTTTTTATGCCAGCTGAGCACATAGTCAAACTTCTGCCTAGTTGTATTGATTTAACTTCTTAATACTTCGTAACATAGTTTTCAGATTTTCAAATGGACATCATTTTGACTTAGAATCTTCAGTTTTCTAAATGCAAGAAACTGCAAGATGCCATCGTTAAAAAAGGAGAACTGTAGGTGCTTTGGTGGAGGGCGCAGATAAGGTGAAAATACATGAATACATTATATTGATGTAGAAATAGCAATTTATTTGCAGAAGTAAATACTTTGGGATTGGTAGTACTAATAAATACTTGCTGAAAGGCATGGTACCTCAAATCTCATTTAATTGTTATTTGAAGCTGTTCAGAAAGAACATTCCTACTGCAAAAATTTGTGCTGTTTATACAGAAATTAAGTTACAGAATTCGGTGGGTTTGTATATGCAGTATGAAAGTATTTCTCTCTAACTTCAGAGTGAAGTCGAATGTCACTCGTAAAACCTTCATCAACCTTCAGTCTTCTTCCAAATTAAAAGTTGATTATATAATGAGATTTAATTGTCTGTTTACCCTATTGTGGGACTGATGTATGTGATTTTATGTAGGAGAGCCACTGATCTTAATGAGTGAAGCTTCAATGCATTCTGAAACAGCCAACATTTTGGTCTATTAATCCAGGTTAGAGAAATTCATTATTTTAGGCCTGTACTTCATACTCTTATGAAGTTTACTTTATTTTAATGCTACATTATCTTGAACATAAACTTGTGGGTACAAAATAAGTCTAGCTGACTCTAAGGGGAGAATGGATTAAAAAAAAGAAATATTGTTCCATAATATTAAATTATACCTACTGATGAAGTCTTCAAATTGTTGTAAAAGTAGAAAAAAGCTACAAATAGTGTTCTTTCATTCTTTAATGAATAGAGGTTTTTCTCTGTATGGTTGTGACGGATTTTGTCGTACGGCAAAGTTATAAAAGTTAAGGATTTGATGAGATCAGAGATTTCATCTAAGTCCCTCTAGAGAGATCTGCAGCCTGAGACCAGGCTTTTTGTGTCATCAGGGAAGCTGTGGGAGCATGTACCTCCAGAAAAAGAGCCATGGCATTCAGACTATGTTAGCTTCTATTGTTTGTAGATTGAGACCCTCAGTTTCCTCCATTTAAGCACCAAAAGGGGTTTTAAATACTATGATTTTCACAACAAATGTCAGTTTTCAAATTCCACATGCTGTTGCAGAACTATTCCCTTTCCTTGTCATTATTCCAGTCACATATAGTTACAATGACTTATCTTAAGATAACACTGATGTAAAAAACCCAGTGCATTTCACAGTCATCGTGCATGTGAATAGATTAGAGGAATAGAGATGGAGACAAGGTCAAAAAGGTAGATTTTTCTTCCTTTTGGAATCAATGATGTTTTTAAATTTTATTTCATTAAAAATGTATTGCCTTCTTCCTAGTGTCTTGGAATAATCAGACTTTTATGTTGAGTTTGAACACTTTGAAAGTAATTTTACTGTCTCTGTGCAAAAGTGAAGCACGGAGAGGTGCTCTTTCAGGTGCAGCAAATTCCTTCCCTTTTACTTGTGAGTGCTGGATGTAGACCAGAGTCATATGGTAATCCATGAATCTATTACTTTAAAGAGGGCAGTGTCTATGAATTCAGGGCATTTCCAGTCACTTTAAAGCCTCAAGATGGAGCATTCATCAGAAGATGGTGCCCATGCACCATATACTTTATATCTTATGAAAGAGGTTGGAAATAATACGTGGCACTTCTAAGTAGCTTTTTTCTGCCCTTTGCAATCTTGCTGTTTTCCACCAAATCCCAGTAACTGGTGGAAAATATTTGCACATGTGAAGGTCACGACAAAATTTAGCCTTTACTTTCAAGGAAATGGAGTGCTGAAGGTTAGTGTGAGCTGAAGGTGAAGGGCTTTTATTGTTTGCTTTTTTCTTACTTGATGCTTATTAATGCTGGTTCTCTTTTAGAAAGCAGGTGATGAAGTGGACGTAATACTGTTGGGCAACAAGTGTGATAAGGAGTCAGAACGGGTAGTTCCAAAACAGAAAGGAGAAAAGGTATCTTCGATGCTTTCTTTGGGTCCTCCTGAGTTTCTTAGTATTTGACTGTGAGCTGTTAAACTGAAAGTGGTAAAAAGCTCCTGAATTCCAAAAATTCTATTAGGACTTGCTCTAGAAGAACAGTTGTGGAGTTCTGGAGTGTTAGAAATACAGTAAGTAATTCCTAGATGATCTCTTTAGAATACTGATCGTTCTTTTAAAGGTTAAAATGTGCTTTAAAAGTTTTAAGTCCTACAATAGAAATCTTATATAATGAGTCTTCATTTTCAGAGTACTGTTGTAATGTGGAATATAAAATGTAATACATTCTGCATAATTTTTCTGATACCACCCATCAGTGATATTTTTGCTACAGTCTGACTATCAAGAACTACTCTGGCAGCCTGTGCAAAGTGATCTGCATTGTCTGTGAGTGGCCTTAAATAAGACTGGACAGATACTGAATATCCAGCTCTCCATAACTGAGTATGTGACATGTAGCTGAGACTACAGTAGAGTTTATAGCTGCTGACCATGCGTGGGGGAAGAACTTACTAAGTGGGGAGTGCTGTTCTAAAGGGAATGGCAAATGTCTCGCTGAGAGCCAGTGAGGAAATTCAGAAGCCATGCTATGACAGAAGAAATTGGGATAATAACTAAATATTGCAGGAGAGCGTGTCCTATATACCAGTAAGTTGCGCTACTGCAAGCTGCCTGCATCTGTGCTCTGGAACTTGGAATTAGCCCTCCTGTTAGGCTTTCAGGCATGGTGAGTCAGGCAGGATGTCTCATTTTTAAAGAAAAACACAGCTTCTTGCCAATTACATAATCCCAGGTTAGGGAACTTTAAAAAAATAATACCACCTTTTGGACAGCATTACACTCCTGAAAGTTCATAGTTCACATGCAAGATTCTTTCGGTGTTAATGTACCATATTTGTGTGCAAGGAATTAGGTTGCTGAAAAATACACATTGTATTCTCACACAAAGGATGCACTGTCAGAAACCTTGAGAGTCACTGAATGCATGTGCACAAGAGGGCAGTAGTAGGGTTTTGCATAGGGTGTTAACCATGACATTTTCTGACTTCTGGGTTCTTAACCATACAACCAAATTTCCTCTTAATGTAGTATTTTTATTCCGAAACAAATCATTACCTCCTCCCCACTGAGTCTGCTTTCTAGATTTCCCCTCTGTTTTGAGGCAAGGCAACTCTTGTGTTACACTATTTCTTCTTTTAATATGACTTACAAGTGCCAAAGGATCTGATTGAGTGTGCTGGAGGAAGATTCCATTAGCAGAGAGACAGTAATTGTCCTCTCACTCTAAAGAAGAAAATATCCTTATTAAGAGGGGGAAACAGTTTGATTCTAACTTCGACAAATAATAATTCATAGTTACGTATTTCATATTACCCTGTTCAGTCTCTGGCACAGAACAACCCTAGATTCCCTGGGAATCTCATCATCTATATTGGCATTTCTGTAAAAATCTGTTATAACTGAGTGGCTGTCGTATATAATTTCATTTCAATTTAATGCTGAGAATTTTTTTGTTGTTTCTTTTTGTACAAAATCATGTAATAATTCATGTTGTACAAACTTGGGTAATTTTGATCACTCTAAAATTGATATATTTCATTTTATGACTAAGGAGTTTATTAATACAATTTTATTGTATTAATTGCTTCTTATTCACTTTGACAAAATTTTCAACTCAACCTTCTTGGGCTCCCCCGTTCATGCCCCAATATCATTATCTTTTTTGTTGAAAGATAAAAATGTTGACAGTTATATGACTTGGTAGAATGTGGCTGTTTTTTTCTTATCAAATCTTTCTAATGGAAAAAGCCAAGTAAATTTTTCTTCTTTTTTTTTTGCTTTTGCTGTCTTCATAGCTGAAGCTGATTTATAGTTTCAGAGCTGATTTTTCACATGTAATACAACTCTGCGCAGATTAGGAATATTTCTGACATACCTCTCTGATTCGACACTAAGAAATCATACCAAAACTTTGCTAGGAAGTAATGTTATCATTGCTTATTTTATTGTTTTATGAGATAGGATCTTATTTCACACAAGTTCTCCAAACTGTTATCAAGGATACTATATAATATCATTTCCCTGTAGCATAATTCTCACAGGTTTGTAATTTTATTTAGGTATTTCATTTATGGATTCATTAAAGATGTTCCCAAAGGAAAAAAAAAACCATTTCTTTGAACACATCTGTCGCCAGATACATGTTCATATTTTCATGTGCTTTACCTCTGGACCAGTGGGGGTTTTTCCACTGAGCTACATTTTTGGAGGACTTGCTTGCCACAGAATTTAGCATTATGCAGGGTAAAGTGAAAAAATACATACAGTAATCTTCTTTGACCAATATTGTGCACATATAGAGAAAATTGGGGTGCGTTGATAGATGTACTAGACAATGTTGTAACACGATACAGAGATGGCTGAAATACTCAAGGATTTTTTGTTTGATTTGATTTGATTTTTCTTTTCTTTGGTCTTCACAAACAGAGCTTGCTCCCAGGCCTCTGCAGGTACTGTCATGGTTTGGGAAGGAGCAGGTCAACCAGCAGTGGGAAAACTTTGGATTCAAAATTGCTTAGGAAAGTTGAATGCACCCATAGACATGATGAAGTTTGCCCAATTGTGCTGAAAGAGGTGACTGTGATTTGAGCTACTGTCAGTCAACTCTGAAAAATCATGGTGGTTGGGAGAGATCTCTTTTGACTAGAAAGATGCCAGCATGATGTGTATCTTTTAAAAAAGGCAAGGAGGAAGGTTCAGGGAACTATAGGCAGTCAGCCTTGCCTCGTTCACATTGTTCAACATCTTCGTTGGTGATCTGGCTGATGATAGAGGGAGATTTGCATGTGACATGACATTAAGGGGTGTGACTGGCACACCACATGGGAGAACACCAGTTCTGTGGGACCTTGATAAACTTGGGAATTGGGCCAGCAGAAACATCATGAAGTTCATGAAGTGCAAAGATTTGCACCTGTGATGGAATAATCCAAGTCATGAGTCACTGCCCTGCTACGAAAGACTCATGGGTTAAAATGAGTCAGCTCGAATATAAGTCAGCAGTGTTCCTCATGGCTTAACAGGTGCTGGGCTATGTTAGAAGGATAATGGATGTAGGTCTGGGGAGATTATTACCCCCCTTACTTAGTGCTGGCAAGGCCACATTTGACTTTGTATCCAGCTTTGGCTCTCCCATTTGAAGAAGAGTGTTGAGAAACTGCAGCCGGTCCAGCAGACAGGTACAAAGGTGATTGGGGTATAGTACCAGTATTCCATGAGGAGAGGGAGCTGGGTAAAGAGCAGGCTAAGGAGCAGTTACTGGTCTACAGCAACTGAAGTGGCACCAGAGAAATGACAGAAATAGACTCTTCTCAGTAGAGACAGACAATAAATGTAGGGGCAGCAGATACAAGTCCTGGCTTGGGAGGTTCAGGTTGAAGTTGAGGAGAACACCAGTTGCACTAGAAGGGTGATTTAGCTCTGGAGGAGGATCCCATAAAGGCTGCAGAATCTCCATCACTGGTGGATTTCAAGATTTCTATAGGCAAAGCCACAGTTGTTCCAATATCATGTGGGCAGTAAGCTCATTTCAAGTGGGATTATCTTTCCAAATGATTTCTGTGATTCCATGATTAAAAGGGTTGGTTTGTGCTCATCAGAGTTTGTACAAAGGTAACCTCTAGGAACCTGTTACATGATACAGGGAAGGAAAAGGGCTATTTAATAGTAGCTTCTGTGTACTTTATGATCAGCAAACCAGTTTTCTCTACTTTATTAGCCCAGTATTTTTTTATTGCTTGTATTTTTCTTTATGAACCAGTATGCATCATTGTTTTGTACTGGCAATAGTTGAGTGACCTTAACTTTCTGTAACAAGTTGCTGCAGTACCGAAAACAGTTCACAGCAGTTCACTGAGTTTCAGAATCGCTTATGAAGTGGTCTCTGTCTAAAGAATCAGTTAGATCTCATCTTTATTTTCAGAATTACATTTGCTTGTAGCATTTTGGAAAGGAAACCATTTTGTTTACTTTTTTTTTTACCTGTAATATAGTCTTTATTACATTTTGACTAAAACTTTAAAGTCGGATTATTGTATCTTATTGTAGCTTCTTCATGTTTGCTTTTGGAATTTTTGTGAAGCATTGATTAGTTACTTCTAGACCTTGAAAGCAAACAGAAGTTAGCAACATTAGACTTCTTATCCTAATGGAGAGCCTTCCAAATAAATCATTAAGTGGTCAGTAATTGTATGATTTTCTGTACATTATAAGCAGTGGGGTATTTTCTTTACTTGGGATTATCTTCTCCAGATGTATTCCAAGAAGTGATCCATTGCAATAGGAATAATTGCAGTGGAAATAGACTCTCCCACTATGGTTTTTTCGGCATGTTTATTCCCACCTTGGCCTTCTCCCATGTGAGGCAATGATGCAATTGGGTTTTTCCTTTTTCTTCATGTATTTAACTGTATAAAGTAGAAAAATTTAGGACCTTAAAACACTATTAGTTTAGTTGTGTTGGGACTTTTGTCTTCATGCCAACAGAACTCAAAGCTATTTCTAATGGAAATACACTGGAAATGAGAAAACAGGAGTAAATTAAATAAAACCAACCAATGTAAAGTCTATACTGCCCTTCTAAGTATTTTCTTCTTTGCCTTTTACCATAATGTATTTTTGCATGCATATGTTTTCTTTGCTTGCCTTTTACCTCTATGCTTCTCTCTGTCTAGCATAAAGGATCATCTTTTTTTTTATATTTCATCATGCCACTTTTATTCAACAGTTTTTGTCATATTTTTATGTGCAGACACTCCCGTAGTTTCCTCTAAATAATTGCTTAGGAGATAGTTCATTTTCCAAATTAATCAAAACACTGAGAAGAGACCCACCGGAGTTTATTCTTGTTATTTACAAGCAAAGATAGGTTTAAAAAGCTGTTTTGAAAATGCACAAATGTAAGAAGAATGTTTTAAGAGTTACCTGAAATTTATAAACTGAGGATGAATATAGAGTACTTTACTGAGCAGTCATGTACTTAATTAGTGTTTTTACAGCGTGTTAGAAGCAGTCAGAACACCTCCATATCTCTTGCTACTAGTATTAGGGGCTGGGTTTTTTCCTGAGGAATGTTCATCCCGTTTCCTACATTTGTTTTTCAGCTTGCTTGGGAATATGGAATGCCATTTTTTGAGACCAGTGCTAAAGAAAATGTGAACATTGACCATGCATTCTCAGTCTTGACTAAGGAAATCCTGGAAAAGGTAGGCTTCTTTTCTAAGTAGAAAGAAAATGAGAGATTTTTCTTGACAGATTGGGTAAACGAGTTTGTAACTACAGAATAGTTTTAGCAAAGCACCAGCCAATGCTGGTTTTGCATTATGGAGTTGGATTTAGTATTTTGGGGGGATCCTGTAGCTGCAGGCATACGGAGGAGAAACATGGGGGAGAAGAGTTGTGAGATAGAAACAGAAGAGGCAAGCAGATACAATATAGTTCAGAGAGAAAGTGAAAATTCAGAAAGACTGCATTTGTGGCTTTATTTCCCATGCTTTTCTTCAAGAGGGTGGTTAATAGCTCGAGAGTAGTTCAACTTCTGTGCCAGGAAGACTCCTTTTTCCTCTAGGTTTCTGCGTAGTGCGCACACAGTGAAGGTGCTGCATGATGATGGAATCAGTGGAGCTTTTAGGTTCATCAGTCAAATGTTTTATCTAAGGTTCATAGCTGTTTGTTTGGATGATTTACATTAGTGCTTTTGAAGTTATCAGGGCCTAAAGATTTGAGTTAATTATTTGTAGAATCAGTATTGTAGCTGTCAGAGTGAGCATCCCTAACTTGAGTGTGTTGGCTTCAAGGTCCTTACTCCTCAAAGTTGCAATTCTTTTGTAGGACTGAATTACTGTTCATTAGCTTTGAAAATGTTTTGCATTGCAATTTATTTTTAGACAGTAGAATATTATTTTAGACATTAATAGATGTTCTTCATGCAATGCATTCTTACTGCCATTCATCACCAATATTAGTTATACAAAACTAACCTTCCACTCCAAATACTCTTGAAGTCATAATAAAGATAAATGAGCAAAATTACTGACAAAGTCACAAGTAGCAGTGTTTTGATTAAGTAGCCATAGGGGGTGGTCAGAATAATAGCTCAGGGTTGGACTGCTTCTAAATCGGGGTCCTGTCATACTACATAGTAACACAAACTGTAGTTGGTTATTTTGGGGGAGGAAAAAAGAAGGCAAATAAATCTTTTGGTTACTTTAAAATGAAAATGAAGCTCAGCAACTGAACAGTCAAATATTGTTTAGAACAGGAGGATAATGGCAGGCCCTTGAGTTACTGAGCTTGTTGGAAAAAAGTCTCAAGATAACTGATTTTGTTGTAAATGAAAAAGACATTGTCTACTGTAAATAGAGAATATATTGTTAGTATGAAACATGAAAACTACAAAACAATAGCTATGATCATAACTGCTGCAAAGATAAATATGTGCAAAGTGAGCATTTCTGCAGAGTGTATTTGGATGATATCTAGGAGAATGCACATGTAGAAATGATGTTTGGGTATTTTTCATGTTAAGATTCTCTACACTTATTTTACTGTAAGTGAAACTTCAGTATTCCTACTTACCTTTATGAAAGTTCATGGGTTTTGTAGTGTGGACATGGCAAAAAAATTCAGACCACATTCAACGTGTTACACTCACTGCTGCTTGGTTTTAGTTAGAACTTCTTTGAACAGTTGTATGCTCTGCATATACGTGTATTCGGAAAATATGCCCATGAGAATTTGTTGTATTTGTCTGTAGTAACATTTCACCTTAGCTAAAAATATTTGGAATCTTGATAAGGCACTGTGTACCATTACTTTGGTGTATAATTTGCCATTTTTAGTAAAATGCATTTGTTGATTTAAACAAGAACCCCTTTAGCCCAGTTGGTTTTACCACTGGCCTGATAAGAAAGAGTTTGCAGTGAAAAAAAAATCTACCGTACAGTTTCATCATGGTTTTCAGGTTCGACAAAATAATTTGCCTGTTCACAAAACTGTGAAATCTGAATGTAGTACTTGAATTTTAACTTCCTCTAACTGATGAAATTTTGGAGAAGGGAAAATGCAGCAGCAAGTGTGACTAGTAGCTGTGAAAAATGACATGATAGATGCCAGTCTGAGATCATTTCAGTCATACATCGATTTGGTAGTGGTGAAATATGTATTTGCTGATTGTAAAAAGGAGATACAGCTTTGCACAGTGTTTTGGCCCAAGGCACCTATGTCTGGGGATATCGGGCCTCCCTTCCCTCTGCAATAGGACCACCTGTCCCAGACTGATGAGATGCTTCAGTGGGAGCACGTCACTGCTTTCCCAGTCCCACAGAAGAAAGGAACTCTCTAGAACAGTCTGTTATGGCCATGCTTTTTGGAAGTGCATGAAGCTTATTCAGATATAAGATATATAGGCAGGGCAGGCTGGCAGGCAGCAGACCATTCTGAGATGCATTGTGGTAGACTGTATTAACCTGAGGAAATCTAGGACTTTTTATGTACACTCTTGCTTGCCATCTACTGTGGACATTTGCTTAGTAACTTAATCTACACAATACACTCCTATAGATGGGGAAGATTGATGTCCAGAGTTACAGTGCTCATACAGAAGTACTAAGCTTCTTGATTCTTTTGAAATTTAGAACAGGTTGTGGTTCGATGGAGGATTGGGGGAAAAAAAATATTAAAAAGTTTCAGACATTTGAACAACATAAAACAAAAAAGGGCAAGTGTTTCAGTGCATTGTCACTATTTGGTGCTGCATCTTCCCATCTCTTCTTTTGCAGTTTTTCTTGTAGTGGGCTTAAGGGAGAGAGAAGACTTCTGTATCCCAGTGATCTGGATAACTAAAGTGCTGCTTGACCTTTCAGATACTTTCCATCTCAGCCATTCTATGCTGGGTCTTGGTCCTGCAGCTCTAATTTACATGGGCAGTCTCATTAAAACCATCAGGGTTTTTTTGACAGCTAACATTAGTATCAGCTAAGGAGTCATACCATATTTTTGAGAACTCCCAATTTTCAGAAAAATCAGTTAATAATAACTGAATGCAGTACTTGAGTTTTAGCGTCCTCTGACTGACAAATTTTGGAGAAAGGCAATAGTAATTGATTTGATTGTATTTGAAAGGCTGCAGTGGAAATAAATGTCAATGACACAGATTATTCCAGGAGTTTGCTTAGACGTGTTGACAAATAACAGTATTTTATTTATTCACAATTCTTACAAATCTTAGATATGCCTAAACCTGTTCATTAATAGATGACAGCTGTTCTTTGACAATGCTTCCGGTTGCCAGTGAACTATTTGTACTTGTGAGTCAATCCTCTAAAAACAACCAAAACCAAAAAAATACCACCCAGAATACAGTTAGCATTTGCTCTTTTGTGTTCTTTGGTTTCGTGTCTGACAAGCAGTAGTCAAGCAGGTTTTTAAAAAGATATTACAAGCATTTTTATATGTCCTTGGATTTGTGATTGTTAGTATTTTTCTGAACTAGGATCAGGAGAGAAACACCGTTTAAAAAAAAAAGGAAAAAAAATAACGAAGTTATCACCATATTCTGAAAACTGCAGTAAAATTAACCAAAACTTATGTTCTGCCTACCTCCCAAGAGTGATTGACTACTAAGATTATTTTAATTGTATTAAATAAATATATATCTGCTGAGTGGAGAACAGTGAAAATCCATTTAAGACCTTGCCATGTGCTGTGAGAGTAACTTTTAATGTTTAACAGCTGGTGTCATTTGAGATGAACATTCAGAAGTAGCAGGCCTCAATTTTGCTCTTCCTTCATTTCTTTACATTTCTTTCCTTGGGCAACAAGATTTTTGAGATTATACTGTGTTTCCTATTTCTTTGTTCTTAAAGTACCTTTGCAACTTTAGTTAGATGATTTTAAACAATTTTGACAGATCAAACTAAAAGATACTTAAGTTCCTGAGTAGTGCCTTGAAAATAAGGTGAGAGGCAGAGTACTCTGCAGAAGGAAAGTCTCCAGCATTAGTTATAGAATATTAAATAGAGACCACTACATAGACAGACTGAAAAATGCTTCAAACAGCCACTCCAGCTGGAGCTTGCATCACAGATATCAAATTTAATTCACTTCAAGACCCAAGTCCATAGGAAATTGGATTTCATTATTGCTGAGGTTCATGGAATTGCTAGTTTGTCTAAAAGATCCCTGTCTCCAGCAGTGCATACTCAGTGTTTCTTTATTATCCTCAGTCATGCATGGAGCCCCAGGCTTTATTTGCCCTTTATTTATCTTGTACTGACCACAGAATATTAATTCCTTCGAGAGGTTTTTCATACTGCTTGTACTGCTGTACTTTAGATCCATTTTAGATTTTTATCTTGTTAACTTTCTTAGTAACATTAAGTAGTATATTCAGCATTGCACATGTGGGAACCAAGGTACAGAGACTAAAGCAAAGAGGATAAATGCTACCAACTCATTTAGTGTTGGTGCAGCGTAAGGCATAATTTAACTACCTATCTTATTTAATTTTTTTAAAAAGTCTGTTCTGGACATTGAATGAGCCAGATATTCTTCTGGAAACAGAAGCATATAATTAGGTCATGTAAATCAAAACTTAATCACAATGTCTGTGTATAGGGGATGAGATTCATCTTAGCATGCAACCTTAGCTAAAATTTGCATGACTGGTCTGGTTGTCTGGAATCATCTCTATTCAACAGAAAGAGATGAGTCTTTAGGATAAAATTCTGTTTTGGAGGTGCCTTTCTCCCTCCATTGATTATAGAGGCCTCCATATGTCAGCCTATATGGTTTTATATGATACAAATTAAATAAATTAAACTCCAGAAGCCCAAAAGAAAGTTACAAACTTGACTTACTTCTGGCTGCTTCTGCAGGATATTGACTTTGAAGATATATTTCTCTCTTAAATAGTGTTTTTATGATGCAACTACATTAAACCTCACCTTGATGACCTGTAGGGTTGAGGAACATCACAGGAGATCCACAGCAGTCTTGTCGAGTTTGTGAAATAACTCATTGCAGTACAGCATTGTTACAGTCTGCATGGTAGTAACAGGAGAGGGAGGTAGAGCCTCACACTTTGCTGGTGGATTAGATGTTTTAGACATGGTGGAGCATCAGGCTTTGGGAACAAGACCTTCATCAACATTTCATGAGGAATGTAGTCAGCAGCAGCTAGGTCCTGCTGTGCCAGACCTCCTATCCTCCTCTCCTGCTCCTGTTCCCACAGGGATTGCCTTCCCTGCTAATATACCCCTAGCCCTTGCTTAATATGGCTTGTGCCATGTCCAGCCCTTTGTGATTGTGAGACTATACTCCTACATTTTGAACAGGTAATTAGAATTGCAGTATATAGGGGAAATACATAGAAAGTGTTGGGACTATTAATAACTGAGCTCTCTCTATTAACAGTTCAGGCACAGAAGTCACATGGACTTGGTTGTACGAAGCTCTCTGTGAGTCTTTGTCAACTATCGCTGTTAAATATAAACAAAATTACTGCAGTAATTAAGTAGGATCATTTTGTAATCATTATAAAAATCCTCAAAGTTTAAATAAATTTTAAATAATAGTACCCTCAGTTATAGTCTCTTCTGTTTGTTTCTCTAATTTTTCAGCAAGCACTCGAGGTCTGACTTTGACTGGGGACATGATATGGGTAAAGCAAAATCCTGTCATTCTTTCAAACCAACAGCGAGCTCCACCTTCAAAATAACTAAACCAGTATCAAAATACCAAAAACTGGTGCTAGAGAAGGTGGATCCACCATTAATCTGAGCAGATTTTCAGCAAGGAATGGTTAGCTCAACTTAACGAAGCTTTATATATTTACCCCATCAAATACCTTTTAAAGAGGTTGTTGGCTTTTTTTTCACTACATTTGCCTTTGTATACCACCCTATCTTTCTTGCCTTGATTAAAAAAAAAAAAAAATCGGTATTTCAGCCATCTCATCACAATTCCTGTGTCTAGGTATCTTTTGCACACCAGTGATACAAACTCTGCTTAGAGACAGCCAGGAGGGGGTTTTAAGCAGGAAGTTTAAAATGGGCTTGAAGAGATGCCTGCCAGTTAGGTGAGACATGTCTGCTGTGCTATTTAACAGGAAAAACTAGTATTTGATAGCAGGAAGTTTCAACATCTTACTGAAATCCCTGCAGGGTACAGTGGCATCTGTGTCTGTGGCGGTACTTTCAAAACCCCACTTTGCCCAAGATATCCAAGTGGAAACTCCAGCTTCTTGGTGCCATGTTGGTTCTTCTCACTTTTTCACAGTTTTTTGCTGTTTGTTGGCTGACTTGTGGGGCAGTGAGTTTCAGCAAGCTGAGCTGAAATGTGAGCTGGAAGTGTTAGTGTTCGTGGAGCCCTGGAGGAGGAATGCTGCCCGCCTTGTTCTCACAGGTGGGAGAGATTTGCATACCTCCCTGCTGTAATTTCAGGAGAGGGGGTGCCCCACCTCTCCCAAGGCTTGGCTGAGGCTGAGCACTATGTGGGATTGCCTTAATCTGATCCTTGCTTCAGAGCATTATGAAGGACTTGTTGTATCTCTTTAGATTGTGAATGTGCAGTTTTTAAATGTGTGTGCAGCACATTTGCTTAGATGGATCCCAGACCCTTATTTGCTTCACAAAGACCCTGTATGAAACAGTCTTACAAACTGAAGTGATTAAGAGTCCTCAACTTTTAATGGATTTTAAAATGGCTGTTCTTTATTTGTGGAGTGGTGGTTCTTGTCTTTTTGTCCTGAGTAGTTAGTTGATGAACTATCAAATAATGATTTTAGAGATTAATTAAAACTGTTGCATTATCAAATATGTTTCACCATTCTTAATCACTTAACAGTACTGAGGATCCTTGGTAAGGATTCATGAACAGCTTACTCACCACCCAAAAGTGCTGTTTAGTAGTAAAATGCTAAGGATACAAATAAGCATCCTAAGTGTTTAAGGAAATATGTTTCTCCCCTTTGACTGAAAGCATAAAGTTTGATCTTGAAGTATCATCTGCAGCATCTTCAAATTACCTGTTTCCTCTCTGTAAGTGAAAGTTGAATTCTGAAACTGTTCAAACAGGGATTTTTCTAGATCTCTTTTACTACTTAAACTGATTGTTTTCTTCTCAAGAAAAAGCAGGGGTGAAACAAAACTTATTTAGCTGATCACAGCAATCAGTGCTCAGTGTTATTTCTTGGTCTCTATTCAGTGAATTTAAATTTCTTATTGTACCAATATTTTCAAAAGCTTTTATTTTCCCTTCAGAATCTTAATTCTAAACCGGAGTGGTATCTTATTCCTTGAAATGACAAGGTTATGTTTGTGTACTTTTGATTCTGCCTTGCACCATCTTTTAAAAAGGTCTTCATACTTTCAATTTCCTGTGTATGCTTGCAGACTACTACTTTGCCCATCAGAAATGAAAATAGCTAATGCTTGTACCTCCCACAATTGTGTGAAAAGGTAAAACTAATCAGAAGCTGTAAAGCTGCATGTTGGTATTTGGGGGTTATTCTCAAGGGTAATAAAAATGTTCTGTCTCTTGGTCCTTACCACTCAAAAAATAAATTTAAAAAAAAAAAAAAAGAAGCAAAAAAAAGAAGTAATAGTGCACATGCTGTATTTCTTCATTATGTGGAGAATTCATTATGACAAGAAATTCCTAAAATCAGTAAGTCACAGTCTTCGGTCAGTCTTCTCTTCAGTCTCTACAGTCAGACAGTATTTGCTCATAATTTTACTGATGACAGCTTCACCATCCATCCTGGGGTTTAGACACTACATTTCCTGCCCTGTGCTCTTTCCTCTATCCATCACTTTTGATCCCTTCCCGGATGTTTCATTTTCTCCCCCCAGCAGTGTGGAAGCCTCCCTGGGTCCCTGAAGCCCCAGGGAGGAATAGGCTCAGCCGCTCTGTTTTTGGGGGTGTCTCTGGCAGAGGGCAGCCAGCACTCTGGAAGAGCTGGAACTATGGCTACAGAAGGAAAAAGGAAAAAAATTTCATGCATCTTCTCCAGAATTTTAGGTAGTGATGAATATTCTCAGCCAAAGAGGCATAAAGGTTATTTGTAGCAGAGAGGAAACTTTATATTTTGCATTCGTTCTGATGCAGCCAGATAATTTTAGGTGAATCTTTCCGGATGTAGTCAGTGTTCAACTACCCTGTGACTTTGTATGTGTAAGTTTTCAATTTTGAACCATGGTTAGCATTGTACTACATGATGCCTTTTTTTCCCTTTTTCCTTTCTTTTTTCTTGTGTTTTGGATTTCATTCATCCCAGCTTAGCAGTTGTCTCTGGAAGCTTCTCTTTATTGTCAGAAATGGTTGTTTGTGGCTGTTGGGTTCGGGTTGAGAGAGGAATGTGGTAAATCCAGTGGTTTCACTTATTTCTCTGCACATAGCTGGTAAACCGGCCAAGAGACAGGCAGACGAGTGGCAGGTAGAGAAGCTGGGGCTTTTATTTTATTTTCCTGGGCATGTGACAATATTCTCTGTGTCTTTGTGCCCCAGTTCAGGGTTCAGCATTCATAGTTTCAAAGGACAAGATTGCAACATGTACTGCATTGCACAACTGGGTTTGATTTGTTCTCTGGTCAACACTAATTATCTAGTTGAGTTCATTGCTGAAAGGAAGAGTCCTGGTTTTGATGATTTTCATTTTTGTTATAATCTGCTTTTTCAATCAGTACATAAATGTTTTACGAGGGTGGAGTGCTATTTTGATAGTTTTTCATGATAAAGACTGAACTGTTTCCATCTGGGGATATTCCTGGTTATTAAATAGAGGCAAGAAAACAGAATTTTAGTGAATTTCATGAAATAAGTTAATGTCCTTTATAACAGTTAATAGCCTGTGCCCTTTTTTTGAGTGTGTGCTGATACTCTGTATTTCCTGTTCCTTTCAACTGGACTTTTTCAACCCATGCTCAATACTTCAAAGATAAGTGTACTTTACTGAAAATTAGCTAAAATTGGTGTAGTCAACAGAAGAACCTGTACTTACAGAACAGTTCATGTGAGTAAAGATGTACAGGATTGGCACATGGTTTGTAGTGACTCCTTAAAAGACACTTTCTGTCACCTTCAGATTTAGGAGAGATGTTTGAGGCAGCTAAAGAATGTAAAGATGCCAAACTAGTACTTGCATGGGCATCAGTTTCCATCTAATTTATTAGAAAACTTCAATTATTCAATTAAATATTCAAAGGAAAAATACATCCAGTGACTTCACCAAATATTTTACATTAAAGTATGTGAAAAAGCAAACTTTTCAACCGTTGTCTTCTAGTTATCCTAATGAAGTGTTTGCTTTTGTTTGTTTTACAGAAATCCTGTGTATTACATGACTTAGACGTTGTGTCTCTAAATGAAACTAAGAAGAGAACCTGCTGTGCATTCTAAAATACTGTTTCTTATTGCATTTTCTCTTCAGGAAATACCAAGTGTTGCAAAGGAACATAAAAGATTTTAAAAGTGAGCCTGTAATCCAAAAACACAGTGCTTAGGGATCCTTTGTATTACACAGACTTTGTTGCCAAATTTTTTTATATGTTTATACTATATTTTCTTATTTTTAATGTGAAGATAAAACAGTTATCTGATTTTGGAATTATTAGATGCATCACAGGGTGACAGTGTTGAATGCAAATGTTTGCAGAAATGAAGTCTAAGTGTACTAATTTTTTGTTATTAAAAAACCACCCTTCACTTTTTTTGTGTGTGTTATTTATTCCAGATTTGTAATACAATGAACATTGACATCATCACACAAGCAACCTTCAAATATATGAAATCATATCTTTTTAAGTACCTGATATTTACTGCAATCCCATAAGACAAGGCTCAGAGAATTTTTGGCTTTGTTTCTTTAATACCCATTTCAGAAACATACATGCTACTTCAATACCCTTGAATAGGGACTCTGCAAAGGTGATGTCTGAGAGAAAGGGATAAACCATATAAAAATTGGTGTCATAGAATGGTCTGGGTTGGAAGAGAGCTTGAAGATCATCTAGTTCCAACCTCCCTGACATGGGAAGGGACACCTTCCACTAGAGTATGGTGCTGGACCTTCCTAAGAATTCAGGAAACATGGAACAACATAATGTATCCAGTAATAATAATAATGTTTCTGATATAAAATTTTATAATTCCTTAAAAGAATTTACCCAGGTGTTAGCAGCATACCTGCATTTTCAAATGTTGTTTTAGTAACAAATGATCACAATAAAAGGCTTTGTTTTAAATATTTATGGGATTTTCTTGAAGTAAAATAGAGAAGGTATCTGTTTCTGCTCATTTATATCTGTTTTATATTGACTTGTAATACCTTTAAAATCTGTGGGGAATATCTTAATTTTAAACAAGGGCAGAATCAGGACGCTGGGTACTTTTTTTTTATTTAAAAGCAAAGCAAGCACAACTCAAACCTGTGGGACAAGCTGGGAAACCTGAAGAATTGTGGTAAATATACTGTCTTTTTTTTTTCCTTGCATAGGAGATATGGTCATTTTATCACCATTGGTGAATGAATAATGCTGTTGTACAGTTTGAGCCATCCCAGCACATCCAAAATAAGTAACCCCACTGGCTTACTGATTGGGAATGCCACTAACTTTTTGAAATATGCTTGCTTCTTCTTTGAGGGCTGTTTGTAGATTGTTGTAATACAAAATTATTATTACATTTGATATGGAGAAAGAGAGCTCAGCTGGAAAATGCTCTCTGAAGCACATGACCTGGGCATACTGCCAGGTTCCTATGCCCATAGCTCAGTTAGTGTGCCTGCATAAAGGGGGCAAAAGGATGGGATGGGCTGTGTATTGACAGCTGCTCCTGACTACTGATCACGGCCAGTCACTAAAGCTAGTGCTTATCACAAAATCTGGAAACAAAGAACAAAGGATAATCCCTGCCTTCGTTAAAACCATAGCAGAGGAAGAAAATAGTGCTGGAAGGGATTCTGAGAGTCTGTCTGGGTTCTCATCATATCTCATCCTCTGATCAGCTGCCCCTGATGTAATGCAAGAAGATGGTCAGGGACCTGCAGTGGTAGAGATTTCAGAGTGTCTCTGAGTGGCAAAAGTCCTTACTTAACTGGTCTGGTAAGCAGGAAATTTCCTAATACCTAACCTAACTGGTACACATGAAAAGTAGGTTCTCCCTTTTCTCTTGATGTAGGTGAACACCTCTGCCTGCCCTCTCCT